>CM055905.1:62573655-63144451 GCA_029582155.1 Panopea generosa | reverse complement strand
CGAATTTACCTAGACAGATGCGTTGGATTTAGCGCTAATCGGGCCTGGATGTTAGAAAAACATTTACTGATGTCGTCATAACTGATATTCAATACATACTTGACTTATTTTAAAGAAGATTATGGTGCAAAGACGGCGTTGGTATATGTTTCGTGAATTTTCATGCATTATTAAGGAAGTAATCTTGTTACCTGAAGGGAGTACTTTTCCTCCGATATTTTGCACCACTCCATAGCATAAAGTCACATGGGTTTAGCGTTAGTATTTTGCGTGAGATAAAGTAATTACTGTTATTTAATTACTTGCTAGTAAACTTTAAATTTCGATACATGTAAAACACGTATCTTTTACAAAATATATAGCTGGTGTATAGAGACATATAATAGAACCTCTTTTGTAAATTGCTGACCTCACAATTCAAGCAATTACACTTTAGAACAATAACATAAAAACAAACCTTAAACTCATTTGAGCTGTATTGATAACATATTTACCAGCATTTATCCCAGTGCTTGAAAATATTATGTGGATCTTAAAAGTTGTTGTCACTCTAGTTTAAACATATTTTATTGTCAAATATGTACCAATATACATTCAAACCTGTCTTAAGCAGCCAATCAAGGGATAGAGCAAATGTGGCCTTTTAAGACTAGTAATTGTTTGATACAGGTTAATTTGCTCTGAAAGCATAGACAAAATAGTAAATAGGAAAGAGTAAATGTGGCTGCTTAAGATAAGTGGCTGTTTACTAGAGATGGCCGCTTACACAGGTTTTGACTGTACACATATACATATTACACGTATACAAGGAGCATATTGAAATGAATAAGGCAAACATGCCTTTCCTATTTTCTTTCATATTTTATATCTGCTGCTTTCTTTCCTACCTTTTTTGTTTCTATTTCATTCTTTGCTTCTTATTTTTCTTTGCTATTTTCTTACTTACTTCAATCTTGTTATCTTTATTTCTTTCCAAACTTCTTGAAATCTTTTTTTCTTTCCATATATTCATTTGTCTTGTTTCTTTTCCTTCTTACTTCATTCTTTGCTTCTTCCCTTACTTACTTCAATTGTGTTATCTTTGTTTCTCTCTATACTTCTTATAATCTATTTTCTTTCCATACATTCTTTGTTCTTGTTGTCTTTGTTACTTTTCATTCTTTCATTATTCTGCAATGAACCTAACTTGCTGTTCTTTGGCCAATTTATTTTTGTTGATATTTTTTTTTTTAAATTTGACATGATTAGTAAATTCAAAATTCATAAAAACATACATATTTAAATGCGTTTCATTCCTTTGTGTTAATAAAAAGAGAATTTAAATTATTTCACAAAAAAAAATAACAACATTTTGTTCCAAATGTTAATGCAATAATGTTTTAAAACGTCAATTAAAAACGTTATTAACGGTTAAATTATCTTAAAAAAGTAGTGTAAAGTTTGTTTTATAATACTACAGGATTAATTAATTAATAATTAACATGAAATGGATATTTTAATCTCAACAATATGTGCATAAAGCGTGGAAATAAGCATACAGTCGCCTAACGTGAAACGTGCTGGATCATGAGAATGACGTAAAAACTGCAAGGGCGCAGCATGACAATTTCCGAGGTCACTCAAGGACAAGGTGTGAGAGGATGATTCCCACTTCCGCTGATGGTGGTCTGGGGTGTGTGGGGGTGTAGCTACTCAAGGGCAAGGTGTGAGAGGGTGATTCCCACTTCCACTGATGGTGGTCTGGGGTGTGTGGTGGTGTAGCTACTCAAGGGCAAGGTGTGAGAGGTGATTCCCACTTCCGCTGATGGTGGTCTGGGGGTGTGGGGGTGTAGCTACTCAAGGGCAAGGTGTGAGAGGGTGATTCCCACTTCCGCTGATGGTGGTCTGGGGGGTTGTGGTGGTGCAGCTACTCAAGGGCAAGGTGTGGAGAGGGTGATTCCCACTTCCGCTGATGGTGGTCTGGGGGGTGTGGTGGTGTAGCTACTCAAGGCAAGGTGTGAGAGGGTGATTCCCACTTCCGCTGATGGTGGTCTGGGGGGTGTGGGGTGTAGCTACTCAAGGGCAAGGTGTGAGAGGGTGATTCCCACTTCCGCTGATGGTGGGTCTGGGGGTGTGGTGGTGTAGCTACTCAAGGGCAAGGTGTGAGAGGGTGATTCCCACTTCCGCGGATGGTGGTCTGGGGAGAGTTTTAGAAATAGAAATATAAATAATGGCTTCTGCTGACTTTTCAAACTTTTATGTTTCATCGGGCTGAAATTCAGTACTTAAACAAAATATTAACCTGCGGCGGAACACGTCAGTCCGGATATTCAGGTATATAAGATCATTATACAACAAATATATCATAATAATAAAATAACAGTAATAAATCAAGAAAAAATGAATAAGGTAAATAAATAAATATAGTAATCATTTAAAAATTAAAGATCTGATAACCTGGGATAACCCATTAAAGCAACAAACGCGCTTATTTCGAACGGGTTCCGTTAAAATTGCGATTTTTTTAAAAATTAAAAAAAATATGATATACATGAAATCGTCAGAATGAAGACATTTGCTATAAACTTGTTAAAATGTAACAATTAAAAAAACATTGAATTATCTTTTACTCTGATAACTGAATAATACATATAAGTGGTTCAAAATTCAAGAAATTTTTCCAACATATACTTTAAAAGTGAATATTCAAATTTTCTCCAACCTGTGAGGAGCTACATCAATGTTTTTAAACTTCACGTTTCAAAGTTTGCTTATTGGTTAATTTCTTCAAATCGTTAGGTAAATAATTCCATTCAGCAATTGCATTCCAATAAAAGGTGCCCGAATCGAAACTCTTAGCATGCTGAACTATAACATTACTTCCACTAAACCTTGTGCAGTTATGAAAAGAAGACACCCTATGAAAGTTATCATAAAGATATTTTGGCGCGGTGCCATGGAAAATATTAAAAACATGATTAAGTCTTAGTTGTTTTACTCTTTGGAACAGTTCATACATCAACTTTTAAGTAGGTTACCTATTTGTACTCCTCCTGTTTTTCTATTGCTTCTATCGACCTTTTAACCTTTTAATTCTGATAAGGTGTCACTTTCAAATGTCACTCAGCAAACTAACCGAGTGTGTCACGAATGTTACTCAGCAGAGTAACCGAGTGTGTCACGTGACGCGCCTGAACTGTGTTTATTGAATCCATTTTTTTTGTTGTTGTTGTTTCATCGATTTTATTATTTTTATGATTCTTGATCAAATGTTACATTTTTTATATGAAAAAAACCTCGCTTAATCAAAGACGTATACGTTTTGCGTTACGCTCTAATAAATATGTTTGAAATTTAAAAACTGATTATTGGAATAAATCTATAATGAATGAATGCCCAATGCGAGAAAGATGATCGGCAACAGTGCTATTAATTTAGTTTACAAAATAAAAGTGTGTGTTTTTAAATGTACTGAGTGTAGTTTAGATGACTTTTTGAATTCATAGAAACAGAAAATAAAATAAAAACAATTGTCTTATAAATAATTGTATCTCAGAGAGGCAGTTTTTGTATACCGTTATATAGGAGATATGAGGCTGACAATATGTTCACATTTAAAAACGCAATTGGTAATGATTTTTTTAAATATCGGATTGAAACGAAACGATAGCTACCATATACACAACTAAACTTCCCTAACTACAGTCAACCCAACTAGTCTTAAGTAGCAGTTACTTGCGGAGAAAGGTGTGCTCGAGTACTGGTCAACCTTTCAGGATCCGGGGGAAAAAGTGGTAAGGATAACTGATCGTCTGTTAGTCCTCGATGGCATAAATGACACTAAATATTCAATTAATCAATTAACGGGTGAACGATTTAGTTGGATAAATTGATTGGAGAAGACTTTGTATTAAAAATCCTATGAATTGATTAAAGACAGCGTGTCAAGAAAAAATGCTAATGCTATAAATGTCTGAAACAATAACATTTAGTTTAAAATTAATAAAAACATATTATTTTTATTTTTAACTAAAATACGAATTATTTCGAATTTCAAATCCATCAAAACGTGACAAGAATATATTATTCGGAGTGGTAAAATCGAAATGGAATCCCGATTCTAAAAATAAATATCATGCGGGCACTGCTTCACGACCTTCACCTTGTAATATGAACTGTTTCTAAGATTAACAAGATTCAACAATATGAAACCAATAGAAAGTCAGATTAAAGTCACGTGACTCATTTGACAGGTTCCAGAATGCATTGCGCTTTTCCTCATAGGAACGCAGTTAATGAGGACAAAACTAATCACGTAACAGGTTATTATTTTTAACTCAACATTCTATTTCGAAATAGATAAAATAGCTTTACATTCATATTCTAAAACTGTAAATTTAGCTTACGATACTTTGATGACGTGTCTTTGAAATTCACCAGATATTTCTTGATCCTTTCAGTACATAATTTCCGTTTATACTAATTTTAGCTCGATTGCGATAAAAGTTCAGAATTCATTTGAACCGTTTGCGCATGTGCTTCCTGGTTAGCACCATTACAGAGTGTTGTTTTATTGAGAGCCATCAGGTCGAGCTGGAAATCGAACTCCTCAATCTCTGGCGTGAGCGGCCAACACTCTTTCCACCACACTACCGCTCCGCTTCAGTATATTATTTTCGTTTTATACTAATATTTGTCTTAAGATGGTTATCTTTGTCTTAAATACTTTTGAAAGATTTATGTTTATTTCCATTTAACAACTCTGTATGTATGTGTACTTGATCATGTATGGCATGTACATGCACGAATTCTTTTTATCTATTACAATTAAACAACAGATACATGTGTATACAAAGAAAACATATTTCAATACAAATATTTATGTAGCAGTTTACCATGCTTATTATCGAATGTTTGGACTAGCCGGACTGGTTAGCTCGGTAGCGCGTCTGAATACATGAGTTCGAATCCCTAACTCCCTATATATGTGATGATTGATGTACGACATTACATCTCATTATCATTCGTCTCTCACCGACCGCTGATTCATGTGAGAAAAATATCAGTTATTTGCGGAGAGAGGGGTGTGCTTGAGTGCTGGTTAATCTTCCAGAATTCCAGGAAAGGATGGTTAGGTTAACTGACCGTCTTTCAGTCATCGACAGCACAAACATGACGTTAAATATTCAAACAAACTTTGTGGACTGACGATTGTATACAACAAACAAACAGACAACAAACACATATTTTATATGGGATAAAACAGCACTTGCGTGTTTATAGCCGACACAAATATTACACCAGTATACATTTACCGTATAATTATGTTATAAAGTTTGTGTACGTGTTTAGTTGATATCCAAGCAATCACATTTACAGGAAGTTAGACATGTTGTGTATAACTAATCGTACATACTCGGCCAATACAGCCAGCCTTCGGTATGCAATTAGGCAATCGTATCGCTCGGCCATTTTCGCTTACGTTCGAAATAAGATTATAGGCGGAAATGGTCGAGAGATATTCCGATTGTGCAATTAGGTTAATCGGTTAGGTGTTCCGAAAGATGTATAACATAACTTAACACAAGATACTTATCTCAAACAGGAAAAACACAGTCTTGGGCCTTTAAAAAAAGTTTATGCAGCAAGAGTGTAAATATTATGTAGAAGATCTTACATTCGTGCTAATTTATTATTGAATTTAAATGAGTTAAATAAATTACGGAAGGTTTTGCCGAGCATCAAATCATTTTTTCCAACGAGTTTAATCAGTTGGCTAATAAATAAGCACGAATGTAAGATACTTTTTATCACATAACGTTCTCAGGAAAATGGTACATTTACCATTTATTTCTGAGATCACTTATATAAAGATCGAGAAAAAAATCTTGCATATTAGTTTTCATCAGTCACCTTCATTTTACCATGACAATTCGGAAAATAGCTCGGTATTTACAACAACAACAACAGCAACAATAACAGCTATACATTTATGTGGAGCGCGTGGCTCAGTGGTAGAGTAACGGCCCCATGATCGGAGGGTCAAGGGTCCGATCCTCTGCCACAGCCATGTGTGGTGTCCTTAAACATGTCACCTTTTACGAATATTTGCTTTGTTCTGGTTCTACCCAGGAAGACTTGGTGATTCGTATACCAAGTCTTAAAAGTTTGTTTCACAATCGAAGAAGAATAAATAAGTTTAAACTAACGGTAATAAAAACGTTGTTTTTTATTCATCTCGGGTTACACAGACATGTTATGCACAAAATAAGACAATGATACATTCATCAATAAAAATATGTTTACACATACAGATCTAGTTACTTGAGGCATAGGACATGTATACATATATATACAACTATGAAATAAAGAAGTACAACTTGAGTGGGGACAGTCAAAACGTATCGAAAGTAGCTATACATGAATGTTTTGTGCCAGACAATTAAAGTTATGTAATTGACACTTTAATACAATATATTCGTATGCAATATAAACTTTGTTTTTAAAAAAAAGATAACCATTTCCGCAGGTAACTGGCTCCTGTTTTACTAATACATACTTAAATTCCTAAAACCTAAGAAAAGCAGACGGGTGATCATGATTTTAGACTGGTTACAGTAAAATTGTATATGGTATAATTGATATTGATTATATAATAATTAAATAACCAGTTTAAACTTAGTAACTTTCAGTATTTAAGTACAATGTTGGTTAAACAGAAGCCAGATAACTGTCCCACTTGAATCAAACAAATAAACAAATCCCACAGGAAACACAAATCTCAATGCATGGTCGTCTCAGCCTCTGATGATCTACGAAATACGCTTAAAATAACAAAATATCGACTTACAGATTCAGCTGGTACTGAAAAACGTTGACATGTACTTATTAAAATATACTTATAAGTATTTCAGTATCTTAGGTAGTATAAGACCATTTTCAGAGTTTTTCAGTTAATTTGCAATAATACAGGTAAACAGCGCAGTTCAAAGCACTGCCGATTGGGTCAGCTAAATAGCAATGCTGGTAAAGCCACAGGGACAGGTATAGAATTTCCCTGTTTTTGCATTGTGGTTTAATAGAACTGATTCGGGAGATATCAAATTCTGGGATAGACTACAGCATCTGTTCAACTAGCGGTTGTATTATACCAGTACATGACTAACGTCACAAACTAGTAATAGTTGTCGGGTATTGTTTAAGAATTGATTAACTTCCATAATTTGTACAGTAATCGACTATAGAATATGAATTTACTCGTAAAAATAATAAAAGATAAAAAATTGTCAGAATTCTTTATTACTCTCTCTCTCTCTCTCTCTCTCTCTCTCTCTCTCTCTCTCTCTCTATCCATATCTATACATATTTAACCGCTACCATATCTGCAAGCTTCGTCAAAAGTGCTGTTATATCAACAACTTAAATATCATTAAATACTTGCAGAAAAAGGGTGAGCTCGATTATTGGTTAACCTTTTTAGGATGGTGAACTGATCGTCTGTAAGTCCTCATTAGTATAAAATGAAGCTAAATAGTCAGACAAACAAAATGAACAAACATGAAAAGTACAGTTTATATCTCACTGCATGGTCTGAGCCTCTGAGGGTGACGATTTCATGTCTGCAAGCTTGGTCACCAGTGCTGTTATATCAACATTTTTGCTTACCACAACAATATGTTGATTAACACCCTAGTTGTGATCTTTGGATCCTCTTTTCATATCAGAAACAGCTGTGAGACGTAATAGCCTTTTGACACTTTTTTATTTACAATTTTTTCGAGTCCAAGTTCCAAAAATGGACAGACGTACTGGTAGATATGCTGATCGACGAACTCGCTCACGATGTCCCACTGTTCCTCATTAGGCACACCGTCCAAGAGTTCGGGCTGTAAACCTAAATGAAAAATATATATTACTTAAATCCTGTTTGGGAACATATGGAAACATACCACTGTTTTTCAATACGACACCGTCCATGAGTTCTGGTTGTAAACCTGAAGACAAAAAAAAATGAGCAGATCTATATTCACTATACAGTAAAACACCCCTTAAACGACGACCTCTGTGACCAAAGAAACGTGGTCTTAATAGAGTGTGGTCTTATATTCGAGTTTCAGGATCATAGGCATTATTCTACACTATTCATGTATTTGTATCAATGCTGTATGTAGATTGATGTATATTATAGTCTGCCTGTGTGTACATAATAAAAAATACTGTTATAACCAAGATAATAATAGTTAAATATTACAAAAATATGAAAACAAAATATCGGGGGAACCAATGGATGCTTCCCAAACAAGTGCTTGAGTAAGTACAAGCTGCGTTGTTTGTAAAGGGAAGGAGGTGTGAATTGAAGATACTTTTTGAAATAGATTTTTGGTGCTTCACTACACTGAACTCTATACATGTTCGAAGTCTCATTGAATTTCCTACTGTACTCTTGAATACCAAAACAAGAATTTGGGAATGGACACAATGAAATGACCATAACTCTGTGAAAAATTATCCAAACAAAATACAAAGACATTGTACACATCTCACTTTGTAGTGACGCATCCTAGAGTGTTTGATATATTTCCAACTAGACGTTTTAGTGAACTAAATTTAGCACAGACAATGATTTAGTAATGGACGGAATCAAAGGACCATAACTCTGTAAAGATCATCGACACAATATGCGAATCCTAGCAAGATTTACCATACAGTTACAACCAGAAGTTGTAATGTAATGGCTCAGATAATAAAATATTTAGTAATGGATAGAATCAAAGGACCATAACTCTGTAAAGATCATCGACACAATATGCGCATCCTATCAAGATTTACCATACAATTACAACCAAAAGTTGTAATGCAATGGCTCAGACAATAAAATATTTAGTAATAGAACGAATAAGAGGACTATAATTCTGTGAAAAAAACATAAAGTATTACCATAATCTTCCGTTGGAACCGTCCTCATAACCACTCCAATTAGAACTTTCCTCGTGAAGTACTTTTCTAATTGTTCCAATAATTTCCTCAAGTGACAGTGTCGCTCTTGGAGGCCATGTATCCTTTCCAGGCAGTGAAAATGAGGAAATTCGCTTTGTCGTCATTCTTGCTCATGGTTGCCGTCTCCGCAACGTGTCGAGGTAGTTGCATAATCCGTACAAGGATGTATGGTTCGCAAAGGCGTGGTTGCTGACAAGAACCGAGTACATGTGACAACCCAGGGATCGTGAGTTGAATCCCCACCCAGCAACAGTCTCCATGATGACTGATATATGACACTGTGTCTTGTCCATCTCTTACCGCTGATTCAAATGGGAAAGTTATCAGTTACTTGTGGAGATGGGCGTTCTCGATTACTGGTTTCCCTTTCAGGATCTCACAAAAGAGTGGTTGGGTGTTTTGATGGCCTGTTAGCCCTAGAGGGCATAAAATTGACACTAAACAAACAAACAAGCTAATTCTGCACAATAATATTACCATTTCCGATACTATCGTCGAAGGAAAAGTTTCACTTATTTTAAAATTAACAGCAACTGTGATTTTATAAATATACTGGGCTATTGATCAATGCATCGAGAAGGGTCTATACAAGGTACACTGTTTGAGTATGCAATCAATGTTCATTTAATTAAAATACAAATGAAAAGCCAGGGGTAATAAAAGAGCAGTATAAAACGATATCAAAACCATTTGGCAAAGTCTTGTCACCGACGTTAACGTCAGAGCAGCAAGATATCTTCAGCATTGAAGTCGAACAGAATGACATTCTGCAACTCTATCAAAACTATCCAGTTAAGGCTCACTTCAACATACTGGCCATTTGCCAAGCCTCTGAATGGTATGAATTGATCAACGTGTAATCAAAATCACACAATTGCTTTTAATAAGCGCTTGATCTCTGAGGACATAAAATATAAATTGGTTAAATGAATGTACATCTTTGTACTTAATTTTCAATAAGATATCAAATACATATCATATAATAACTTTAATAAACAAAATTCAATACAATGTAAACATCTAAATGTTTCACTCAGAGTTGCGTTTTTTCAAATACGTCACATTTAAAACGACACTTGGCAGGCAACTGATTTTAAGAATGAATCAAGGCCACCATTTAAATTGTTTTGTTTGTCATTTCTGACCCATGCCATGTTTTCTATAATTTTTAATGATTTTTTAATGGAGTTAAATGCAACTTTAACTGTTTAAAACAATGAAGAACAAGGCTGTAAGCTGTTTTAAACTGACATACAGTCAAACCTGTGGAAACAGTCACCTCTATTAAGCAGCCACTTGTCTTAAGCAGCCATATTTACAATTTCCCATTTCTATCCTTTCATAACAAATCAACCTGTATTAAGCAACAACCTGTCTTATAAACCACTTTTGGTCCTTCCATTGACTGGCTGCTTAAGACAGGTTTGACAGTATTGATATTTTCATTGTTTTGTTTTTTCCCCATTTTCGTCATTTATAACGACATTATTCATGACATGTTAACATATGACTTGTAGCTTGCTTTGAACAACCTACCCACCTATCATATTCTTTTCATGGGCCAACCAGAAAACATGGTTGTTGTATGGTGTTTAACATTGCTTTCAACAATTTTTCAGTCATATCACGCGTGTCTACATGAGACAGTATTTCGAGTGCTTCTACACTGGAATATCATGCCGCAGACACATGGTATGATATCAAACCCACTCACATTATACTGACATCGGGCTGACCAGACCTAGAACTATCATCTAAAAGCTGAGCACCAAGACAGGAAGCGTCTAGTATCATCACCCAGCATCTCCCACATGTGAGGCAGATGCTCTACCCCATGACTACCGCTGTGCTATAACCATCCAGATAATAATAATACAGTCAACTTTTTTTGTTTCCTGTGACAAGTTGGGAATTTCGTTTTTCCTTTTTATTTCTATGGTTCAAAAGTTTAGAAAAAAAAATCAACAACAAAAAATCGATTAAAACATTTTGACTCAGGGATTTAAATATTGACTCAAAACAAAACTATTTTTTTCAATTGAACTAAATTTGAACGCATATTTTTTTGGCCTTAGTCTATTTGTATTTGAAAACACTATTGGGTCATAGGTTAAAAGGGGTCATGTTCATTTCCTATCCGTGTTCTTTTCTCATTATGTCGTAAAATGATTTTACGCTTATTTTTTAATGTTGGTCGATAAAAGTTTTAAGTTTATATGTTTATTTATGGTGTTTGATCTGGGCATGCCTATTATATTGTTTATTGATTTATTATATATATTCCCTGTAACAATCAATTATCATTGCATGTCTGTATTGTTAATGTACTAGATGGGTATAAAGTTTGTCTGATTCAGGTCACAATTTCTGCTTCCAATTGTTCTGATAATTGTGTTTACAAAATCTAATAGATTTACCACCTTACATTTGCACCCATGTGTTACAGGACGAGAAAAATATGCAGCCGATCTGAGACTGGAACCTGGGACCCTTCGCTTACAAGACGAATGCTCTACCGTCTGAGCTAACCGAACCACTTACATAAATTCCTCTCTTAGTAAGGTACGTGCACACTGTGACACATGTAGGGCTGTCATTAGAACCTGGGGGTCGGGGTGCAAATGTAAGGTGGTAAATCTATTATATTTTGGGGGTCGGGGTTTAACTGAGCAGCATTCTGTTAGCCTTCAATGGCATTAAAATGATGCTAAATACTCAATAAAATTTCTTTTAAAAATATTAGTATAAACTAAACAACTATTGATTGATTGACTGAATATTTAGCATCATATTTATGCCATCGAGGGCTAACAGATGATAGTTAACCAAACCACTGTTTCCTGGTATTCTTGCAGGCTAACCAGTACTCGAGCACACCCCATCTCTGTAAGTAACTCATAACTTTCCCACTTGAATCAGCGGTGAGATACGAACGATAATGAGAAGCAATGTTGTATATCAACAATCACAGAGATTGTCGACAGGCGGGGATTCGAACTCATGACCTCTTGATTGATAGTCAGACATGCTAACGACTGAGCTAATCGGGCACAGCTATAAATTAAACAAAAAAACTACCTGGTGTGTTGTCATATCCAGCTGCAGTGGTTCCCTGAACCACGGGGTCGGTGACTTTACGACCTCTAAGCATCGTCTGCTCTTGCCAGCATGATCTTATACTGAAACAACAACAATATCAACAGATCTGTAATGTCAGAGCTAATAATTACTTATCCAAGTTTTCTATATAAAAAAAACTTATGAGTAAACTTATGAGCAGCAGTAGTTGAATTTGACATTCCTGCTTCAAAACGAAATATCGCTCCATTGATGTAAAAAGGTATATTCACTTGGTACTTTATTGATCGAATGGGAGTAATCCTCTATTTGTCAGTAAAATGAATGAAAATTTGACAATTCTACATTTTTTTAAGATCATAAGGATAGACTTTTTTTCTATGTGAGCAGGGTCAGGGAAAGTATTAAAATATGTTTAAACAAACACAATGAATAAATATCAATTTAATGTACATGTATAGTATACATACATTAAAATGTAGATTTCTTCATATTCTTAATGAATTTTGTGAAATCGTCATTGAAAGCAACGTTATTTTGATATATTTGTATGACAACAACATAAAATGACTGAAAGATCTATGCTTTCAAGTTTATAGCATCTTGAACAAATGGATTACTTAAATTACAAATAAATGTATAATATATGTAATATATAAAACCAAGGATTTGTATAGAAGGATAGGAAACTTGCATCTCCTGACTAAATGTTGATGAAACAGCACACGAGGATTCATAATTTGCAAATTGACCAATCATACTTCACAGGCAACTGATTTCTTGTACATAAACTGTAAGTTGTATGCAATCTTAGGTGTTTAAACATGTTTCACTCACGCAAAATGCTATTCCATTAAAGATATTAAGGTTTGTAGGAAAATTAATCGTTATTATAGCTGCAGTATACACATATTGTAATCACAAGTACTATGACAAATTTAAACACAAATTTCTGGGAGTGCTATTTTTTTGACGGCAATTTCATTCTGCAGTTTAAGAATTTTGATTTGTGTTCCTGAGATGAATTAAAGTGAAGATAAATTCATTATTGATAATTAAAAACGTGATATTGCGAGATTTTGCGTGAATATGCGAGCGTTCACAAAAACTTTGTCAGTTGCCTTTCCTTCTCTATATAATTCCTTGATAAAACTATAAGAATCTCACACTCATTATCAGGTGATATATTACATAATTCTGTCTATCTACTGTAACTGCATTCGAGGATTGTGTATAGGCACAAAGTGCACAGGTTAAAGGGCATTTGAGTGTACGCCAGACTGCGTAAGTCGCAATGGCATTGGCAAAGAAGGCGCAATCACTGAGTAACACAGAAGTTCAGTTGCTCTTTTATGTGCACTGGGTATCACACTCCCTGTACATGGGACCAGCTTCTTTTATCCCCATCAAAGGATTTGCATGCTTTCAATTTTTTTTTAAAAAAACTAGACGATACCCTATCAGGAGTCATTCTGGATCTTAGAGCATGCTACCCCACCGCAACTTCATGTAATTTATTATAATCATGATAATTATACTTGGCAACAATTATTAATTATCATCCAGTCCGTCATATAAAGTAAATTTGTCAACTTGTTTTAACACATTCATTCATAAACAAGCACTTTTGATATATCTATGTTCTAAATGCCTATCTGTAAATTCATGTTCAATAATATGTCATAACCTATGTCCATATATATATATATATATATATATAAGCATGTTGAAACTTGATCTCGTGATCGTAACATGAACAAATTATTGAAATGATGATAATTGCATACATTAATTGTTAGTTAAAAAGTCACCTCTTAAAAATAAAAGTGTAGTCAAGTGTTGGCTGAAGTTTCTGAGCATGTTTACAATCTCAATATTTTATTTTCGTAAACATTGGGTTACGATAAGTTGCTTTCGTTGAGCAAAATGTGCGAGTTTGTTTTCGATTTCTTTCCCCTAGAGATAAATGCCTTAAACAACTGTATAACAGTCAATTGTAATATTTTTTTGTGATTCTATTTTCGTCGTTACATAAAGCATTCAAATTCCAACCACAAATGTCTTTGAATTATGTAATAAATATGGAAATAGAAACCAATCGGCGGGGAAAAGTTTGCAACCACCTGTCAAATCGTTTGCCGTGCTCTATTCGTGACATACTTCAAAATATTGACTTACCAAGCTGTTGCTTTCAGGAGCTGTTATTACTGATGCTATTTACAACGATTTAAATCAGCATTTTCATGGCAGAAAGTCAAAATACAAATGTAAATAGAAGAACTTACCAATAAATTCCATGGTAGCCGCCATTTTGAAGCTTTGAGTAGGGAGTTATGGGAAGTTGGTTACCAATCCAAGGGAAACAACTAAAAAAACTAGACGAAATAATATTGTATGAGTTATCTTTCCTATAACATTTACATTTATTAACGTCATTTGAAAAGATTAACTGAAATAAAGCTATAAGTCATCTAAACTTGTAAAATTTGCCAAGTCATCCATCTCTGGGCCAATTACTGCTAAGATCAATAAAATTTCCATCATCATTTTTTTTTCCAAATGATTTAAAATAGCACAATCGATTTGTTGGTTTATTTGAATATTTAGCGTCATTTTTATGTCATCGAGCGGTAACAGACGATCAGTTAAACACTCGTTCATGGTATCCTGGAATGATAATGAGTAATGAGACGCAATGTTGTATATTAATCAACGTTGAGATTGTGGCCGGGCGGGGATTCGAACTCACGACACCTGGAATGGTAGTCAGAAGCGCTACTGGCTGAGGTTACCGTACCAGACTCAATACTATCAAGAAAACTGTTATGCATTTTATATCTTTTTTCAGTATCAGTATTTTGTTGTATGGCGTAGGTAACTCCAAATGCAATAGAAAATGTGTATACATATGTAGATAAAATAAAACTTCTTTTATTTATAATGATTGATTGATTGATTGAATATTTAGCGTAATTTTTATGCCACCGAGGGCTAACGGACGATCAATTAACCTAACAACTGTTTGCTGGGATCCCCAAAAGTTAACCAGTACTCGAGCACACCTCATCTCTGCAAGTAACTGATAACTTCTCCACTTGAATTAGCGGTGAGAGACAAATTATAATAACACATAGTGTCGTATAACAATCATCACGAAGACTGTTGCCGGGCGCGGATTCGAACTCACGAACCCTAGATTGATAGTCAGACGCGTAACTGACTGCGCTAAGCGTTTGACTCATGGGACTAGGGTTCGTTTCCAGCTGATGCAACCAAATCCCCTCACATTTGTGTTATACAAGATACCTGTTCCATTTATGTCGATTATTTAGCTTCGGCATACGTTCCATTCTAGTGAAATAATAGTAAATAGCAAAATCGTTATAAGTATTGAAAAGTATTTAAAATCATATAGGTTTAAGACATGTATGCATTCGTTTAACTTTGTGTCATTCTTGTTTATATCTATTGTGTTCTATATCATTTTATGCACAATGCTTAATTGTCGTTCGTTATATCCATTCGAACCCCAAGCAGGTTTACACAACGGCACGTTATTAAGTATACTTGCAAATATGCTCTGTCATGACATATACTTGTATCTATGCTCTGCAATGACATATAATTGTATGTATGCTCTGTCATGACACATACTTGTATCTATGCTCTGTCATGACATATACTTGTATCTATGTTCTGTCAGGACACATACTTGTACCTATGCTCTCTCATGTAATTTACTTGTATCCATGTTCTGTCATGACATATACTTGTACCTATGCTCTCTCATGACATATACTTGTATCTATGCTCTGTCATATCATATACTTCTATCTATGCTCTGTCATGACACATACTTGTATCTATGCTCTGTCATGTAATATACTTGTATCTATGCTATGTCATGACATATAATTGTATCTATGCTCTCTCATGTAATATACTTGTATCTATGCTCTGTCATGACACATATTTGTATATATGCTATGCAATGACACATACTTGTATCTATGTTCTTTCATGACAAATATTTGTATCTATACTCTGTCATGACACATACTTGTGTCTATGTTCTGTCATGACACATACTTGAATCTATGCTCTGTCATGACACATACTAGTACCTATGCTCTCTCATGTAATTTACTTGTATATATGCTCTGTCATGACATATACTTGTACCTATTCTCTCTCATGTTATATACTTGTATCCATGCTCTGTCATATCATATAATTGTATCTATGCTCTGTCATGACACATACTTGTATCTATGCTCTTTCATGACAAATACTTGTATATATGCTATGTCATGACACATACTTGTATTTATGCTCTGTCATGACACATACTTGTATCTATACTATGTCATGACACGAACTTGTACCTATGCTCTCTCATGTTATATACTTTTTCCTATGCTCTGTCATATCAAGTACTTGTATCTATGCTCTTTGATGACACATACTTGTACCTATGCTCTGTCATGGCACATACTTGTACCTCTGCACTGTCATGACACATACTTGTACCAATGTTCTGTCATATCAAATACTTGTATCTATGCTCTGTCATGACACATAATTGTATCTTTGCTCTGTCATGACACATACTTGTACCTATGTTCTGTCATATCAAATAATTGTATCTATGCTCTGTCATGATACATACTTGTATCTTTGCTCTGTCATGACACATACTTGTATCTATGTTCTGTCATGACACATACATGTATCTATGCTCTGTCATGACACATACTTGTATCTATGCTCTGTCATGTAATATACTTGTATCTATGCTCTCTCATGACATATACTTGTATCTATGCTCTAATATAACATATTATTGTACCTATGCTCTCTCATGTAATATACTTGTATCTATGCTCTGTCATGACACATACTTGTATCTTAACTCTGTCATGAGACATACTTGTATCTATTGTCTGCCATGACACATACTTGTATATATACTCTGTCATGACAAATACTTGTATATATGCTCTGTCATGACAAATACTTATATATATGCTCTGCCATGACATATACTTGTATCTGTGCTCTGTCATCACACATACTTGCGCTATGCTCTGTCATGACATATACTTGTATCTATGCTCTGCCATGACACATTCTTGTATCTATGCTCTGTCATGACATATATTTGTAGCTATTCTCTGTCATGACATATACTTGTATTTATGTTAGGTCATGGCATACACCTGTATTATATGCTCTGTCATGACATATACTTGTACCTATGTTCTGTCATATCATATTCTTGTATCTATGCTCTGTCATGACACATACTTGTATCTATGCTCTGTTATGACACATATTTGTATCTATGATCTGTCATGACACATACTTGTATCTATGCTCTGTCATGACACATACTTGTTTATATGCTCTGTCATGTAATATACTTGTATATATGCTCTCTCATGACATATACTTGTATCTATGCTCTATCATATCATAAAATTGTACCTATGCTCTCTCATGTAATATAGCCGGGCCCGATTAGCTCAGTCGGTTACGCGTCTGTTTATCAATCCAGGGGTCGTGAGTTCGAATCCCCGCCCGGCAACATTCTCCGTGATGATTGATATATGACATTGTGTCTCATTATTATTTGTCTCTCACCACTGATTCAAGTGGGAAAGCTATTAGTTACCTGCGGATATGGCGTGTGCTCGAGTACTGGTTAATCCCAGGAAAAAGTGGTTAGTTTAACTGATCGTCTGTTAGCCCTCGATGGCATAAAATAACGCTAAATATCCATTCAATCAATCAATCAATCAATCAATCTCATGTAATATACCTGTACCTATGCTTTGTCATGAAACATACTTGTATCTTAGCTCTGTCATGACGCATACTTGTATCTATGCTCTGCCATGACACATACTTGTATATATGCTCTGTCATGACAAATACTTGTATATATGCTCTACCATGACAAATACTTGTATCTATACTCTGCCATGATACATACTTGTATCAATGCTCTGTCATGACATATACTTGTATCTATGCTATGTCATGACATATACTTGTATCTATGCTATACCATGATACATACTTGTATCTATGTTCTGTCATGACATATACTTGTATCTATGCTATACCATGATACATACTTGTATCTATGTTCTGTCATGACATATACTTGTATCTATGATCTATCATGACATATATTTGTATCTATGCTCTGTCATGGCAAATAATTATATCTAATGGACTGGATGTTTGGCCAATATAACCGGACTAAAAGTCACATTGTCATATTGTTTTCTTTTTTTACTTTGATAACGCTGTCACTGAACACCAACATATTTCATATACTTTTGTAACTATTGTAACACACTGTTTTGTTGATTCAATCTTGTTAACAAACACAATTTATGTTTGGAATGTTTTAATTACTTCTTTGTGCATTCTAAATAGTTTAGATATTTGAATTTAAACTCAAAATTATATCGTTTATGATATAAACATTGGACATGATAAAATCTGTATTCCTTGATTGATAAAATAAACATTTGAAAGTTTATTTCATTGGAGTTTTAATAAAATAGTAACTTTAAAGCGCTCTGTAACGTCGTGTCATATTCGCAGAATGCATTTGTGATCGTACCAATATAAATATACCACGGACATGTATCTGAGATGTCCAGTGACATAAAGTATGTTAATTGTATTCAATTTCATTTACATGTTCGTATTCTGAACTATTCGATATAGTCCGTGTTAGTCCGTGTAAAAAAGGAGTTCCTTTTGTTTTACTTTTATCGTCACACTATTGACCTTTCCAATGTCTATCTTATCAAGGTGAACACTTTTATATAGTTTGGACAGCTGATGGTACCAATCAGTCTGGAGTTGATGACGTCATACGTGAGTGACTGTATCCGATCTGTCTCTGTCAGTAGAACATTTATCTTCCTCCCCTGGTTATCCACCTGTATTATGTTGATTGAACTGTATCCACATACCAGTAAGTCGTCATTCTCCAGGACACAAGCTCCCCAGGGAGACTCGAGTTGTGGGTCAGTGAAGGTGTATTGTACTTGTCCCTGTCTTGTCATGGTAATCACTCCTTTTGTCTCATCAATCACGTGTACTTTGGTTCCATCATTGCTCAGAACGATTGCTCTTGGGTTGTCGAATATTCTCTTTCCTGTTGGATCCTTACTGATGGTTCTCAAGTGGCTGCCGGTCATGTTGTATACTCCTACTTGTGGTGGATGGTAACTAGTGACAAACAACTCTCCATTACTGGCGGCCAGGTAGTCAGGTTGCTCTTTCACCTGGAATGACCTTGAGACTGACAGTCTGCCGGATGTAGATACAAACTGTATCTTCTCGTCGTCATACAGTGCAACTGCTACTTCTGTTGGACTTGTTCTACACACGCCCATTGGCTGAGCAGATACTGTACACTTGTCCACAACCTTGTAGCTTGTATCCAACCTTGTTAAAGTCTTATTTTGGCAGTCTGTTATTATTAATGATCCGTCATCGAGCAGACATGAATCCATCATATCACACGTGTACTCATCACTGACAGTGATATCCCTGTGTAAAGCCGCGGAGCTGATTTGTTTAATGTTGCTAGTCTTAGGATAAGATTGAGGGGTTATATATACGTTGTCAAGTGTTGTCAACTTTACCTCTCCAATATGCACCAATTGAACAAAATAATCAGTGATATCCGAGTTGAAAGAAAAGTTCATTGTTTCATTCATTGGAGTTTGTTTAAGCTGTTCCAGTAACTTGGTTCCTTCACGATTGTTTTGTTTTCCCTTTCTTACGTTTAGAAACAAGTTCACTTCGTTATCTCCCTCAACTTTGTCAAAGTGTTTTATGTTGATGTCCAGAGCTGCTTTTGTTTCTCGCAGTGTTTGAACGTCTGTGTTTACTTTACTTTCCAATCTGTTGTGCACAGTGTCTACTTCTTCTTTAGCTTTCTTCACCATTTCGTCTAGGTGCTTGACTATCATCTCACGACCGGCGTCTATGTCCGTCAGACATTTGTCTTTATCTTTTCTGATTTTCTTCAAATCCTCTTCTTTGCTTTTCAGTATCTGGGAAAGGTCCACCTGGACATGTTCCAACCCGTCTTTAACATCCTTGAATTCGGTGCTGGTTTTAATACCCTTGGCAACATTAGGGAGGTAGTCAACCCCTTGACACGGCCTGGAATATACATATTTTGGGAGTGTTTGAATTATAATTCATTCCATTTTCAAATCAATATTTGTTACTGATTCAGTCATCCGGCTTACAAATATTATATCAAACCATAAACACACGGTTTGGAATGTAACTATGTATTACATTCAGATATATTCATGTGCAAAATTAAATACGTGAATTATCATGTTTTACATTCATGAAGTTCAAATTCCGCTTCTCACCAGTAAACACATTATAGATAGTTATCTTTTTTCTGCATGTCAGACTTTTTCGCTCACTTCTCCATATCTTACTTTTAAAATGACCATATCTATCGAGATATTCAGTTGATGCATATTTATTTTAGCTCGACTCACTCGTCTATGAATGTGCCTTATGTATTTTATAGCAAGTCTACAAACAACCAAACATGTGATTGGTGTTTTTATAAATAGTCCTTCCTATATGCCTCAATAGATAGTATATGAATGGTCTACATGTAGTTTATAGCAAGTCTACAGACAACCGAACATGTGGTTGATGTGTCTACAAATAGTCCTTCCTATATGCCCCAATAGATAGTATATGAATGGTCTACATGTAGTTTATATCTAGTCTACAAACAACCAAACATGTAGCTGGTGTTTCTATAAACAGTCCTTCTTATATGCCCCAATAGATAGTATATGAATGGTCTACATGTAGTTTATATCTAGTCTACAAACAACCAAACATGTGATTGGTGTTTTTTATAAATAATATTTCCTATATGCCCCAACAGATAGTATATGAATGGTCTACATGTAGTTTATATCTAGTCTACAAAAAAACAAACATATGGTTGGTGTTTCTATAAATTATCCTTCCTATATGCCCCAATAGATAGTATATGAATGGTCTACATGTAGTTTATATCTAGTCTACAAACAACCAAACATGTGGTTGGTGTTTCTATAAATTGTCCTTATATGCCCCAATAGATAGTATATGAATGGTCTACATGTAGTTTATATCTAGTCTACAAACAGCCAAGCATGTGATTGGTGTTTTTTATAAATAATATTTCCTATATGCCCCCAATAGATAGTATATGAATGGTCTACATATAGTTTATATCTAGTCTATCAATGATTTATAGCTAGACTATGAATGGTACATGTGTAGTCTGTGATTGTTTTATTCATAAATGGTATATACATGTATGTAGTATATAACTGGTATATTAGTGTAGTATTTAACTAGTTTATCAATTCATGAAATCTATAGCTGGTCTATTAATGGTCTATATGTAGTATATACCTGGTTTAAAATGGTATCTATGTAGAATATAACTAGTCTATAGTCTATAAATAGTCTATATGTAGTCTATAACTTGTCTATAAATGCTCTCGATATAGTGTATAGCTAGTCTATAAATGGTATATATGTGATTAATAGCTAGTCTAAAAATGGCCAAATCCCGTGTATCTTATGGCTGGTCTATAAATGGTCTATATGTAGTATATATCTGGTCTATAAATGGTATATATGGAGTATATATCTAGTCTATAAATGGTATATATGGAGTATATATATAGTCTATCAATGGTACATGTATAGTTTATAACTTGTCTATACATTATCTATATGTAGTCTATAACTGTTCTATAAATGGTTTCTATAAAGTATATAACTGATCTATCAATGGTATTTATGTACAGGCAGTCTACAACTGATCTATAAATGGTATACATGTATTCTATTATCTTGTCTATAAATGGACTTTCTTGTGGCAATAACTTGTCTATAAATGGTCTATAATGTAGTCCAATAACTAGTCTATAAATGATCTATAATGTAGTCTATTACATGTAACTTGTCTATAAATGTTTTTTTTCTGATTGAAATAACTTGTCTATAAATAGTCTATATGTATTCTATAACTGATCTATAAATGGTATAAAATGCAGTCTATTTTTCTTCAATTGTTCTTCCTGTGTATCCTATATCAAGTTTGTATAACTGAATGCATATTTAATCTATGAACTTTCCTATATGTGGTCCACAGCTAGTCTATAAATAGTCTATCAATTCATGTGGTCCACAGTATAAATGGTCCTACCGTGATCCAAAGCCAATATATAATGGGTCCTACCTGTGGTTTATAACTAGTATATACATTGTCCTACATGTGGTCAAGAGCTAGTCTATGAATGGTCCTACCTGTGGCCCATAACTATTATATTCATTGTCAATTAAGTGGTCAATAGCTAGATTGCAATTGGTCCTACCTGTGACTTATAACTAGTATATACATTGCCCATTGTTTGTTCAATAGCTACTATGCAATTGGTCTTACCTGTGGCCTATAACTAGTGCATGTATATACATTGTCCATTGTGTGGTCAATAGCTAGTAAGTAATTGGACTAACCTGTGACCTATACTTAGTATATATATTGTCCATTGTGTGGTCAATATCTAGTCTGTAATTGGTCTTACCTGTGGTATATAACTAGTATATACATTGCCCATCGTGTGGTCAATAGCTCGTATGTAACTGGTCTTACATGTGGCCTATAATTAGTATTTACATTTACCATTGTGTGGTCAATAGCTAGTCTATAAATAGTCCTACCTGTCGCCTTCAATTAGCATATACATTGTCTATTGTATGATCAATAGTTAGTATATAATTGGTCCTACTTGCGGACTTTAACTAGTATTTACATTGTCCATTATGTGGTCAATAGCTAGTACGTAATTGGTTCTACCTGTTGCCTATAACTAGTATATACATTGTCCATTTTGTGGTCAATAGCTAGTATATAAATAGTCCTGCCTGTGATCTATAACTAGAATGTACATTGCACATTGTGTTGTCAGTAGCTAGTTTATAAATGGTCCCACTTGTGTCCTATAACTAGATTATACATTGCCCATTGTGTGGTCAATAGCTAGTATATAAATTGTCTTACCTGTGGCCTATAAATGGTATATACATTGTCCATTGTGTGGTCTATAGTTAGTCTATAAATGGTCCTACCTGTGACCTATAACTAGTATATACATTGTCCATTATGTGGTCAATAGCTAGTCCGCAATTGGTAGTACCTTTTGCATATAACTAGTACATGTATATACATTGCCCATTGGGTAGTCAATAGCTAGTATGTAATTGGTCTTCTCTGTAGCCTATGAATTGTAGTTACATTGTCCAATGTGTTTTCAATAGCTAGTCTGTAATTGATCGTACCTATGGCCTCTAACAAGTATATACATTGTCCATTGTGTGGTCAATATCTAGAATGTAATTTGTCTTACCTATGACCTATAACGTGCATATACATTGTCCATTGAGTGGTTAATAGCTAAAATGTAATTGGTCCTACCTATGGCCTATAACTAGTATTTACATTTGACATTGTGTTGTCAATAGCTAGTTTGTAATTGGTCTTGTTGTTTATTCATCTACCGGTATATCTTATTTGCCGTAGTTAAATAAACATTTATGTTAACTAAAGCTATACATGCGTACAGTCTATAAATAGTCATACATAGGTACACTTGAGTATTTAGTCTATAAACTATCCTGCTATCCTGTGTTCAGTTGATATACAGGCTCCGCAGCAGACGATATCGTGAGTGCCGCAGTACATATCCATCTGTTTACCAGGGTGGGTACTGCATACGTCGGTGGGCAGGTAAGTTGGTTTCTGCATTCGACTGGACACCATGCCGGCTTTATCAACTATTTTGTGTCCTTTCGTTATTCCAAGTTTATTATGAAGCACAAGGCATTTATCACAAAAGTTCTGCGCACAGTCGACACATCCGTGGAACGCTTCTCTATTGTGACCATCTTTGGCACAGGACGAACATGGAAAGTCAAACAAAATGTCGGATCCGCCCTCCACCGATCTTGAATACTCCGTTGCCATTTTAAAAGCTTTAATAACTATACCTCTGATGAGTTTTAACAACACTGCGGCGAGACACACATAACTGATACCGATTGTATACCGGCCTACCTTTAAATATTTCTACCTGGTACCCTAAACTTTTCGTTATATTCTCCAATTAGAGGTTGAGCCGGTGTCCAGGAATTTATTTGATATTGATAGTTTGATAATCAACACTTGAAAAGTATGTTAAATAATCAACATGAATGGTATCATTCATTTATTATCTGAAGGTCGTCCAAGGTAACATAATGTATGATAGTGTCGCTTAATAAGTTTGTTTGTTTGAATATTAGCGTCATTTATTGATATAACAAATGGATAGCAAACGAACAAATTACCTAACCACTCTTTCCTGAGATCCTTAACCAGTACTCGAGAACACCCATGTCCACAAGTAACTATAACTTATCCACTTGAAACAGCGGCGAGAGACGAATTAAACTGAGAGGCTATGTCGTATATCTGTCACTAAGGATATTGTGGCCGGGCGTGGATTCGAACTTAAGAATTGATAGTAGATTGACCACACCGGGCCCGGCGTCATAATACGTCATGTGTATAGTCCCCCACACCACCGAACCACCCATCTGATATCCAGATACAAGTGCATGTTGACCGTTTTAGCATGTTTTGCAGGCTGGTTTTTTATATTTTTTTTTGCATTTGTAATTGTCTGCACGTTGCGCGTACAAAATAAAATCTTGCATTTTATGATTATGGCCATAGTTAAAATTATACTGGTTTAGTAGCCTGATGAACTGTATCTGGACAGTTGGTTTAAGTCATAGTGTTCCGGTCATCATAGTTAGAATCAGAGAAGTTCAACTGTAGTTGAAACAATCTTCTCTATGCATCGATACATAAATTAAACATGGTCTAAACATGCCTACAAACAATAACATGTGCACGAGAAAGGAAATCATCAAAATGTTATTCAAACAATTCACATTCTGTATGTAGTGTGTATGGTGTGTGCTTTTGCCCATTAATTTGAAAAATACATTATCACCTTACAAACTACTGTATAACATGTATTATTACATTAATATTTTTGTCTTTTGTGGTTGTATGGCAACATAATTTGATCATATCATTTTATATTATTCTACATGATAGCGGGGGTAAGATAAACTTCTGCTATATCGGCAGGGAAGGTTTATTGTGCAGCGACGCACAGATTGATGACATCGTTATTTTTGCATTGTATTAAACACAGTTTTAAACGCGTTTCGAACGTTCACAAACTGTTAATTGTGTCAATAAATATCGAATAGTTTCCATAAAAAATTACATAGATTTATTTTAAATTGATATTGATAAAAAATGGAACATTTTTAGGAGCACTTTCCGCAAATGTAAACACATGCGTTTGTTTGCTGGATAGAATCAGTTGTTTTTAAAACTAAAAAAATAAATCACACAAATGATGACATGATAAATAAAATACCATGTCAGTGCCTGCTTCGGCTCGAAAAAAACAACATTAGTCAAGGCTCGTGCTTAATTGTTTTCTTTGCCTCACCTGCGTGCTGATCATGTATCCCAATAGTTATGTCTTTGTATGAATTTTGAATTATCACTTTTACCTGTTTGGCTTATTGCCAGACAATTCCTCACACTATATTATATGGCAACGTTGTTTTTATAAGTTTATGTATGTTCATGCACTATCAGAAATAAAAAAACAAATGTTACTGTACAGATTGTTTGGCATTTTCTCCTCATCAACATACCTGTCCTTCAAATTTGGCGAAAAAAATATTTCTAATTATTTACATCGTGGTAGCGTTCAGTGCTGCGATTAGTCAAAACTACCACAATATCTTCCACGAATTTACCTAGACAGATGAGTTGGAATTGCGCTAATCGGGCCTGGTTTGTTAGAAAAACATTTACTGATGTCGTCATAACTGATATTCAATACATACTTGACTTATTTTAAAGAAGATTATGGTGCAAAGACGGCGTTGGTATATGTTTCGTGAATTTTCATGCATTATTAAGGAAGTAATCTTGTTACCTGAAGGGAGTACTTTTCCTCCGATATTTTGCACCACTCCATAGCATAAAGTCACATGGGTTTTAGCGTTAGTATTTTGCGTGAGATAAAGTAATTACTGTTATTTAATAACTTGCTAGTAAACTTTAAATTTCGATACATGTAAAACACGTATCTTTTACAAAATATATAACTGGTGTATAGAGACATATAATAGAACCCCTTTTGTAAATTGCTGACCTCACAATTTAAGCAATTACACTTTAGAACAATAACATAAAAACAAACCTTAAACTCATTTGAGTTGTATTGATGACATATTTACCAGCATTTATCCTAGTGCTTGAAAATATTATGTGGATCTTAAAAGTTGTTATCACTCTAGTTTAAACATATTTTATTGTCAAATATGTACCAATATACATTCAAACCTGTCTTAAGCAGCCAATCAAGGGATAGAGCAAATGTGGCCTTTTAAGACTAGTAATTGTTTGATACAGGTTAATTTGCTCTGAAAGCATAGACAAAATAGTAAATAGGAAATAGTAAATGTGGCTACTTAAGATAAGTGGCTGTTTACTAGAGGTGGCCGCTTACACAGGTTTGACTGTACACATATACATATTACACGTATACAAGGAGCATATTGAAATGAATAAGGCAAACATGCCTTTCCTATTTTCTTTCATATTTTATATCTGCTGCTTTCTTTCCTACCTTTTTTGTTTCTATTTCATTCTTTGCTTCTTATTTTTCTTTGCTATTTTCTTACTTACTTCAATCTTGTTATCTTTATTTCTTTCCAAACTTCTTGAAATCTATTTTTCTTTCCATATATTCATTTGTCTTGTTTCTTTTCCTTCTTACTTCATTCTTTGCTTCTTCCCTTACTTACTTCAATTGTGTTATCTTTGTTTCTTTCTATACTTCTTATAATCTATTTTTCTTTCCATACATTCTTTGTTCTTGTTGTCTTTGTTACTTTTCATTCTTTCATTATTCTGCAATAAACCTAACTTGCTGTTCTTTGGCCAATTTATTTTTGTTGAAATTTTTTTTTTAAATTTGACATGATTAGTAAATTCAAAATTCATAAAAACATACATATTTAAATGCGTTTCATTCCTTTGTGTTAATAAAAAGAGAATTTAAATTATTTCACAAAAATAAATAACAACATTTTGTTCCAAATGTTAATGCAATAATGTTTAAAACGTCAATTAAAAACGTTATTAACGGTTAAATTATCTTAAAAAAGTAGTGTAAAGTTTGTTTTATAATACTGCAGGATTAATTAATTAATAATTAACATGAAATGGATATTTTAATCTCAACAATATGTGCATAAAGCGTGGAAATAAGCATACAGTCGCCTAACGTGAAAAGTGCTGGATCATGGGAATGACGTAAAAACTGCAAGGACGCAGCATGACAATTTCCGAGGTCACTCAAGGACAAGGTGTGAGAGGATGATTCCCACTTCCACTGATGGTGGTCTGGGGGAATTTTAGAAATTGAAATATAAATAATGGCTTCTGCTGACTTTTCAAACTTTTATGTTTCATCGGGCTGAAATTCAGTACTTAGACAAAGTATTAACCTTCGGCGGAACACGTCAGTCCGGATATTCAGGTATATAAGATCATTATACAACAAATATATCATAATAATAAAATAACAGTAATAAATCAAGAAAAAATAAATAAGGTAAATAAATAAATATAGTAATCATCTAAAAATTAAAGATCTTATAACCTGGGATAACCCATTAAAGCAACAAACGCGCTTATTTCGAACGGGGTCCGTTAAAATTGTGATTTTTATAAAAATTAAAAAAAAATATGATATACATGAAAGCGTAAGAATGTAGACATTTGCTATAGTCTTGTTAAAATGTAACAATTAAAAAAACATTGAATTATCTTTTACTCTGAATAACTGAATAATACATATAAGTGGTTCACAATACAAAACTTATTTTCAACATATACTTAAAACTTTAATATTCAATTTTTCTCCAACTTGAGAGGACCTACATCAATGTTTTTTAACTTCACGTTTAAAAGTTTGCTTATTGGTTTATTTCTTCAAATCGTTACGTAAATCATTCCAGTCAGCAATTGCATTGCAATAAAAGGTACCCGAATCGAAACTCTTAGCATGCGGAACTATAAAATTACTTCCACTAAACCTTGTGCGGTTATAATAGAAGACACCCTATGGAAGTAATCATAAAGATATTTTGGCGCGGTGCCATGGAAAATATTAAAAACCTGATTAAGTCTTAGTTGTTTTACTCTTTAGAACAGTTCATACATCAACTTTTAAGTAGGTTACCTATTTGTACCCCTCCTGTTTTTCTATTGCTTCTATCGACCTTTTAACCTTTTAATTTTGATAAGGCGTCACTTTCAAATGTCACTCAGCAGAGTAACCGAGTGTGTCACGTGATGCGCCTGAACTGTGTTTATTGAATCCATTTATTTTGTTGTTGTTTCATCGACTTTATTATTTTTATGATACTTGATCAAAAGTTACATTTTGTTATTTGAAAAAAAGTCACTAAATCAAAGACGTATACGTTTTACATTCCGCTCTAATAAATATGTTATGGTTGATTAAGTTTGAAATTTAAAAACTGATTATTGGAATAAATCTATAATGAATGAATTCCAAATGCGAGAAATATGGTCGGCAACAGTGCTATTAATTTAGTTTACAAAATAAATTTTGTGTTTTTAAATGTACTGAGTGTAGTTTAGATGACTTTTTGAACGCCAATTCTTAGAAACAGAAAATAAAATAAAAACAACTCGAGGAGGCCATTTTCTTGCTTATAAATAATTGTGTCTCAGAGAGGCAGTTTTTGTATATCGTTTTATAAGAGATATGAGGCTGACAATATGTTCACATTTAAAAACGCAATTGGTAATGATTTTTTTAATTATCGGATCGAAACGAAACGATAGCTACCATATACACAACTAAACTTTCCTAACTACAGTTAACCCTGTCTTAAGTAGCAGTTACTTGCGGTGAAAGGGTGTGCTCGAGTACTGGTTTAACTTTCAGGATCCGTAAAGTGGTTAGGATAACTGATCATCTGATGGCATAAATGACACTAAATATTCAATTAATCAATTAACGGATGAACGGTTTAGTTGGAGAAATTGATTGGAAAATATTTTGTATTAAACAATCCTATGAATTGATTAAAGACAGCGTGTCAATAGAAAAAGTGCTCATGCTTTAAATGTCTGAAACAATAACATTTAGTTTAAAATGAATATAAAACATATTATTTTTATTTTTAACTAAAATACGAAGGATTTCCATCAAAACGTGATAAGAGTATATTAATCGGAGTGGTAAAATCGAAATGGAATCCCGATTCTAAAAATAAATATCATGCGGGCACTGCTTCACGACCTTCACCTTGTAATATGGACTGTTTCTAAGATTAACCAGATTCAACAATACGAAACCAATAAAAAGTCAGATTAAAGTCACGTGACTCATTTGACAGGTTCCAGAATGCATTGCGCTTTTATTGAATGGAAAGCAGTTAATTAGTACAAAATTAATCACGTAACAGGTTATTATTTTTAACTCATCATTCTATTTCTAAATAGATAAAATAGCTTTACATACATATTCTAAAACTGTAAATTTAGCTTACGATACTTTGATTACGTGTCTTTGAATTTCACCAGACATTTCTTGATCCTTTCAGTACATAAGTTCCGTTTATACTAATTTAAGCTCGATTGCGATAAAAGTTCAGAATTCATTTGAACCGTTTGCGCATGTGCTTCCTGGTTAGAACCAGTACTGAGTGTTGTTTTATTGAGAGACATCAGATCGAGCTGGGGATCGAACTCCTCAATCTCTGGCGTGAGCGGCCAACACTCTATCCACTACACTACCGCTCCGCTTCAGTATATTATTTTCGTTTTATACTAATATTTGTCTTAAGATGGTTATCTTTGTCTTAAATACTTTTGATAAATATATGTTTATTTCCATTTAACAACTCTGTATGTATGTGTAATTGATCATGTATGGCATGTACATGCACGAATACTTTTTATCTATTACAATTAAACAACAGATACATGTGTAAACAAAAAAAACATATTTCAAGTCAAATATTTATGCAGCAGTTTACCATGCTTATTATCGAATGTTTGGACTAGCCGGACTGGTTAGCTCGGTAGCGCGTCTGAATACATGAGTTCGAATCCCTAACTCCCTATATATGTGATGATTGATGTACGACATTACATCTCATTTTCATTCGTCTCTCACCGACCACTGATTCATGTGATAAAAATATCAGTTATTTGCGGAGAGAGGGGTGTGCTTGAGTGCTGGTTAATCTTCCAGAATTCCAGGAAAGGATGGTTAGGTTAACTGACCGTCTTTCAGTCATCGACAGCACAAACATGACGTTAAATATTCAAACAAACTTTGTGGACTGACGATTGTATACAACAAACAAACAGACATCAAACACATATTTTATATGGGATAAAACAGCACTTGAGCCGACACAAATATTACACCAGTATACATTTACCGTATAATTATGTTATAAAGTTTGTGTACGTGTTTAGTTGATATCCAAGCAATCACATTTACAGGAAGTTAGACATGTTGTGTATAACTAATCGTACATACTCGGCCAATACCGCCAGCCTTCGGTATGCAATTAGGCAATCGTATCGCTCGGCCATTTTCGCTTACGTTCGAAATAAGATTATAGGCGGAAATGGTCGAGAGATATTCCGATTGTGCAATTAGGATAATCGGTAAGGTGTTCCGAAAGATGTATAACATAACTTAACACAAGATACTTATCTCAAACAGGAAAAACACAGTCTTGGGCTTTCAAAAAAAGTTTATGCAGCAAGAGTGTAAATATTATGTAGAAGATCTTACATTCGTGCTAATTTATTATTGAATTTATTAAACGAGTTAAATAAATTACGGAAGGTTTTGCCGAGCATCAAATCATTTTTTCCAACAAGTTTAATCAGTTGGCTAATAAATAAGCACGAATGTAAGATACTTTTTATCACATAACGTTCTCAGGAAAATGGTACATTTACCATTTATTTCTGAGATCACTTATATAAAGATCGAGAAAAAAATCTTGCATATTAGTTTTCATCAGTCACCTTCATTTTACCATGACAATTCGGAAAATAGCTCGGTATTTACAACAACAACAACAGCAACAATAACAGCTATACATTTATGTGGAGCGCGTGGCTCAGTGGTAGAGTAACGGCCCCATGATCGGAGGGTCAAGGGTCCGATCCTCTGCCACGGCCATGTGTGGTGTCCTTAAACATGTCACCTTTTACGAATATTTGCTTTGTTCTGGTTCTACCCAGGAAGACTTGGTGATTCGTATACCAAGTCTTAATAATTTGTTTCACAATCGAAGAAGAATAAATAAGTTTAAACTAACGGTAATAAAAACGTTGTTTTTTATTCATCTCGGGTTACACAGACATGTTATGCACAAAAAAAGACAATGATACAATCATCAATAAAAATATGTTTACACATACAGATCTAGTTACTTGAGGCATAGGACATGTATACATATATACAACTATGTAATAAAGAAGTACAACTTGAGTGGGGACAGTCAAAACGTATCGAAAGTAGCTATACATGAATGTTTTGTGCCAGACAATTAAAGTTATGTAATTGACACTTTAATACAATATATTCGTATGCAATATAAACTTTTTTTTTTAAAAAAAAGATAACCATTTCCGCAGGTAACTGGCTCCTGTTTTACTAATACATACTTAAATTCCTAAAACCTAAGAAAAGCAGACGGGTGATCATGATTTTAGACTGGTTACAGTAAAATTGTATATGGTATAATTGATATTGATTATATAATAATTAAATAACCAGTTTAAACTTAGTAACTTTCAGTATTTAAGTACAATGTTGGTTAAACAGAAGCCAGATAACTGTCCCACCAAATCCCACAGGAAACACAAATCTCAATGCATGGTCGTCTAAGCCTCTGATGATCTACGAAACACGCTTAAAATAACAAAATATCGACATACAGATTTAGCTGGTACTGAAAAACGTTGACATGTACTTATTAAAATATACTTATAAGTATTTCAGTATCTTAGGTAATATAAGACCATTTTCAGAGTTTTTCAGTTAATTTGCAATAATACAGGTAAACAGCGCAGTTCAAAGCACTGCCGATTGGGTCAGCTAAATAGCAATGCTGGTAAAGCCACAGGGACAGGTGTAGAATTTCCCTGTTTTTGCATTGTGGTTTAATAGAACTGATTCGGGAGATATCAAATTCTGGGATAGACTACAGCATCTGTTCAACTAGCGGTTGTATTATACCAGTACATGACTAACGTCATAAACTAGTAATAGTTGTCGGGTATTGTTTAAGAATTGATTTACTTCCATAATTTGTACAGTAATCGACTATAGAATATGAATTTACTCGTATAAAACTTTAATAAAACTTTATTAATTATAAATAATAAAAGATAAAAAATTGTCAGAATTCTTTATTACTCTCTCTCTCTCTCTCTCTCTCTCTCTCTCTATATATATATATATATATATATATCTGTCTGTCTCTCTCTCCATATCTATACATATTTAAACGCTACCATATCTGCAAGCTTCGTCAAAAGTGCTGTTATATCAACAACTTAAATATCATTAAATACTTGCAGAAAAAGGGTGAGCTCGATTATTGGTTAACCCTTTTAGGATGGTGAACTGATCGTCTGTAAGTCCTCATTAGTATAAAATGAAGCTAAATAGTCAGACAAACAAAATGAACAAACATGAAAAGTACAGTTCATATCTCACTGCATGGTCTGAGCCTCTGAGGGTGACGATTTCATGTCTGCAAGCTTGGTTACCAGTGCTGTTATATCAACATTTTTGCTTACCACAACAATGGTGTTGATTAACACCCTAGTCGTGATCTTTGGATCCTCTTTGCATATCAGAAACAGCTGTGAGACGTAATAGCCTTTTGACACTTTTTTATTTACAATTGTTTCGATATCTGTATATTTCAGTCCAAGTTCCAAAAATGGACAGACGTACTGGTAGATATGCTGATCGACGAACTCGCTCACGATGTCCCACTGTTCCTCATTAGGCACACCGTCCAAGAGTTCGGGCTGTAAACCTAAATGAAAAATATATATTACTTAAATCCTGTTTGGGAACATATGGAAACATACCACTATTTTTCAATACGACACCGTCCATGAGTTCTGGTTGTAAACCTGAAGACAAAAAATGAGCAGATCTATATTCACTATACAGTAAAACACCCCTAAAACGACGACCTCTGTGACCAAAGAAACGTGGTCTTAATAGAGTGTGTGGTCTTATATTCGAGTTTCAGGATCATAGGCATTATTCTACACTATTCATGTATTTGTATCAATGCTGTATGTAGATTGATGTATATTATAGTCTGCCTGTGTGTACATAATAAAAAATACTGTTATAACCAAGATAATAATAGTTAAATATTACAAAAATATGAAAACAAAATATCGGGGGAACCAATGGATGCTTCCCAAACAAGTGCTTGAGTAAGTACAAGCTGCATTGTTTGTAAAGGGAAGGAGGTGTGAATTGAAGATACTTTTTGAAATAGATTTTTGGTGCTTCAACACACTGAGCTCTATACATGTTCGAAGTCTCATTGAATTTCCTACTGTACTCTTGAATACCAAAACAAGAATTTGGGAATGGACACAATGAAATGACCATAACTCTGTGAAAAATTATCCAAACAAAATACAAAGACATTGTACACATCTCACTTTGTAGTGACGCATCCTAGAGTGTTTGATATATTTCCAACTAGACATTTTAGTGAACTAAATGTAGCACAGACAATGATTTAGTAATGGACGGAATCAAAGGACCATAACTCTGTAAAGATCATCGACACAATATGCGAATCCTAGCAAGATTTACCATACAATTACAACCAGAAGTTGTAATGTAATGGCTCAGATAATAAAATATTTAGTAATGGATAGAATCAAAGGACCATAACTCTGTAAAGATCATCGACACAATATGCGCATCCTATCAAGATTCACCATAAAATTACAACCAATAAAATATTGAGTAATAGAACGAATAAGAGGACTATAATTCTGTGAAAAAAACATAAAGTATTACCATAATCTTCCGTTGGAACCGTCCTCATAACCACTCCAGTTAGAACTTCCCTCGTGAAGTACTTTTCTAATTGTTCCAATAAATTTCCTCAAGTGACAGTGTCGCTCTTGCAGGCCATGTATCCTTGTGAAAATGGGGAAATTCGCTTTGTCGTCATTCTTGCTGATGGTTGACGTCTCCGCAACGTGTCGAGGTAGTTGCATAATCCGTACAAGGATGTATGGTTCGCAAAGGCGTGGTTGCTGACAAGAACCGAGTACATGTGACAACCCAGGGGTCGTGAGTTGAATCCCCACCCAGCAACAGTCTCCATGATGACTGATATATGACACTGTGTCTTTTCCATCTCTTACCACTGATTAAAATGGGAAAGTTATCAGTTACTTGTGGAGATGGGCGTTCTCGATTACTGGTTTCCCTTTCAGGATCTCACAAAAGAGTGGTTGGGTGTACTGATGGCCTGTTAGCCCTAGAGGGCATAAAATTGACACTAAACAAACAAACAAGCTAATTCTGCACAATAATATTACCATTTCCGATACTATCGTCGAAGGAAAAGTTTCACTTATTTTAAAATTAACAGCAACTGTGATTATATAAATATACTGGGCTTTTGATCAATGCATCGTGAAGGGTCTATACAAGGGACACTGTTTGAGTATGCAATCAATGTTCATTTAATTAAAATACAAATGAAAAGTCAGGGGTAATAAAAGAGCAGTATAAAACGATATCAAAACCATTTGGCACAGTCTTGTCACCGGCGTTAACGTCAGAGCAGCAAGATATCTTCATCATTGAAGTCGAACAGAATGACATTCTGCAACTCTATCAAAACTATCCAGTCAAGGCTCTCTTCAACATACTGGCCATTTGCCAAGCCTCTGAATGGTATGAATTGATCAACGTGTGATCAAAATCACACAACTGCTTTTAATAAGCGTTTGATCTCTGAGGACATAAACTATAAATTGGTTAAATGAATGTGCATCTTTGTACTTAATTTTCAATAAGATATAACATACATATCATATAATAACTTTAATAAACAAAATTCAATACAATGTAAACATCTAAATGTTTCACTCAGATTTGCGTTTTTTCAAGTACGTCACATTTAAAACGACACTTGGCAGGCAACTGATTTTAAGAATGAATCGAGGCCACCATTTAAATTGTTTTGTTTGTCATTTCTGACCCATGCCATGTTTTCTATAATTTTTAATGATTTTTTAATGGAGTTAAATGCAACTTTAACCGTTTAAAACGATGAAGAACAAGGCTGTAAGCTGTTTTAAACTGACATACAGTCAAACCTGTGGAAACAGTCACCTCTATTAAACAGCCACTTGTCTTAAGCAGCCATATTTACAATTTCCCATTTCTATCCTTTCAGAACAAATCAACCTGTATTAAGCAACAACCTGTCTTATAAACCACTTTTGGTCCTTCCCTTGACTGGCTGCTTAAGACAGGTTTGACAGTATTGATATTTTCATTGTTTTGTTTTTTCCCCATTTTCGTCATTTATAACGACATTATTCATGACATGTTAACATATGACTTGAAGCTTGCTTTGAACAACCTACCCACCTATCATATTCTTTTCAGGGGCCAACCAGAAAACATGGTTGTTGTATGGTGTTTAACATTGCTTTCAACAATTTTTCAATCATATCATGAGTGTCTACATGAGACAGTATTTCGAGTGCTTCTACACTGGAATATCATGCCGCAGACACATGGTATGATATCAAACCCACTCACATTATACTGACATCGGGCTGACCAGACCTAGAACTATCATCTAAAAGCTGAGCACCAAGACAGGAAGCGTCTAGTATCATCACCCAGCATCTCCCACATGTGAGGCAGATGCTCTACCCCATGACTACCGCTGTGCTATAACCATCCAGATATTAATAATACAGTCAACTTTTTTTGTTTCCTGTGACAAGTTGGGAATTTCTTTTTTCCTTTTTTATTTCTATGGTTCAAAAAATTTAGAAAAAAAAATCAACAACAAAAAATCGATTAAAATTTTGACTCAGTGATTTAAATATTGACTCAAAACAAAACTATTTTTTCAATTGAACTAAATTTGAACGCATATTTTTTTTGGCCTTAGTTTATTTCTATTTGAAAGCACTGTTGGGTCATAGGTTAAAAGGGGTCATGTTCATTTCCTAACTGTGTTCTTTTCTCATTATGTCGTAAAATGATTTTACGCTTATTTTTTTATGTTGGTCGATAAAAGTTTTTAGTTTATATGTTTATTGATGGTGTTTGATCTGGGCATGCCTATTATATTGTTTATTGATTTATTATATATATTCCCTGTAACAATCGATGCATCATTGCATGTCTGTATTCTTAATGTACTAGATGGGTATAAAGTTTGTCTGATTCAGGTCACAATTTCTGCTTCCAATTGTTCTGATGATTGTGTTTACAAAATCTAATAGATTCACCACCTTACATTTGCACCAATGTATTACAGGACGAGAAAAATATGCCGCCGGTCTGAGACTGGAACCTGGGACCCTTCGCTTACAAGGCGAATGCTCTACCGCCTTAGCTAACAGAACCGCTTACATAAATTCCTCTCCTAGTAGGTTACGTGCACAGTGACACATGCAGGGCTGTCATTAGAACCTGGGGGTCAGGGTGCAAATGTAAGGTGGTAAATCTATTAGATTTTGGGGGCCGGGGTTTAACTGAGCAGCATTCTGTTAGCCTTCAATGACATAAAAATGATGCTAAATACTCAATAAAATTTCTTTTAAAAATATTAGTATAAACTAAATTGAATTGATTTATTGAATATTTAGCATCATTTTTATGCCATCGAGGGCTAACAGACGATCAGTTAACCTAACCACTGTTTCCTGGGATTAACCAGTACTCGAGCACACCCCATCTCCGCAAGTAACTCATTACTTTCCCACTTGAATCAGCGGTGAGATACGAACGATAATGAGAAGCAATGTTGTATATCAACAATCACAGAGATTGTTGACAGGCGGGGATTCAAACTCATGACCCCGGGATTGATAGTCAGACATGCTAACGACTGAGCTTATTGGGCACAGCTATAAATTAAACGAAAAAACTACCTGGTGTGTTTTCATATCCAGCTGCAGTGGTTCCCTGAACCACGGGGTCGGTGACTTTACGACCTCTAAGCATCGTCTGCTCTTGCCAGCATGATCTTATACTGAAACAACAACAATATAAACAGATCTGTAATGTCAGAGCTAATAATTACTTATCCAAGTTTTCTATATAAAAAACTTATGAGCAGCAGTAGTTAAATTTGATATTCCTGCTTCAATACGAAATATCGCCCCATTGATGCAAAAAGGTATATTCACTTGGTACTTTATTGATCGAATGGGAGTAATCCTCTATTTGTCAGTAAAATGAATGAAAATTTGACAATTCTACATTTTTTTAAGATCATAAGGATAGCCTCGTTTTTCCATGTGAGCAGGGTCAGGGAAAGTATTAAAATATTTTTAAACAAACACAATGAATAAATATCAATTATTGTACATGTATAGTATACATACATAAAAATGTAGATTTCTTCATACTCTTCTTGTTTTTTTTTTAATTCGTCATTGAAAGCAACGTTATTTTGATATATTTGTATGACAACATCATAAAATGACTGATAGATCTATGCTAACATGTTTATAGCATCTTGAACTAGTGGATTACTTAAATTATAAATAAATGTTTTAGATATGTAATGTATAAAACTAAGGATTTGTATAGAAGGATAGGAAACTTGCATCTCCTGACTAAATGTTGACGAAACAGCACAAGAGGATTCATAATTTGCAAATTGACCAATCATACTTCACAGGCGACTGATTTCTTGTACATAAACTGTAAGTTGTATGCAATTTTAGGTGTTTAAACATGTTTCACTCACGCAAAATGCTATTTCATTAAAGATATTAAGGTTTGAAGGAAAATTAATCGTTATTTTAGCTGCAGTATACACATATTGTAATCACAAGTACTATGACAAATTTAAACACAAATTTCTGGGAGTGGTATTGTTTTGACGGCAATTTCATTCTGCAGTTTAAGAATTTTAATTTGTGTTCCTGAGATGAATTCAAGTGAAGATAAATTCATTATTGATAATTAAAAACGAGATATTGTGAGATTTTGAGTGAATATGCGAGCGTTCACAAAAACTTTGTCAGTTGCCTTTCCTTCTCTATATAATTCCTTGATAAAACTATAAGAATCTCACACTCATTATCAGGTGATATATTACATAATTCTGTCTATCTACTGTAACTGCATTCGAGGATTGTGTACAGGCACAAAGTGCACAGGTTAAAGGGCATTTGAGTGTACGCCAGACTGCGTCCTTCGCAATGGCATTGGTAAAGAAGGTGCAATCACTGAGTAACACAGAAGTTCAGTTGCTCTTTTATGTGCACTGGGTATCACTCTCCCTGTGCATGGGACCAGCTGCTTTAATCCCCATCGAAGGATTTGCATGCTTTCACTTTTTTAAAAAAAAATACTGGACGATACCCCATCAGGAGTCATTCTGGGTCTTAGAGCATGTTACCCCACCGCAACTTCATGTAATTTATTATAATCATGATAATTATACTTGGCACAGGTTATAAATTATCATCCAGTCCGTCATATAAAGTAAATTTGTCAACTTGTTTAACACATTCATTCATAAACAAGCACTTTTAATAGATCTATGTACTTAATGCCTATCTGTAAATTCATGTTCAATAATATGTCATAACCTATGTCCATATATATATATAAGCATGTTGAAACTTGATCTCATGATCTTAACCTGAACAAATTATTGAAATGATGATAATTGCATACATTAATTGTTAGTTAAAAAATCACCTCTTAAAAATAAAAGTGTAGTCAAGTGTTGGCTGAAGTTTCTGAGTATGTTTACAATCTGAATATTTTATTTTCGTAAACATTGTGTTACGATAAGCTGCTTTCGTTGAGGAAAATGTGCGAGTTGGTTTTCGATTTCTTTTCCCTAGTGATAAATGCCTACAACAACTGTATAACAGTCAATTGTAATATTTTTTGTGATTCTAGTTTCGTCGTTACATAAAGCATTCAAAATCCAATCACAAATGTCTTGGACTTATGTAATAAATATGGAAAAAGAAACCAATCGGCGGGAAAAAGTTTGCAACCACCTGTCAAATCGTTTGCCGTGCTCTACTCGTGACATGCTTCAAAATATTGACTTACCAAGCTGTTGCTTTTAGGAGCTGTTATTACTGATGCTATTTACAACGGTTTAAATCAGCATTTTTATGGCAGAAAGTCAAAATACAAATGTAAATAGAAGCACTTACCAATAAATTCCATGGTAGCCGCCATTTTGAAGCTTTGAGTGGAGAATTATGGGAAGTTGGTTACCAATCCAAGGGAAATAACTAAAAAAACTAGACGAAATAATAACGTATTAGTTATCTCTCCTATAGGTGTAACCTCACCATTGATTTTTGTTCTTTATTCTATAGAAAATAATAAAAGTTTGAAGCTTGTCTTTCATAGAGGGTCCCAAATGAAAGAAGTGAAACCTACATTTTACTGTTTGTCAACCTCTGCACTATCAAAATATGATGAGAAAAGTAGGGGTCATGTGTCATATAAGAGATTTTTTTTATGCTCAGTGTGTACACTGGTGACAAAGTGAAAGTAGACTGAATTCATACCCCAATTTCCAAGCATCTTTTTTTTTTCTAAATTCACATTTCAAACATGACAATGCTATCAAAATGTTCAAAATACATCAATAATGCCATTCAAATAAAAAAATGAGCATTAAGATAAGGAAAATGCATTTTCAAAGAAGAAGAATTGAGGATTATTTATAACCGCCATTATGCGAATAAAACACGGAAGCACTTCCTTTTTGCAATGGTGGCACTATGCCTATAACATTTACATTTATTAACGTCATTTGAAAAAATTAACTGAAATAAAACTATTAGTCATATAAATTTGTAAAATTTGCCAAGTCATCCATCTCTGGGCCAATTACTGCTAAGATCAATAAAACTTCCATCATCATTTTTTTTCCAAATGATTTAAAATAGCACAATCGATTTGTTGGTTTATTTGAATATTTAGCGTCATTTTTATGTCATCGAGTGCTAACAGACGTTCAGTTAAACACTCGTACATGGTATCCTGGAATGTTAACCAGTAATGAGACGCAATGTTCTATATCAATCACCGCGGGCGGGGATTCGAACTCACGACCCATGGAATGGTAGTCAGAAGCGCTACTGGCTGAGGTACCGTGCCAGACTCAATACTATCAAGAAAACTGTTATACTTTTTGTACCTTTTTTTCAGTATCAGTATTTTGTTGTATGGCGTAGGTAACTCCAAAATGCAATAGAAAATGTGTATACATATGCAGATAAAATAAAACTTCTTTCACTATAATTTATGACGCAGTTTCCATTCCTCGATCATGTTGATATCGACATCAGCAACTAACAAAATTGATGAAGGACAAGGCACTAACTGACGGAAGGAAAGTGTACTAGCATAATTAGTGACAGGACAAGGCACGAATAGACTTTTTTTATAATGATTGATTGATTGATTGAATATTTAGCATAATTTTTATGCCATCGAGGGCTAACGGACGATCAATTAACCTAACCACTGTTTGCTGGGATCCTGAAAAGTTAACCAGTACTCGAGCACACCTCATCTCAGCAAGTAACTGATAACTTCTCAACTTGAATTAGCGGTGAGAGACAAATTATAATGACACATAATGTCGTATATCAATCATCACGAAGACTGTTGCCGGGTGCGGATTCGAACTCACGACCCCTAGATTGATAGTCAGACGCGTAACTGACTGCGCTAAGAATTTGATTCATGGGACTAGTGTTCGTTTCCAGCTGATGCAATCAAATCCCCTCACATTTGTGTTATACTATATACCTGGTCCATTTATGTTGATTATTTAGCTTCGGCATACGTTCCATTCTAGTGAGATAATAGTTAATAACAAAATCGTTATAAGTATTGAAATGTATTTAAAATCATATAGGTTTAAGACATTTATGCATTCGTTTAACTTTGTGTCATTCTTGTGTATATCTATTGAGTTCTATATCATAATATGCACAATGCTTAATTGTCATTCATTATATCCATTCACACCCAGCAGGTTTACACAACGGCACGTTATTTAACACCAGGCATTCGCCTCTTTAGTGTACCGAATAACAGCAATGCACACGCACAAATAGTGAATTAAGTCTGAGTGAATTGGTCTATCATTCACCTTAGTAAGGTAAGGGTGAATAACCAAAGCATGGCCTTAGATGTTACAGGGTTTTTCCCGAATAATTATACCGAAGTACATGTATATATTGTTGTCTCTGTCAAAGCTGCCCTGGACTAGAGCAATATGGAGAAAATGATATTAAAACAAAAAATGAGAAACTGTATCACCATAAGGATTCTGTAATATAATCCCAGATTTGTATTAGTTGTCCATGTGGTATATAGTTATTCTATATAAAGTTCTACCTGTGGTATATATCTAGTATACCTGTGGTATATAGTTGGCCTATATATAGTTCTACCTGTGATATAATATTAGTCTATATGTATTTATAACTGTGGCATATAGCTAGTCTATATAAAGTTCTACCTGATGTATTTACTAGTCTATGCTCTGCCATGACACATAATTGTATCTATGCTATGCCATGTCTTATACTTGTACCTAAGCCCTCTTATGTAATATATTTGCATCTATGCTTTGCAATGACATATACTTGTATCTATACTATCTTATGTAATATACTTGTATCTATGCTATGTCATGACACATACTTGTATCTATGGTCTGTCATGACATATACTTGTATCTATGCTCTACAGTGATATATACTTGTATGTATGCTTTGTCATGACATATACTTGAATCTATGTTGTGTCATATCATAAACTTGTATCTTTGCTCTATCATGACATATACTTGTATCTATGCTTTGTCATGGCATATATTTGTTCCAATGCTCTGTCATGTCTTATACTTGTATCAATGCTCTCTCATGTAATATACTTGCATCTATGCTCTGCAATGACATAAACTTGTATCTATGATCTGTCATGACATATACTTGTATCTATGCTCTGTCATATCATATACTTGTATATATGCTCTGTCAAATCATATACTTGTATCTATGCTCTGTCATGACATATACTTGTATATATGCTCTGTCATGTAATATACTTGTATCTATGCTCTCTCATGTAATATACTTGTATCTATGCTATGTCATATCATATACTTGTATCTATGCTCTCTCCCGTAATATACATATATCTATGCCCTGTCATGACATATACTTGTAACTATGCTCTGTCATGACACATACTTGTATCTATACTCTGTCATTACACATACTTGTATCTATGTTCTATCATGACACATACTTGTACCTATGCTCTGCAATGACACATACTTGTATCAATGCTCTACAACGACACATACTTGTATCTAGGCTCTGTCATGACACATTCTTGTATCTATAATCTGTCATGACACATACTTGTTTACTATGCTCTATCATGTCATATACTTGTACCTAAGTTCTCTCGTGTAATATACTTGTATCTATGCTCTACAATGACATATACTGGTATCAATGCTCTGTCATGACAGATACTTGTACCTATGCTCTCTCATGTCATATACTTGTATCTATGCTATGTCACGACACATACTTGTATCTATGCTCTCTCACGTAATATACTTATATCTATGATCTGTCATGACATATACTTGTATCTATGCTCTGTCATGACAGATACTTGTACCTATGCTCTCTCATGTCATATACTTGTATCTATGCTATGTCACGACACATACTTGTATATATGATCTCTCATGTAATATACTTGTATCTTTGCTCTGTCATGACTGATACTTGTATCTATTCTCTCTCATGTAATATACTTGTATCTATACTCTGCATATCATACACTTGTACCTATGCTCTCTCATGTAATATACTTTTGCCTATACTATGTCATGGCATATATTTGTATCTATGGTCTGCAATGACACTTACTTGTACATATGCTCTCTCATGTAATATGCTTGAATCTATGATCTGCAAAGACACATATACATGTATCTATGTTCTGTCAAGACACATACTTGTATCTATGCTATATCATGACACATACACGTATCTATGCTCTGTCATGACACATACTTGTATCTATGCTCTGTCATGACACATACTTGTATCTATGCTCTGTCATGACACATACTTTTATCTATCCTCTGCAATAACACATACTTGTATCTATGCTCTGCAACAACACATACTTGTATCTATGCTGTGCAATAAAACATACTTGTATCTATGTTCTGTCATGACACATACTTGTATATATGCTCTGTCATGACACATACTTGTATATATGCTCTGTCATGACACAAACTTGTATCTATGCTCTGTCGTGACACAAACTTGTATCTATGCTCTGCCGTGACACATACTTGTATCTATGCTCTGTCATGACATATACTTTTATGTATGCTCTGTCATGACGAATGATTGTATCTATGCTCTGTCATGACATATACTTGTATCTATGCTCTGTCATGACATATACTTGTATCTATGCTCTGTCATGGCACATACTTGTATCTATGCTCTGCAATGACATATACTTATATATATATATATACTCTGTCATGACACATACTTACATATTCTTGTATCTATGCTCTGCAGTGACACATACTTGTGTATGTTCTCTGTCATGACACATACTTGTATATGTCATTTCAGAGCATAGATACAAGTATGTTTCATAGCAGAGCATAGATACAAGTATATATTCTCTGTAATGACAAATACTTGTACGTCTCACGCCACTATTACATTTCCCATAGGGCTCCATTGTAACATTTATGTCCAAAACAGAGTGAAAAATTAAATTCTGCAGCATGTGTCTGGGCTCAAATTCTTCATTGGTTCAAGATATGCAATTATAAAGAAAAAAAAGTATACCTTGACCAGGTTGGTTTTTTTTAAATTCAATGCTTTTGTGAGACCTATCAATTTCCAGAGTAACGATATGTCAACTATTCGCCCTAGATGCGGTTCGAACCAACAATTCTGAAATGACACAGAATTGTCCAGAAAGCTGGTATCAGCATCAAATTTTTTAGTGGTGATTTCTAAAATACTGACCATTTAACTCATGCTAGCAAAAAACAAAACACTGCAGTACAAAGCCCTGAAAAAAGAAGAAAAAGAGAACTAAAGTTTTATTTCTACCTCCTTCATCTGTAGGTCCGGAGTACTCAAGGGAGATAATAGTGGTGTGAGTCCTGAATATATGCTCTATCATGACATATACTTTTATCTCTGCTATATCATGACATATACTTGTATCTATTGTCTGTCATGGCATATACCTGTATCATTTGTTTTGTCATGACATATACTTGTTCCTTTGCTCTGTCATGACATATACTTGTATCTATGCTCTTTCATGGCAAATAATTATATCTAATGGACTGGACGTTTGGCCAATATAATCGGACTAAAAGTCACATTGTCATATTTTTTTCTTTTTATACTTTGATAACGCTGTCACTGAACACCAACATATTTCATATACTTTTGTAACTATTGTAACACACTGTTGTGTTGATTCCATATTGTTAACAAACACAATTTATGTTTGGAATGTTTCAATTACTTTTTTGTGCATTCTATATAGTTTAGATATTTGATTTTAAACTCAAAATTATATCGTTTACGATATAAACATTGGACATTATAAAATCTATATTCCTTGATTGATAAAATAAACATTTGAAAGTATTTTTAAAGCGCTCTGTAACGTCGTGTCATATTTTCAGAATGCATTTGTGATCGTACCAATATAAATATACCATGGACATGTATCTGAGATGTCCAATGACATAAAGTATGTTAAATGTTTTCAATTTCATCTATATGTTCATATTCTGAACTGTTCGATATAGTCCGTGTTAAGCCGTGTAAAAAAGGAGTTTCTTTTGTTTTACTTTTATCGTCACACTATTAACGTTTTCAATGTCTATCTTTACAAGGTGAACACTTTTATTTTATTTGTCCTGTTCATGATAACAATCAGTCTGGAGTTAATGACGTCATACGTGAGTGACAGTGGCCAGTGTATCCCATCTGTCTCTGTCAGTAGAACATTTATCTTCCTCCCCTGGTTATCCACCTGTATTATGTTGTTGGAACTGTTCCCACATACCAGTAAGTTGTCATTCTCCAGGACACAGGCTCCACAGGGAGACTCGAGCTGCGGGTCAGTGAAGGTGTATTGTACTTGTCCCTTTCTTGTCATGGTAATCACTCCTTTTGTATTATCTGTCACGTGTACTTTGGTTCTATCATTGCTCAGAACTATTCCTCGTGGGGTATTGAATATTCTCTGTCCTTTTGGATCCTTACTGATGGTTCTCAAGCGGCTGCCGTTCATGTTGTATACTCCTACTTGTGGTGGATCGTCACCGGTGACAAACAACTGTCCATTACTGGCGGCCAGGTAGTTAGGTTTCTTCTTCACCTGGAATGACCTGGAGACTGACAGTCTGCCGGATGTAGATACAAACTGTATCTTCTTATCTCTATACAGTGCTACTGCTACTTCTGTTGGACTTGTTCTACACACGCCCCATGGCCTACTAGATACTGTACACTTGTCCACAACCATGTAGCTTGTATCCAGCCTTGTTAAAGTCTTATTTGCGTGGTCTGTTATCATTAATGATCCGTCATCGAGCAGACATGAATCCATCATATCTAACTCGTTCTCATCACTGACAGTGATATCCCTGTGTAAAGCCGCGGAGCTGATTGGTTTAATGTTTCTAGTCTTAGGATAAGATTGAGGGGTTATATATACGTTGTCAAGTGTTGTCAACTTTACCTCTCCAATATTCCTCAATTGAACAAAATAATCAATGATATCCGAGTTGAAAAAAAAGTTCATTGTTTCATTCATTAGAGTTTGTTTAAGCTGTTCCAGTAACTTGGTTCCTTCACGATTGTTTTGTTTTCCCTTTCTTACGTTTAGAAACAAGTTCACTTCGTTATCTCCCTCAAGGTTGTCGAAGTGTTTTATGCTGATGTCCAGAGTTGCATTTGTTTCTCGCAGTGTTTGAACGTCTGTGTTTACTTTACTTTCCAATCTGTTGTGAACAGTGTCTACTTCTTCTTTAGCTTTCTTCACCATTTTGTCTAGGAGATTGACTATCATCTCATGACAGGCGTCTATGTCCGTCAGACATTTGTCTTTATCTTTTCTGATTTTCTTCAAATCCTCTTCTTTGCTTTTCAGTATCTGGGAAAGCTCTACCTGGATATGTTCCAACCCGTCTTTAACGTCCTTGAATTCGGTGCTGGTTTTAATACCCTTGGCAACATTAGGGAGGTAGTCAACCCCTTGACACGGCCTGGAATATACATATTTTGGGAGTGTTTGAATTATAATTCATTCCATTTTCAAATCAATATTTGTTACTGATTCAGTCATCTGGCTTACAAATATTATATCAAACCATAAACACACGGTTTGGAATGTAACTATGTATTACATTCAATTATATTCATGTACAAAATTAAATACGTGAATCATCAAGTTTTACATGATGAAGTTCAAATTCCGCTTCAAACCAGTAAACACATTAAAGATAGCTATATTTCATCTGACCATGTCTTATTCGCTCTTTTCTCCATATCTTACTTTTAAAACGACCATAACTATCGAGATTATCAGTTTATGCATATTTATTTTAATTCGACTCACTTGTCTATGAATGTGCCTTATGCATTTTATAGCTAATCTACAAAAAACCAAACATGTGGTTTGTGTTTCTATTTATTTTGTCCTTCCTATATGCCCCAATAGATAGTATATGAGTGGTCTACATGTAGTTTATATCTAGTCTATAAATGATCCTACCTATGATTTATAGCTAGACTATGAATGGTACAAATGTAGTCTGAGATTGTTATATTCATAAATGGTATATACATGTATGTTGTATATAACTGATATAAAAGTGTAGTATTTAACTAGTTTATCAATTCATGAAATTTATAGCTGGTCTATTAAAGGTCTATATGTAGTATATACCTGGTTTAAAATGGTCTCTATGTAGAATATTACTAGTCTATAGTCTATAAATAGTCTATATGTAGTCTATAACTGTTATAAATGGTTTCTATACAGTATATAACTGATCTATCAATGGTCTATATGTACATGTAGTCTACAACTGATCTATAAATGATATATATGTAGTCTATTATCTAGTCTATAAATGGTCTTTGTTGTGGCAATAACGTGTCTATAAATGGTCTATAATGTAGGCTATTACATGTAACTTGTCTATAAATGTTTTTTCTTGTTGTAATAACTTGTCTATAAATAGTATATATGCATTATATAACTGATCCATAAATGGTATTTAAAGCAGTTTATATTTCTTCAATTGTTCCTGTGTATCCTGTATCCAGTTTGTATAACTGAATGCATATTTAATCAATGAACATTCCTATATGTGGTCTACAGCTAGTCTATAAATAGAATGGTCCTTCATGTGGTCCACAGTATAAATGGTCCTACCGTGATCCATAGACAATATATAATGGGTCCTACCTGTGGCCTATAACTAGTATATACATTGTCCTACATGTGGTCAAGAGCTAGTCTATGAATGGTCCTACCTGTGGCCCTTAACTAGTATATACATTGTCCATTAAGTGGTCAATAGCTAGTATGTAATTGGTCCTACCTGTGGCATATAACTAGTTCATGTATATACATTGCACATTGTGTTGTCAATAGCTAGTCTATAAATAGTCCTACCTGTCGCCAATAACTAGTATATACATTGTCCATTTTGTGGTCAATAGCTAGTATGTAATTGGTCTTACCTGTGACCTATAACTTGTATATACATTGCCCATTGGGTGGTCAATAGCTAGTATGTAATTGGTCCTTCCTGTAGCCTATAACTAGTATATACATTGTCCATTGAGTGGTCAATAGCTAGTCTGTAATTGGTCATACCTTTGGCCTCTAACTAGTGTATACATTGTCCATTGTGTCGTCAATAGCTAGTATTTAACTGGTCTTCCCTGTGGCCTATAACTTGTATATATATTGTCCATTGTGTCGTCAATAGCTAGAATGTAATTGGTCTTACCTGTGACCTATAACTAGTATATACATTGTCCATTGTGTGGTTAATAGCTAGAGTGTAATTTGTCGTACCAATGGCCAATAACTAGTATTTACATTTGCCATTGTGTTGTCAATAGCTAGTTTATAATTGGTTCTGGTGTTTATACATCTACCGGTATATCTTATTTGCCGTAGTTAAATAAACATTTATGTTAACTAAAGCTTTACATGCGTACAGTCTATAAATAGTCATAAATGCGTACAATAGAGTCTTTAGTCTATAAACTATCCTACTTACCTGTGTTCAATTGCTATACAGGCTCCACAGCAGACGACATCGTGAGTGCCGCAGTACATATCCATCACTTTACCTGGGTGGGTGCTGCATACGTCGGTGGGCAGGTAAGTTGGTGTCTGCATTCGACAGGATACCATGGCGGCTTTATCAACTATTTTGTGTCCTTTCGTTATTCCAAGTTTATTATGAAACACAAGACATGTATCACAAAAGTTATGTGCACAGTCGACACATCCGTGGAACGCCTCTTTATTGTGACCATCTTCGGCACAGGACGAACATGGAAAGTCAAACAAAATGTCGGACCCCCCCTTCACCGATCTTGAATACCCCGTCGCCATTTTCTTTAATAACTACACCTCTGATAAGTTTTAACTACGCTGTGGCGAGACACACATAACTGATATCGATTGTATACCGGCCTACCTTTAAATATTTCTACCTGGTACCCTAAACTTATCGTTATATTCTCCAATTAGAGGTTGAGCCGGTGTCCAGAAAATACATTTGATGATGTCGATAGTTTGATAATCGACACTTGAAAAGTATCTACAGGTCGTCCAAGGTAACATAATGTAGGATAGTGTCGCTTAATACGTTTGTTTGTTTGAATATTAGCGTCATTTATTTATATCACAGAGGGATGGCAAACGATCAAATTACCTAACCACTTTTTCTTCAGATCCTTAACCATTACTCGAGAACACCCATGTCCACAAGTAACTATTACTTATCCACTTGAAACAGCGGCGAGAGACGAATTTAAATGAGAGGCAATGTCGTATATCTGCCACTACGGATATTGTGGCCGGGCGGGGATTCGAACTTAAGAATTGATAGTAGACTGACCACACCGGGCCCGGCGTCATAATACGTCATGTGTATAGTCCCCCACACCACCGACCCACCATCTGATATCCAGATACAAGTGCATGTTGACCGTTTTAGAATGTTTTGTAGGCTGTTTTATTTATTTTTATTTTTTTTGCATTTGTAGTTGTCTGCGTACAAATATATGATCATGGCCATAGTTAAAATCATACTAGTTTAGTATCCTGATGAACTGTATCTGGATAGTTGGTTTAAGTCATTGTGTTCCAGTCATCATAGTAAGAATCAGAGAAGTTCAACTGTAGTTTAAAAAATCTTCTCTATGCATCGATACATAAATTAAACATGGTCTAAACATGCTTACAAACAATAACATGTGCACGAGAAAGAAAATCATCAAAATGTAAGTCAAACACTTCACTTTCTGTATGTAGTGTGTATGGTGTGTGCTTTTGCCCATTAATTTGAAAAATACATTATCACCTTACAAACTACTGTATTACATGTATTATTACATTAATATTTTTGTCTTTTTGTGGTGGTATGGCAACATCATTTGATCATATCATTTTGTATTATTTTGTATTATTCTACATGATAGTGGGAGCAAGATAAACTTCTGTTATATCGGCAGGGAAGTTTTATCTTGCAGCAACGCACAAATTGATGACGTCGTTATTTTTGTAACGCACAAATTGATGACGTCGTTATTTTTGCATTGTATTAAATCCACGTTTCGAACGTTCATAAACTGTTAATTGTGTCAATAAATATCGAATAGTTCCATAAAAAAACTATATAGATTTTTTTTAATTGATATTGATCAAATATGGAACATTTTTAGGAGCACTTTCCGCAAATGTAAACACATGCGTTTGTTTGCTGGATAAAATCAGTTGTTTTTTAAACTAAAATAAATAAATCACACAAATGATGGCATGATAAATAAAATACCATGTCAGTGCCTGTTTCGGCTCGAAAAAAAAACAACGTTAGTCAAGGCTCGTGATTAATTGTTTTTCTTTGCCTAACCTGATAAATGTTAGACACTAACGTGGTATTCTATATAAACACGTATAGCTAGATTGTTTTAGTCGGTCAATGGCGAATCATTCAGACCACCTCGCCGATTATCCTAATACCGAGGAATGACGGAATTGGCTGAGTATGTACGATTGACAGACGAACATGCAAGTATATTTTCGACTTGATTCAGCGGCGAGATAAGTAGTTATTGGCATTTTCCTATGGTGTACAATCAGGGTCAAAAGCACCGGTACCGGTATCGCTATTATATCGGTGCACCGATATATTTGTTTTAACGGTGTACCAATATATGTTATCGGTGCACCGTTAAAATATATTGGTGAACCGTTAAAAGTGGCGGTCCACCGTTATAATATATCGATGTACCGTTTTATACCGCTGTATTTTATCGGTCCTCTGCTATATTTTAACGATGCACCGCTATATTTTTATTGATGTACCGCTATATTTTAACGGTGGACCGACGATTTATTACTGGTGCACCGTTACTTATTTATCGGTCCACCGGTATTTAATAGCGGTGCACCGTTAAATAAAATATATCGGTCCACCGCTATCGTCACACCACCGAATCAAAAGCCTCGTTCCAAAATCATTACAGCGATCGGAGGAGGCTAACAAGCAACAATACACACGGTTGAAATTTAGGGTCACACTTAACATTTCTTCAATAACAATGTCTGAATTCAATAATTATGGTTCCAAAGTTAAGCTGAAAAATTAGTGGCAAGTTTAAATAACGATCATAAAATATTTTTTGCAGAATTAAATAATAATTATGAATTGAAACTTAAAAGAGTTTAAAATAGTTTTAAAAAATGGCAGTGTACTTGTTTTGACAGTCTTTTTAAAAGAATGCTAGACTATTCAAATTAAAAAAAAATATTGAAACATTTACTGATCGGTCGGCGGTTCAAACTTACAAAACCATATATACATAATTAATTTCTAAATAAGCAAAACTAAACATAAATTTAGAGAGTATACAGTTGGAAACCAGTTGGAAACGACAAGTTACCGAATGAAATTTGGCCGCATAGGGCATAAATCAATTAGTATAAACTTATTTATTTTACTTCGATTGTGAAACAAGTTATTACAAGTTTGACAAATCACGCTCAAAGACTTATGGGTAAAACCAGTACTAAGCATATGCGGAAAAGGTATCTTGATCAAGGACACCACACTGGCGGGGGATCGACCCCACGACCTTCTCCGATCATTGGTCCGATGCTCTTCTGTGTATTCCTTTTTTAAATATATATAACTTTACAAGTGTTATATTTACCAATTCTATTTATTCCTTCAAGTTTGCAAGCTATAGAATTTCCTTTAATTTGAAAATAAATCATTGTATTAACAATTATGATTATCCAATTACGGATTTTAACACCAACTTCTGACTTATTAGGAAATTATCATTTCAATAAATTTTATTATGATTACTGTTTTCCAGACCGTACGTAACACGTGTTACTTAAGGTCATAAACTGGAGAGGTTGTGACTTTATGACGGGCCCCTTTATGACCCCTTGTCGCAGTTGAGTAATTTTAGTTTTGATAACAAGGTGCAATTATTCGCACCTATTTCCTGTCTGAAGACATTGTCTGGTTAATTTAAATACGTTATATTAATAAAGATCGTAATAGTTGTGAGATTGCATGTTGCGGGATGAGAGTTGTTAGATAATAATTTTGAGATGCGTGTTAGGAGGAGACAGGCCCGTCCGTCCGCCTGACAGCGGTGATATTTTTTTTCTCGTTATAGAATATCCGGCCCCTGGATGAAATGTCCTTGGAATATCCAGCCCCATTTAGCATGGAAAATCCGGCCCCACATTAATTTTGAAAATAATATCATTTATTATTTGGTATATCTTATGAAAAATTGGTAAGTTATTAGATAATTTGAAATGCACACATTAATTACTGCGGGATTGTTATTGAAATATTTCTCATAACGGGAATTATATATTGCTTACAATAATCAATGACTGTTATTTAAAAGTAGTTATTTTTGGGAATTAAACACGTATGATTTATAATTAATTAATTAATATAATCAAAAACAATGAATATAATTATATACATCTCTTTCCCTCGTTCTATCTCTCAAGACGAATCTTTTAAACAGATATATACAGGAAAAAAAACACACACAAACTATATTAAAATTAATAAATATATATTCATCTCTCTCTGAGATCGGTTATAAGTTTGTCATTAATCATTACAATTTCTTGAAAGAAGACAAGAAAAAAAATAGATCGCATTTCTTAAGGAAAATGTAACACGGTAGTATGCAATTAATTTTAGTGAATAACAACGTCAACAACTTAACGGGACCAAATATTCCTGATATAAAGGATTTTGCGTGTATTCAATACAACTGTATTGTAATTGTAAATAATGTCCCCCAACTGTATTCTTTTGATATCTATTGAGTGTGTCGTCTTGCGTGAGATTGGTTTATACAATGACGTGTATTTATGCAAACCTTTAAATGCGATTTTATTTTTGAAAGATACTTTTTAAATGGTTGAAGTGCATTCTATTTTGTATATGTGTGGTAATCTGAGACAAAATTGTCAATCGTTAATATCGCGTTATAACTAGCGTTAACAATATATGTAGTATCGGGTATTTCCCTTCTAGTTCCACCGTCTCCATAAACAGAACAAAAACAACACAATTTCAATTAAATATGTTTAATTGTTACTATCACTCGAGAGTGCAACCAGCTGATATCATACATGTGGATACATATATTTATCATTCAATATGATCATGCAAATATCCCTACAATGTCAATATCGTCCTTTATTTACTTATAATCATATCATAATTCTATGTTTATGAAATAGAAGCATCTTATGGTGCCTACATTTTCAATATTCATGCTTTTTAAATCCACCTGTACTGGTCGCGCTTTCAACGCTGAATGACCGATTACTGCCAAATGTGCACGGTATACCTTTGCGAATAAGTTTACATTGTTATCAAAAAAATACTCATCTGCGACAAGAGGTCATAAAGTCACAACCCCTCAATTTTATGACCATAATTAACACGTGTTATCAAGGAATTATATATCACATATACATTGTACATTGATGAGACTGAAATAAAGGTTACATATTTAGGTCCTTGTGTTGTGTACAGTATCTTAATAAAATGGATTGAAATAAAAGTGTTTTTGATAAGTCAGAAGCAGGTGTTGGATATCGATTAGTGTAAATGTTTGTAGCAAATTCAAGGAAGTTTTATGGCTTATAAAGTAGAACGAATAAATAAAACTGGTAAATATTTCTCATGTACTGTTATACATTTTTTAAAAAAGAATACACAGTTTTGTTCTTTAACGAGTTAGTATTAAATTGAGTTGTTTTAAAGAGTAATTGATGAATGAATTTCATTCGGTAACTTGTCGTATCCAACTGATTTACAACTGTATACTCTCTGAATTGATGCTTACTTTTATAGAATTATGATTATTTAAAAAGTAAAACATGTATAGTATATGGATTTTAAAGAGTTTGAACCTCTAATCGGTTAATGTTTCAATAAAACATTTTTTTTAATTTGAATAGTCTAACATTTGTGTATTGTATTTGTCTAATCCCAAAGACCCTAGTACAGCGGTGTGATGATAGCGGTGGACCGATATATTTTATTTAAAGGCGCACCGCTATTGAATATAGGTGGACCGTTAAAATATAGCGGTGCATCGTTAAAATATAGCGGTGCACCGATATTACCGCTATATAACGGTACATCGATATATCATAACGATGGACCGCCACTTTTAACGGTGCACTGATATACATTTTAACGGTGCAACGGTATATTTTATCGGGGCACCGTTAAAACAAATATATTGGTGCACCGATACCGGTGCTTTTGACCCTGGTCGTACACCATATTTTCCTGAGAGACGCTGCATACGTCTGGACGATATAGATAACATTCTCGCTTGGGAATATCAGTCGAAATTTACAACAGCCAGACAAAATACTTCATTTCAACAAAAATTGTACCTGATACATTTTCACTTAAAATAAAACAAGGTTATTTTACAGTGTTTTGTGCAATATGGGAATATATTATACGATAATGCACTGTGGGGAAAACCATATTGGACGAGATGTCGTAGTTGTCGAGTCGAGTCCATTATAATATTCACCACAATATGTACGAGTAAAAAACACTGTAAAACGACCTTTGTAATCCATACTCCAAACTGAAAGACCTTATCAAAAGAGCAAAGAAAAAAAAATATTATTTTAAATCTAATAACCGTGAACGGTTAAAAGCGGCAGACTAAAAATGTTGAAGTGACAGATATTCGGATTTTCTACAACGTCTTGATCGTGGTTCAAACGTAAAATGTATATATCCAGCAATCGTATAAATTGACAGACCTATAAAAGATATAACACATTTAACGTACCATTATACAATAATTGTGATATAAACCCAGCGGATAGTGCATGTAACTCTAAACATCTTTTATTGATCTTGGCAGCTTTTTATGGCGACAAATTTCAACTAATGCACACTCAGATTTATACATGATACATTTCGGTATCTGATACACTTAATGCAAACTGATGTATGCTTTTGTCTCCTGGGATATTATATAATCCATTAAAACCACTTAACAGTTTTGAAAAAGCTAGAATCACTCCGACTTATATTTCGTCCCAGCACTGTTCCCCTGCATGCTGATCAAGTATCCCAATAATTATGTCTGTGTATGAATTTTGAATTATCACCTATACGTGTTTCGCTTATTGTCAGATATTTCCTCACACTATATTATATGGCAACGTTGTTTTTATAAGTTTATGTATGTTCATGCATTATCAGAAATAAAAAACAAATGTTACTGTACAGATTGTTTGGCATTTTCTCCTCATCAACATACCTGTCCTTCAAATTTGGCGGAAAAATATTTAAAAGTATTTACAACCTTTGTAGCGTTCAGTGCTGCAATTAGCCAAAACTACCACAATATCTACCACAAATTTACCTAGACAGATGCTTTGGATGTAGCGCTAGTCGGACCTGGCTTGTTAGAAAAACATTTACTGATGTCGTCATAACTGATATTCAATACATACTTGATTTATTTTAAAGACGATTATGATACAAAGACGGCGTTCGTATATGTTTCGTGAATTTTCATACACTATTATGGAAGTTATCTTGTTACCTGAAGCGGGTACTTTTCCTCCGATGTTTTGCACCACTCCATAGCATAAAGTCACATGGGTTTAGCATTAGTATTTTACGTGAGTTATAGTAATTATTGTTATCTAATAACTTGCTAGTAAACTTTAAATTTCGCTACATTTAAAACACATAATTTTTACAAAATACATAGCTGGTCTATAAAACATATAATAGAATCCCCTTTGTAAATTGCTGACCTCACAATTTAAGCAATTGCACTTTAGAACAATAAAATAAAAACAAACCTGAAACTAATTTCAGTTGTATTGATGACATATTTTCTAGGATTTATCCCAGTGCTTGAAAATATTATGTGGATTTTAAAGGTTGTTGTAACTCTAGTTTAAACATATTTTATTGTCAAATATGTACCAATATACAGTCAAACCTGTCTTAAGCAGTCAATCAAAGGATAGAGCAAAGGTGGCCTTTTAAGACTGGTTATTGTTTGATACAGGTTAATTTTCTCTGAAAGCATAGACATGGGAAATAGTAAATGTGGCTGCTTAAGACAAGTGGCTGTTTAATAGAGGTGGCCGCTTACATAGATTTGACTGAACACATATACATAGTACACGTCTACAAGGAGCATATTGAAATGAATAAGGCAAACATGCCTTTCCTATTTTCTTTCATATTTTATATCTGCTGCTTTCTTTCCTACTTTTTATGTTTCTTTTTCATTCTTTGCTTCTTATTTTTCTTTGCTACTTTCTTACTTACTTCAATCTTGTTATCTTTATTTCTTTCCATACTTCTTGCAATCTATTTTTCTTTCCATATATTCTTTTGTCTTGTTTCTTTTAAAACACAATTGGCAATGATTTTATTAATAATCGGATCGAAACGAAACGATAGCTACCATATACACAACTAAACTGTCCTAACTACAGTCAACCCTGTCTTAAGTAGCAGTTACTTGCGGAGAAAGGGTGTGCTCGAGTACTGGCTTAACTTTCAGGATCCTGTTGGGAAAGTGGTTAGGATAACTGATAGTCTGTTAGCCCTCGATGGCATAAATGACACTAAATATTCAATTAATCAATTAACGGATGAACGGTTTAGTTGGAGAAATTGATTGGAAAAGATTTTGTATTAAAAAAATCCTATGAATTGATTAAGACAGCGTGTCAATAAAAAAAAGTGGTTATGCTATAAATGTTTGAAACAATAACATTTAGTTTAAAATGAATATAAAACATATTATTTTCATTTTTAACTAAAATACGAGAGATTTTGAATTTCAAATCCATCAAAACGTGACAAGAATATATTTATCGGAGTGGTAAAATCGAAATGGAATCCCGATTCTAAAAATAAATATAATGCGGGCACTGCTTCACGACCTTCACCTTGTAATATGGACTGTTTCTAAGATTAACCAGATTCAACAATATGAAACCAATAGAAAGTCAGATTAAAGTCACGTGACTCATTTGACAGGTTCCAGAATGCATTGCGCTTTTCCTCATAGTAAAGCAGTTAATGAGGACAAAATAAATCACGTAACAGGTTATTATTTTTAACTCAACATTCTATTTCTAAATAGATAAAATAGCTTTATATACATATTCTAAAACTGTAAATTTAGCTTACGATACTTTGATTACGTGTCTTTGAATTTCACCAGACATTTCTTGATCCTTTCAGTACATAAGTTCCGTTTATACTAATTTTAGCTCGATTGCGATAAAAGTTCAGAATTCATTTGAACCGTTTGCGCATGTGCTTCCTGGTTAGAACCAGTACTGAGTGTTGTTTTATTGAGAGCCATCAGGTCGAGCTGCGGATCGAACTTCTCAATCTCTGGCGTGAGCGGCCAACACTCTATCCACTACACTACCGCTCCGCTTCAGTATATTATTTTCATTTTATACTAATATTTGTCTTAATATGATTATCTTTGTTTTAAATATTTTTGAAAGATATATGTTTATTTCCATTTAACAACTCTGTATGTATGTGTAATTGATCATGTATGGCATGTACATGCACGAATCCTTTTTGTCTATTACAATTAAACAACAGATACATGTGTATACAAAGAAAACATATTTCAATACAAATATTTATGCAGCAGTTTACCATGTTTATTATCGAATATTTGGACTAACCAGAACCGGTTAGCTCAGTCGGTAGCGCGTCTGACTTCGTGAGCTCAAACCCCTAACGGCCACAATCTTGTAATGATTGATATACGACATTACGTCTCATTATCATTCGTCTCTCACCGACCGCTGATTCATGTGAAAGAATATCAGTTATTAGCGGAGAGAGGGGTGTGCTTGAGTGCTGGTTAATCTTCAAGAATTCCAGGAAAGGATGGTTAGGTTACTGAATGTCTGTTAGTCATCGATAGCACAAACGTCATATGACGTTAAATATTCAAACAAACTGTGTGGACTGACGATTGTATACATCAAACAAACAGACAACAAACACATATTTTATTAGTGATAAAACAGCACTTGCGTGTTTATAGCCGACACAAATATTACAACAGTATACATTTACCGTATAATTATGTTATAAAGTTTGTGTACGTGTGTAACTGATATCCAAGCAATCACATTTACAAGAAGTTTGACATGTCGTGTATAACTAATCGTACATACTAGGCCAATACCGCCAGCCTTCGGTATGCAATTAGGCAATTGGATCGCTTGGCCATTTTCGCCTACGTTCGAAATAACGTTATTTCGAACATAGGCGGAAATGGTCGAGATTGTGCAATAAGTATGATTGGCGAAGTGTTCCGAAACATGTATAACATAACTTAACACAAGATACTTATCTCAAACAGGAAAAACACAGTCGTGGGGTTTCAAACAAAGTTTATGCAGCAGGAGTGTAAATATTATGTAGAGGATCTTACATTCGTGCTCATTTATTGTTGAGGGTTTTGCCGAGCATCAAATCATTTTTTCCAACGAGTTTAATCAGTCGACTAATAAATGAGCACGAATGTAAGATACTTTTTATCACATAACGTTCTCAGGAATATGGTACATTTACCGTTTATTTCTGAGATCACTTATATAAAGATCGAGAAAAAAAACATTCTTGCATATTAGTTTTCATCAGTCACCTTCATTTTACCATGACAATTCGGAAAATAGCTCGGTATTAACAACAACAACAACAACAACAACAACAACAACAACAACAACAACAACAACAACAACAACAACAACAACAACAACAACAACAACAACAACAACAACAACAACAACAACAACAACAACAACAACAACAACAACATCAACAACAACAACAACAACAACAACAGCTATACATTCATGTGGAGTGTGTGGTTCAGTGGTAGAGCATCAGCCCCATGAACGGAGGGTCGTGGGTTCGATCCTCTGCCACGGCCATGTGTGGTGTCCTTAAACATGACACCTTTTCCGAATATATGCTTTGTAATGGTTCTACCCAGGAAGACTTGGTGATTTGTATACCAAGTCTTAATAATTGGTTTCACAAGCGAAGAAGAATAAATAAGTTTAAACTAACAGTAATAAAAACGTTTTTTTTTATTCATCTCAGATAACACAGACATGTTATGTACAAAATTAGATAATGATACAATCATCAATAAAAATATGTTTACACATACAGATTTAGTTACTTGAGGCATAGGGCATGCATACATATATACAACTATGTAATAAAGAAGTACAATTTGAGTGGGGACAGTCAAAACATATCGAAAGTAGCTATACACGAATATTTTGTGCCAGACAATTAAAGTTATGTAATTGACAATTTAATACAATATATTCGTATGCAATATAAACTTTTTTTAAAAAAAGATACCAATTTCCGCAAGTAACTGGCTCCTGTTTTACTAATACATACTTAAATTCCTAAAAACTTAAATCTAAAAAAAGCAGCCGGGTGATCATAATTTAAGACTGGTTACAGTAAAATTGTATATGGTTTAATTGATATTGATTAAATAATTAATAATTAACCAGTCAAAACTTAGTAATTTTTTTAAGTATTTAAGTAAAATGTTAGTGAAACAGAAGCCAGAGAACTGTCCCACTTGAATCAAACAAATAAACAAACAAATCCCACAGGAAATACACATCTTAATGCATGGTCGTCTTAGACTCTGATGATCATCGTAATAGGAACTATGAAACACGCTTAAAATGACAAAATATAGACTTACAGTTTTAACCGGTAATGGAAAACGTTGAAATGTACTTAATAAAATATACTTATAAGTATTTCAGTATAAGTCCATTTTTCAGAGTTTTTCAGTTAATTTGAAATAATACAGGTAAACAGCGCAGTTCAAAGCTCAGCCGATTGGGTCAGCTAATAGCAATACTAGTAAAGTCACAGGGACAGGTATAGAATTTCTCTGCTTTTTCATTGGGGGTTAATAGACCTGATTCGGGAGATATCAAATTCTGGGGTAGACTACAGCATCTGTTCAACTAGCGGTTGTATGATACCAGTACATGACTTACGTCTTAAACTAGTAATAGTTGTCGGGTATTGTTTAAGAATTGATTTACTTCCAAAATTAGTACAGTTATCGACTATAGAATAAACATTTACTCTCTGTCTCTCTGTCTCTCTCTCCATATATATACATAGTAAAAAACGCTACCATATCTGCAAGCTTCATCAAAAGTGCTTTTATATCAACAACTTTAATATCACTAAATATATGATGTTCAATTTTCAAATTACTCATCGGCCTATTGGAATTCATCACAAATTCATGTTTCTTACGCAAACCATGTTTGTGTATGTACTAATATAAGAAAAAAACACGCGTATAATCTTTAAATAACATCAAAGCGTTTCCGTGAGTATTGGTACGAGACATTTAATCGCATTGTCATTCATATGTCACCACTGATTAAAGTGGGAAAGTTATCAGCTACTTGCGGAAATAGGGTGAGCTCGAGTATTCGTTAACCTTTTTAGGATGGTGAACTGATCGTCTGTAAGTCCTCAATAGTATAAAATGAAGCTAAATAGTCAGACAAACAAAATAAATAAACATGAAAAGTACAGTTCACATCTCACTGCATGGTCTGAGCCTCTGAAGGTGAGGACTTCATGTCTGCAAGCTTGGTCACCAGTGCTGTTATATCAACATCTTTGCTTACTACAACAATGGTGTTGATTAACACCCTAGTCGTGATCTTTGGATCCTCTTTGCATATCAGAAACAGTTCCGAGACGTTATGGCCTTTGGACAATTTTTTATTCACAGCATTTTTGATTTCTGTATATTCCAGTCCAAGTTCCAAAAATAGAAAGACGTACTGGTAGATATGCTGATCAACGAACTCGCTCACGATGTCCCACTGTTCCTCATTAGGTACGCCGTCCAATAGTTCGGGCTGTAAACCTTAATGAAAAAAAAATATTACTTAAATCCTGTTTGGGAACATATAGAATTATACCACTATTTTTCATTATGACACCGTCCAAGAGTTCTGGTTGTAAACCTGAAGACAAAATATGAGCAGATCTATATTCACTATACAGTAAAACACCTCTAAAACGACGTACCTCTGTGACCAAGGAAACGTGGTCTTAATAGAGGGTGGTCTTATATTCGAGTTTCAGGATCGTAGGCATTACTCTACACTATTCATGTATTTGTGTCAATGCTGTATGTAACCGTAATAGTAGACTGATGTATATTATAGTCTGCCTGTGTGTACATAATAAAAAAGTACTGTTATAACAAAGATAATAATAGTAAAATATTACAAAAAAATGAAAACAAAATATCGGGGGAACCGATGGATGCTTTCCAAACAAGTGCTTGAGTGAGTAGAAGCTGCATTGTTTGTAAAAGGAAGGAGGGGTGAATTGAAGATACTTTTTGAAATAGATTTTTGGTGCTTCAACACACTGACCTCTATACATGTTCGAAGTCTCATTGAATTTCCTACTGTACTCTTGAATACCAAAACAAGAATTTGGGAATGGACACAATGAAATGACCATAACTCTGTGAAAAATTATCCAAACAAAATGCAAACACATTGTACACATCTCACATTGTAGTGATGCATCCTTGAGTGTTTAATATATTTCCAACTAGACGTTTTAGTGAACTAAATGTAGCACAGACAAGGATGTAGTAATGGACGGAATCAAAGGACCATACCTCTGTAAAGATCATCAACACAATATGCGCATCCTAGCAAAATTTATCATACAGTTACAAGCAGAGGTTGTAATGCAATGGCTCAGACAATAAAATATTTAGTAATAGATAGAATCAAAGGTTAAGTATTACCATAATCTTCCGTTGGAACCGTCCTCATAACCACTCCAATTAGAACTTCCCTCGTGAAGTACTTTTCTAATTGTTCCACTTAATTTCCTAAAGTGACAGTGACGCTCTTGGAGGCCATGTGTCCTTTCCAGGCAGTGAAAATGAGGAAATTCGCTTGGTCGTCATTCTTGATCATGGTTGCCGTCTCCGCAACGTGTCGAGGTAGTTGCATAATCCGTACAAGGATATATGGTTCGCAAAGGCGTGGTTGCTGACAAGAACCGAGTAAATGTGACAACCCAGGGATCGTGAGTTGAATTCCCACCCGGCAACAGTCTCCATGATGACTGATGTATGACACTGTGTCTCGTCCATCTCTTACACTGATTCCCATGGGAAAGTTATCAGTTACTTGTGGAGATTGGCGTTCTCGAGTACTGGTTAACCTTTCATGATCTCACAAAAGAGTGGTTAGGTGTACTGACTACCTGTTAGCCCTAGAGGGCATAAAATTGACACTAAACAAACAAACAAGCTAATTCTGCACCATCATAATACGATTTCCGATACTATCATCGAAGGAAAAAAATCACTTATTTTAAAATTAACTGTGACTATATAAATATACTGGGCTATTGATCAATGCATCTTAAGGGGTCTATACAAGGGACACTGTTTGAATATGCAATCAATGTTCAATTAATGAAAATACAAATGAAAAGCCAGGGGTAATAAACGAGCAGTATAAAACGATATCAAAACCATTTGGCAAAGTCGTCACGGACGTTAACGTCAGAGCGGCAAGATATCTTCAGCACTGAAGTCGAACAAAATGACATTCTGCAACTCTGCCAAAACTATCCAGTCAAGGCTCTCTTCAACACACTGGCCATTTGCAAAGCCTCTGAATGGTATGAATTTATCAATGTGTAATCAAAATCACACAAGTGCTTTTAATAAGCGTTTGATCTCTGAGGACATAAAATATAAATTGGTTAAATGAATGTGCATCTTTGTACTTAATTTTCAAAAAGATATAACATACATATCATATACTAACTTTAATAAACAAAATTAAATACAATGTAAACATCTGAATGTTTCACTCAGAGCTGCGTTTTCAAACACGTCACATTTAAAACGAAACTTGGCAGGAAACTGATTTTAAAAATGAAGCAATGCCACCATTTAAATTGTTTTGTTTGTCATTTCTGACCCATGCCATGTTTTCTATAATTCTTAATGATTTTTTAATGGAGTTAAATGCAACTTTAACCGTTAAAAACAATGAAGACTTAGGCTGTAAACTGTTTTAAACTTACATACAGTCAAACCTGTGTAAGCAGTCACCTCTATTAAGCAGCCACTGGTCTTAAGCAGCCATATTTACAATTTCCCATTTCTATTCTTTCGGAGAAAATTAACCTGTATTAAGCAACAACCTGTCTTAAAAGCCACTTTTGATCCTGCCCTTGACTGGCTGTTTAAGACAGGTTTGACTGTATTGATATTTTCATTGTTTCCCCCCCCCCCCCCCATTTTCGTCATTTATAATGACATAATTGATGACATGTAAACATACGACTTGTAGCTTGCTTGTTTTGAACAACCTACCTACCTATCATATTCTTTTCATGGGCCAACCAGAAAACATGGTTGTTGTATGGTGTTTAACATTGCTTTCAACAATTTTTCAATCATATCATGACAGTGTCTACCTGAGACAGTATTTCGAGTTCTTCCACACTGGAGTATCATGCTGCAGACACATGGTATGATACCAAACCCAGTCACATTATACTGACATCGGGCTGAGCAGACCTAGAACTATCATCTAAAAGCTGAGCGCCAAGACAGGAAGCCTCTAGTATCATCACCCAGCACCTCCCACATGTGAGGCAGATGCTCTACCCCATGACTACCGCTGTGCTATAACCATCCAGATAATAATAATACAGTCAACTATTTTTGTTTCCTGTGACAAGTTGGGAATTTCTTTTTTCCTTTTTGTTTCTATGGTTTTAAAAGATTAGAAAAAAAATCAACAACAAAAAATCGATAAAAATATTTTGACTCAGGCATTTAAATATTGACTCAAAACAAAACTATTTTTTCAATTGAACTTAATTTGAATGCACATTTTTTTGGCCTTAGTTTATTTGTATTTGAAAGCACTGTTGGGTCATAGGTTAAAAGGGGTCATGTTCATTTCCTATCCGTGTCCTTTTCTCATTATGTCGTAAAATGATTTTACACTTATATTTTGATGTTGGTCGATAAAAGTTTTTAGTTTATGTTTATTTATGGTGTTTGATCTGGGCATGCCTATTATATTGTTTATTGATTTATTATATATATTCCCAGTAAAAATCAATGCATCATTGCATGTCTGTATTGTTAATGTACTAGATGGGTATAAAGTTTGTCTGATTCAGGTCACAATTTCTGCTTCCAATTGTTCTGATGATCGTGTTTACAAAATCTAATAGATTTAGCACCTTACATTTGCACACATGTGTTACAAGACGAGAAAAATATGAAGCCAGTCTGGGACTCGAACCTAGAACCATTCTCTTACAGTGCGAATGCTCTACCGTCTGAGCTAACCGAACCTCTTACATAAATTCCTCTCCTAGTAGGTTATCTACACACTGTGACATATATATTCCCTCACAAGTTTGGAATTCATCCTGAATTTCCATAGAGAACAGAGAATCATGTGAAATGTTTCTCGGAATATATAAGACACAGTCCCACGTTGGGCACCAGTGTTAAAGACGAGAAAACTATGCAGCCAGTCCGGGACTCGAACCGGGGACCCTTCGCATACAGTGCGAATGTTCTACAGTCTGAGCTAACCGAACCGCTTACATAACTTCCTCTCCTAGTAGGTTACATACACACTGTAACACATGCAGGGCTGTCATAAGAAGCTGCGGGTCGGGGTGCAAATATAAGGTGGTAAATCTATCAGATTTTTGGGATCGGGTTGCAAATGTAAGGTGGTAAATCTATGAGATTTTTCGGGTCTAGGTTTAACTGAGAAGCATTCTGTTAGCCTTCAATGGCATAGAAATGATGCTAAAAACTCAATAAAATTTCTTTTAAAAATATTTGTATAAACAAAACAACAATTGATTGATTGACTGAATATTTAGCGTCATATTTATGCCATCGAGGGTTAACAGACGATTAGTTAACCTAACAACTGTTTCCTGGTACTCTGGGAGGCTAACCAGTACTCGAGCATACCCCATCTACGCAAGTAACTAATAACTTTCCCACTTGAATCAGCGGTGTGAGACGGATGATAATGAGAAGCAACCATCACAGAGATTGTTGCCGGGCGGGGATTCAAACTCATGGCCCCGGGATTGATAGTCAGACATGTTAACGACTGAGCTATTCGGGCCCAGTTATAAACAAAACAAAAACACTACCTGGTGTGTTCTCATATCCAGTTGCAGTGGCTCCCTGAACCACGAGGTCGGTGACGGCCTCTAAGCATCGTCTGCTCTTGCCAGCATGATCTTATACTGAAACAACAACAATAACAAGAGCGAATTACTTATCCATGTTTTCTATATAAAAAACATATGAATAAAAGCAGCAGTAGTTAGATTTGACATTTCTGCTTCAATACGAAATATCGCCCCATTGATATAAAAAGGTATATTCACTCAGTACCTTACTGATCGAATGGGACTTATCATCTATTTGTCAGTAAAATGAATGAAAATTCTACAATTCTACATATTTTTTAAGATCATGACTAGATGTGTATGAGGAATATAGCTTTGTTTTTCCATGTGAACAGGTTCAGGGAAAGCATTAAATTATGTTTAAAAAACACATCTAAATATGTTCCCTCAGAGTTGCGATTTTTCAAACATGTCACATTTAAAACGACACTTGGCAGGCAAATGATTTTAAGAACGAAGCAAGGCCACCATTAAAATTGTTTTGTTTGTGATTTCTGACCCATGCCATTTTTTTCTATAATTCTTAATGATTTTTTAATGGAGTTAAATGCAACCGTGAAGAAAGATCAACAGACAATTTGTTGTACATGTATTTATACTTATAGTATGTACAGTAAAATGTCAATTACTTCATATACTCTTTTGTGAATTTGTCATTGAAAAAAACGTTATTTTGATATATATTTGTATGACAACATCATAAAATGAATGATAGATATACGCTTACATGTTTATAGCATCTTGAACAAGTGGATTACTTTAATTACAAATATATGTAATGTATAAAACCAAGGATTTGTATAGAAGGATAGGAAACTTGCATCTCCTGACTAAATGTTGATGAATCAGCACACAAAGGAATCATAATTTGCAAATTAACCTATTGATCATGCTTCACAGGCAACATATTCTTGTAGTTGTACATAAAACTGTAAGTTGTATGCAATCTTACGTTTTGAAACATGTTTCAATCACGTAAAATGCTCTTGAATTAAAGATATTACAGTTTAAAGGAAAATTAATCGTAATTTGTCGTTATTTTAACTGCAGTATACACATTTTGTAATCACAAGTACTTTGACAAATTTAAACACAAATTTCTGGGAATGATATTGTTTTGACGACAATTTCATTCTTCAGTTTAAGAATTTTGATTTGTGTTCCTGAGATGAATTGAAGTGAAGATAAATTCATTATTGATAATTAAAAACGAGATATTGCGAGATTTTGCGTGAATATGCGAGCGTTCACAAAAACTTTGTCAGTTGCCTTTCCTTCTCTATATAATTCCTTGATAAAACTATAAGAATGTCACACTCATTATCAGGTCATATATTACATAATTCTGTCTATCTACTGTAACTGCATTCGACAATTGTGTACAGGCACAAAGTGCACAGGTTAAAGAGCATTTGAGTGTACGCCAGACTGCGTCCTTCGCAGCGGTATTGGACAAGAAGGCGCAATCTCTGAGTAACACAGAAGTTCAGTCAGATCTTTTATGTGCACTGGGTATCACTCTCCTTGTACATGGGACCGGCTGCTTTTATCCCTATCGGAGGATTTGCATGCTTTCACTAAGGTATTCTTTGAAAAATACTGGACGATACCCCATCAGGAATCGTTCCGTGGACCTCTGGGTCTCAGAGCATGCTACCCCACCGCAACTTCATGTAATTTATTACAATCATGATAATTATACTTGGCAACAATTATTAATTATCATCCAGTCTGTCATATAAAGTAAATTTGTCAACTTGTTTAACACATTCATTCATAAACAAGTACTTTTGATAGATCTATGTACTAAATGGCTATCTGTAAATTCATGTTCAATAATATGTCATAACCTATGTCCATATATATATATATAAGCATGTTGAAACTTGATCTCATGATCTTAACCTGAACAAATTATTGAAATGATGATAATTGCATACATTAATTGTTAGTTAAAAAGTCACCTCTTAAAAATAAAAGTGTAGTCAAGTGTTGGCTGAAGTTTCTGAGCATATTTACAATCTCAATATTTTATTTTCGTAAACATTGGGTTACGATAAGCTGCTTTCGTTGAGCAAAATGTGCGAGTTTGTTTTCGATTTCTTTCCCCTAGAGATAAATGCCTACAACAACTGTATAACAGTCAATTTAATATTTTTTGTGATTCTATTTATAATAAATATGGAAAAAGGAACCAATCGGCGGGAAAAAGTTTGCAACCACCTGTCAAATCGTTTGCCGTGCTTTATTCGTGATATGCTTCAAAATATTGACTTACCAAGCTGTTGTTTTACTGATGCCATTTACGAAGGTTTAAATCGGCATTTTTATGGCAGAAAGTCAAAATACAAATGTAAATAGAAGCACTTACCAATAAAGTCCATGGTAGCCGCCATTTTGAAGCTTTGAGTGGAGAATTATGGGAAGTTGGTAACCAATCCAAGGGAAATAACTAAAAAAACTAGACGAAATAATAGTGTATGAGTTCTCTTTCCTATAACATTTACATTTATTAACGTTATTTGAAAAGATTAACTGAAATAAAGCTATAAGTCATCTAAACTTTTAAAATTTGCCATATCATCCATCTCTGAGCCAATTACTGCTAAGATCAATAAAACACCCATCATCTTTTTTTTTTCCAAATGATTTGAAATAGCACAATCAATTTGTTGGTTTATTTGAATATTTAGCGTCATTTTTTTTTGTCATCGAGTGCTTACAGACGTTCTGTTAAACACTCGTACATGGTATCCTGGAAATAGCAATGAGACGCAATGTCGTATATCAATCACCACGGAGATTGTGGCCGGGCGTGGATTCGAACTCACGACCCCTGGAATGGTAGTCAGAAGCGCTACTGGCTGAGGTTACCGTGCCATACTCAATACTATCAAGAAAACTGTTATGCTTTATATATCTTTTTTTTAGTATCAGTATTTTGTTGTATGGCGTAGGTAACTCAAAATGAAATAGAAAATGTGTATATATATGCAGATAAAATAAAACTTGTTTCACTATAATTTATGACACAGTTGCCATTTCTCTATCATGTTTATATCTACATCAGTAACTAACAAAATTGATAGAGGACAAGGCACTAACTGTAGGCAGGAAAGTGTACTAGCACAATAAGTGACAGGACAACGTACGAAAACAATAAGTTGCAGGACCAGGCCTTAATAGACTTTTGTTAGATCAGATTGATTGATTGATTGATTGAATATTTAGTGTAATTTTTATGCTACCGAGGGCTAACGGACGATCAATTAACCTAAACAATGTTTGCTGAAAATTTAACCAGGACTCGAGCACACCTCATCTCCACAAGTAACTGATAACTTCCCCACTTGAATTAGCGGTGAGAGACAAATTATAATTACACATAATGTCGTATATCAATCATCACGAAGACTGTTGCCGGGCGCGGATTCGAAGTCACGACCCCTAGATTGATAGGCAGACGCGTAACTGACTGCGCTAAGAGATTGACTCATGGGACTAGGGCTCGTTTCCAGCTGATGCAACTAAATTCCCTCACATTTGTGTTAAAATAGATACCTGTTCCATTTATGTTGATTATTTAGCTTCGGCATACGTTCCATTCTAGTGAAATAATAATTAATAACAAAATTGTTATATGTATTGAAATGTATTTAAAATCATATAAGTTTAAGACATGTATGCATTCGTTTAACTTTGTGTCATTCTTGTGTATATCTATTGAGTTCTATATCATATTATGCACAATGCTTAATTGTCATTCATTATATCCATTCAACCCCCCCAGCAGGTTTACACAACGGCACGTTATTTAATACCAGGTATTCGCCTCTTTAGTGTATTGAATAACAGCAATGCACACGCACAAATAGTGAATTGAGTCTGGGTGAATTGGTCTATCATTCACCTAAGTAAGGTTAGGCTGAATAACCAAAGCTTGGCCTTAGAAGTTACATGTTTTTTCCCGAATAATTATACCGAGGTACATGTATATATTGCTGTCTCTGTCAAAGCTGCCCTGGACTAGGGCAATATGGTGAAAATGATATTAAAACAAACAAAAAATGAAAAACTGTATCACCATAAGGATTCTGTAATAGAATCCCAGATTTCTATTAGTTGTCTTTGTGGTATATAGTTATTCTATACAAAGTTCTACCTGTTGTATATAGTTAAGTTATACAAAGTTCTACCTGTGGTATATAGCTAGTCTACCTGTGGTATATAGTTAGTCTATATATAGTTTTACGTGTGATATAATTCTAGTCTATATGTATTTATAACTGTGGTATATAGCTAGTCTATATAAAGTTCTACCTTGTGTATTTATTTAGTCTATGCTCTGTCATATCATATACTTGTATCTCTGCTCTGTCATGGCATATACTTGAACCTATGCTCTCTCATGTAATATACTTGTATCTATGCTATGTCATGACATATACTTGTATCTATGCTCTGTCATGACATATACTTGTATTTATGCTCTGTCATGACATATATTTGTATCTATGCTCTATCATATCATATAATTGTACCTATGCTCTCTCATGTAATATACTTGTATCTATGCTCTGTCATGACACATACTTGTATCTTAGCTACGCCATTGACACATACTTGTATCTATGCTCTACTATGACACATACTTGTATATATGCTCTGTCATGACAAATACTTGTATATATTCTGTCATGACAAATACTTGTATCTATGCTCTGCCATGACACATACTTGTATATATGCGCTGTCATGACACATACTTGTATCTATGCTCTGCCATGACACATACTTATATCTATGCTCTGTCATGACATATACTTGTATATATGCTCTGTCATGACAAATACTTGTATGTTTGCTCTATCATGACAATTATTTGTATTATATGCTCTGTCATGATATATACTTGTTCCTATACTCTGTCATGACATATACTTGTATAAACATGATCTGTCATGGCAAATAATTATATTTAATGGACTGGACGTTTGGCCAATATAATCGGACTAAAAGTCACATTGTCAAATTGTTTTTATATACTTTGATAACGCTGTCACTGAACACCAACATATTTCATATACTTTTTTATAACTATTGTAACACACTGTTGTGATGATTCGATATTGTTAACAAACACAATTTATGTTTGGAATGTTTTAATTACTTCTTTGTGCATTCTAAATAGTTTAGATATTTGATTTTAAACTCAAAATTATATCGTTTAACATATAAACATTGGACATTATAAAATCTGTATTCATTGATTGATAAAATAAACATTTGAGAGTATATTTCATTTGAAGTCTTAATAAGATAGTAACTTTAAAGCGCTCTTTAACGTCGTGTCATATAAGCAGAATGCATTTGCGATCGTACCAATATAAATATACCACGGACATGTATCTGAGATGTCCAGTTACGTTTAGTATGTTAATTGTATTCAATTTCATTTACATGTTCTTATTCTGAACTGTTCGATATAGTCCGTGTCAGTCCGTGTAAAAAAGGAGTTTCTTTTGTTTTACTTTTATCGTCACACTTTTAACGTTTCCAATGTCTATCTTAACAAGGTGAACACTTTTATATATTTTTTAAATTCCATAGTTACAATCAGTCTGGAGTTGATGACGTCATAGGTGAGTGACTGTGGCCAGCGTATCCCATCTGTCTCTGTCAGTAGAACATTTATCTTCCTCCCCTGGTTATCCACTTTTATTATGTTGTCGGAACTGTATCCACATACCAGTAAGTTGTCATTCTCTAGGACACAAGCTCCCCAGGGAAACTTGATTTGTGGGTCAGTGAAGGTGTATTGTACCTGTCCCTGTCTTGTCATGGTAATCAATCCTTTTGTCCAATCTATCACGTGTACTTTGGTTCCATCATTGCTCAGAACTATTCCTCTTGGGTTACCGAATATTCTCCGTCCTGTTGGATCCTTACTGATGGTTCTCAAGTGGCTGCCGTTCATGTTGTATACTCCTACTTGTGGTGGATCGTCACCGGTGACAAACAACTCTCCATTACTGGCGGCCAGGTATTTAGGTTTCTCCTTCACCTGGAATGACCTTGAGACGGACAGTCTGTCAGATGTAGATACAAACTGTATTTTCTTGTCGTAACACAGTGCTACTGCTACTTCTGTTGGACTTGTTCGACACACGCCCCATGGCCGAGCAGAGACTGTACACTTGTCTACAACCTTGTAGCTTGTATCCAGCCTTGTTAAAGTGTTATTTGCGCAGTCTGTTATCATTAATGATCCGTCATCGAGCTGACATGAATCCATCATATTATACCTGTACTCATCACTGACAGTGATATCCCTGTGTAAAGCCGCGGAGCTGATTGGTTTAATGTTTCTAGTCTTAGGGTAAGGTTGCGGGGTTATATATATGTTGTCAAGTGTTGTCAACTTTACCTCTCCAATATTCTTCAATTGAACAAAATAATCTGTGATATCCGAGTTGAAAGAAAAGTTCATTGTTTCATTCATTGGAGTTTGTTTGAGCTGTTCCAGTAACTTGGTTCCTTCACGATTGTTTTGTTTTCCCTTTCTTACGTTTAGAAAAAAGTTCACTTCGTTATCTCCCTCAAGGTTGTCAAAGTGTTTTATGCTGGTGTCCAGAGCTGCTTTTGTTTCTCGCAGTGTTTGAACGTTTGTGTTTACTCTACTTTCCAATCTGTTGTGCACAGTGTCTACTTCTTCTTTAGCTTTCTTCACTATTTTGTCTGGGTGCTTGACTATCATCTCACGACCGGCGTCTATGTCCGTCAGACATTTGTCTTTATCTTTTCTGATTTTCTTCAAATCCTCTTCTTTGCTTTTCAGTATCTGGGAAAGGTCCACCTGGACATGTTCCAACCCGTCTTTAACGTCCTTGAATTCGGTGCTGGTTTTAATACCATTGGCAACATTAGGGAGGTAGTCAACCCCTTGACACGGCCTGGAATATACATATTTTGGGAGTGTTTGAATTATAATTCATTCCATGTTCAAATCAATATTTGTTACTGATTCAGTCATCCGGCTTACAAATATTATATCAAACCATAAACACACGGTTTGGAATGTAACTTTGTATTACATTCAGATATATTCAAGTACAAAATTAAATATGTGAATCATCAAGTTTTACATTGAAGAAGTTCAAATTCCACTCACACCAGTAAACACATTATAGATAGCTATATTTCATCTGCATGTCTTATTCGCTCTTTTTCCATATCTTACTTTTAAAACGAAAATAAATATCGAGATATTCAGTTTATGCATATTTATTTAGCTTGACTCATTCGTCTATGAATGTGCTTTATGTATTTTATAGCATGTCTACAAACAACCAAACATGTGGATGGTGTTTCTATAAAAAGTACTTCCTATATGCCCCAATAGATAGCATATGAATGGTCTACATTGTTTTATTCATAAATGGTATATACATGTAAGTATTATATAACTGGTATAAGTTTAGCATTTAACTAGTTTATCAATTCATGAAATCTATAGCTGGTCTATTAATGGTCTATATGTAGTATATACCTGGTTTAAAATGGTGTCTATGTAGAATATAACTAGTCAATAGTCTATAAATAGTCTATATGTAGTCTACAACTTGTCTATAAATGCTATCGATATAGTGTATAACTAATCTATAAATGGTATATATGTGATTAATAGCTAGTCTAAAAATGGCCCAATCCCGTGTATCTGATGGCTGGTCTATAAATGGTCTATATGTAGTATATATCTGGTCTATAAATGGTATATATGGAGTATATATCTAGTCTATCAATGGTATATGTATAGTATATAACTTGTCTATACATTGTCTATATATAGTCTATAACTGTTCTATAAATGGTTTATATACAGTATATAACTGACCTATCAATGATCTATATGTACATGTAGTCTACAACTGATCTATAAATGGTATATATGTAGTCTATTATCTAGTCTATCAATGGTCTTTCTTGTGGCAATAACTTGTCTATAAATGGTCTATAATGTAGTCCATTAACTAGTCTATAAATGATCTATAATGTAGTCATTTACATGTAACTTGTCTATAAATGTTTTTTCTTGTTGTAATAAATTGTCTATAAATAGTCTATATGTATTTTATAACTGATCTATAAATAGTATATAATGCACTCTTTTTTTTCTTCAATTGTGTATCCTGTATCCAGTTTGTATAACTGAATGCATATTTAATCTATGAACTTTCATATATGTGGTCCACAGCTAGTCTATAAATAGTCTATGAAATTGAATGGTCCTTCATGTGGTCCACAGTATAAATGGTCCTACCGTGATCCATAGCCAATATGTAATGGGTCCTACCTATAACTAGTATATACGTTGTCATACATGTGGTCAAGAGCTTGTCTATGAATGGTCCTACCTGTGGCCCATAACTAGGATATACATTGTCCATTAAGTGGTCAATAGTTAGTATGTTATTGGTCTTACCTGTGGCATATAACTAGTATATACATGTTCCATTGTGTGGTCAATAGCTAGTCTGTAATTGGTCTTATTTTTGGCATACAACTAGTATATACATTGTCCATTGTGTAGTTAAAAGCTTTCATGTAATTGATCTTACCTGTGGCCTATAACTAGAATATACATTGTCCATTGTGTGGTCAATAGCTAGAATGTAATTGGTCTTACCTGTGGCCTATAACTAGTATATACATTGTCCATTGTGTGGTCAAAAGTTATTATGTAATTGGTCTTACCTGTGGCCTATAACTAGTATATACATTGTCCATTGTGTGGTCAATAGCTAGAATGTAAGTGGTCTTACCTTTTGCCTATAACTAGTATATACACTGTCCATTGTGTGTTCAATAGCTAGTATGTAATGTGTCATACCTGTGGTATATAACTAGTATATACATTGTCCATTGTGTGATCAATAGCTAGCCTGTTATTGGTCCTACCTGTGGCCTATTACTAGTATATACATCGTCCATTGTGTTGTCTTTAGCTAGTAATTAATTGGTCTTACCTGTGGCCTATACCTAGTATATACATAGCCCATTTTATGGTCAATAGCTAGTTTGTAAATGGTCTTACTTGTTGTCTATATTTAGTATATTCATTGTCCAATGTGTGGTCAATAGCTATAATGTAATTGGTCTTACATTTGGCCTATAACTAATATATACATTGTCCATTGTGTGGTCAATAGCTTGTATGTAATTGGTCTTACATTTGGCCTATAACTAGTATATACATTGTCCATTGTGTTGTCAATAGCTAGTATGTAATTGGTCATACCTGTGGCCTATACGTGTAACTAGTATATACATTGCACATTTTGTGGTCAATATCTAGTATTTAATTGGTCTTACTTGTTGTCTATATCTAGTATATACATTGTCCATTGTGAGGTCAATAGCTAGTATGTAATTGGTCTTACATTTGGCCTATAACTAGTATATACATTGCACATTGTGTGGTCAATAGCTTGTATGTAATTGGTCTTACATTTGGCCTATAACTAATATATACATTGTCCATTGTGTGGTCAATAGCTTGTATGTAATTGGTCTTACATTTGGCCTATAACTAATATATACATTGTCCATTGTGTGGTCAATAGCTTGTATGTAATTGGTCTTACATTTGGCCTATAACTAGTATATACATTGTCCATTGTGTTGTCAATAGCTAGTATGTAATTGGTCATACCTGTGGCCTATAACTAGTATATACATTGCACATTTTGTGGTCAATATCTAGTATTTAATTGGTCTTACTTGTTGTCTATATCTTGTATATACATTGTCCATTGTGAGGTCAATAGCTAGTATGTAATTGGTCTTACATTTGGCCTATAACTAGTTTATACATTGTCCATTGTGTGGTCAGCAGCTAGCATGCAATTGGACTTACCTGTGACCTATAACTAGTATATACATTGTCCATTGTGTGGTCAATATCGTGTCTGTAATTAGTCTTACCTGTGGCCTATAACTATCATTTACATTTACCATTGTGTGGTCAATAGCTAGTCTATAATTAGTCCTACATGTGGCCTTTAATTAGTATATACATTGTCCATTCTATGGTCAATAGTAAGTCTATCAATGGTCCTACCTGTGGACTATAACTAGCATTGACATTGTCCATTGTGTGGTCAATAGCTAGTAAGTAATTGGTCCAACCTGTTGCCTATAACTAGTATATACATTGCTATTGTGTGGTCAATAGCTAGTCTATAAATGGTCCTATATGTGGCCTATAAGTAGTATATACATTGTCCATTGTGTGGTCAATAGCTAGTCTATTAATGGTTCACCTGTGACCTAAAACTAGTATATACATTGTCCATTGTGTTGTCAAAAGCTAGTCTGTAAATGGTCCCACCTGTTGCCTTTAATTGTATTTAAATTTCCCATTGTGTGGTCAATAACTATTATATAACTGGTCTTACCTATGGCCTATAACTAGTATATACTCTGTCCATTTTGTGGTCAATAGCTAGTATGTAATTGATCTTACCTGTGGCCTTTAACTAGTATATACATTGCCCATTGGGTGGTTAATAGCTAGTATGTAATTGGCCTTTCATGTAGCCTATAACTAGTATATACATTGCCCATTGTGTGGTCAATAGCTAGTCTGTAATTGGTCCTACCTGTGGCCTCTAACTAGTATATACATTGTCCATTGCATGGTGAATAGCTAGACTGTAATTGGTCCATCCTGTGGCCTATAACTAGTATATACATTGTCCATTGTGTGGTCAATAGCTAGTCTATAAATGGTCCTACCTGTGGCCTATAACTTGTGTATACATTGTCCATTGTGTGGTCATTAGGTGGTATATAAATGGTTCCGTCTGGGTCTATAAATAGAATATACATTGCCCATTGTGTGGTCAGTAGCTAGTCTATAAATGGTCCCACTTGTGCCATATAACTAGGTTATACATTGTCCATTGTGTGGCCAATAGCTAGTCTATCAATGGTCCTACATTTGGCGTATAATAAGTACGTACTTTGTCCATTGTGTTGTCAATAGCTAGTCTATAAATGGTTCACCTGTGACCTAAAACTAGTAGATACATTGTCCATTTTGTGATCAAATACTAGTATGTATTTGGTCTTACCTTTGGCCTATAACTAGTATATACATTGCCCATTGGGTGGTCAATAGCTAGTATGTAATTGGTCTTACCTGTCGCCTTTAACTTGTATATATATTGTCCATTGTGTGGTCAATAACTAGAATGTAATTGGTCGTACCTGTTAACTAAAGCTATACATGTGTACACTCTATAAACTGTTATACATACGTACAATTGAGTCTTTAGTCTATAAACTATCCTACTTACCTGTGTTCAATTGCTATACAGGCTCCGCAGCAGACGACATCGTGAGTGCCGCAGTACATATCCATCACTTTACCAGGGTGGGTGCTGCATACGTCGGTGGGCAGGTAAGTTGGTGTCTGCATTTGACTGGATACCATGCCGGCTTTATCAACTATTTTGTGTCCTTTCGTTATTCCAAGATTATTATGAAGCACAAGACATTTATCACAAAAGTTCTGCGCACAGTCGACACATCCGTGGAACGCCTCTTTATTGTGACCATCTTTGGCACAGGACGAACATGGAAAGTCAAACAAAATGTCGGATCCGCCCTCAACCGATCTTGAATACCCCGTCGCCATTTTCTTTAATATCTACACCTCTGATAAGTTTTAACTACACTGCAGCGAGACACACATAACTGATATCGTTTGTATACCGGCTTACCTTTCAATATTTTTACCTGGTACCCTAAACTTATCGTTATATTCTCCAATTAGTGGTTGAGCCGGTGTCCAGGGAAATAAATTTGATGATGTTGATAGTTTGATAATCGACACTTGAAAAGTATTTTAAATCATCAATACGAATGTTTCATTCATTTATTATCTAAAGGTCGTCCAAGGTAACATAATGTATGATAATGTCGCTTAATACGTTTGTTTGTTTGAATATTAGCGTCATTTATTTATATCACAGAGGGATAGCAAACGATCAAATTACCTAACCACTCTTTCCTGAGATCCTTAACTAGTACTCGAGAACACCCATGTCCAAAAGTAACTATAACTTATCCACTTGAAACAGCGGCGAGAGACGAATTAAAATGAGAGGCAATGTCGTATATCTATCACTACGGATATTGTGGCCGGGCGGGGATTCGAACTTAAGAATTGATAGTAAATTGACCACAACGGGCCCGGCGTCATAATACGTCATGTGTATAGTCCCCCACATCACCGACCCACCATCTGATATCCAGACACAAGTGCACGTTGACCGTTTTAGCATGTTTTGCAGGCTGTTTTTTTTTTTGCATTTGTAGTTGTCTGCACGTTGCGCGTACAAAATAAAATCTTGCTTTATATGATTATGGCCATAGTTAAAATCATACTAGTTTAGTATCCTGATGAACTGTATCTGGACAGTTGGTTTAAGTCATTGTGTTCCAGTCGTCATAGTAAGAATCAGAGATGTTCAACTGTAGTTGAAAAAATCTTCTCTATGCATCGATACATAAATTAAACATGGTCTAGACATGCTTACAAACAATAACATGTGCACGAGAAAGGAAATCATCAAAATGTAAGTCAAACAATTCACTTTCTGTAATGTAGTGTGTATGGTGTGTGCTTTTACCCATTAATTTGAAAAATACATTGTCACCTTACAAACCACTGTATTACATGTATTATTACATTAATATTTTTGTCTTTTTGTGGTGGTATGGAAACATCATTTGATCATATCATTTTGTATTATTCTACATGATAGCGGGGGTATGATAAACTTCTGTTATATCGGCAGGGAAGGTTTATCTTGCAGCTACGCACAAATTGATGACGTCGTTATTTTTGTAACGCACAAATTGATGACGTCGTTATTTTTGCATTGTATTAAACCCACGTTTAAACACGTTTTGACTGTTCGTAAACTGTTAATTGTGTCAATAAATATCGAAAAGTTTCCATAAAATACTTACATAGATTTTTTTTGAATTGATATTGATCAAATATGGAACATTTTTAGGAGCAGTTTCTGCAAATGTAAACACATGCGTTTGTTTGCTGGATAGAATCAGTTGTTTTTTAAACTAAAATAAAAAAAAATCACACAAATTATGACATGATAAATAAAATACCATGTCAGTGCCTGCTTCGGCTCGAAAAAAAAACAACAATAGTCAAGAAACGTGCTTAATTGTTTTCTTTGCCTAACCTGCGTGCTGATCATGTATCCCAATAATTATGTCTGTGTATGAATTTTTAATTATCACCTTTACCTGTTTGGCTTATTGTCAGACAATTCCTCACACTATATTATATGGCAACGTTGTTTTTATAAGTTTATGTATGTTCATGCATTATCAGAAATAAAAAAACAAATGTTACTGTACAGATTAATTGGCATTTTCTTCTTATCAACATACCTGTCCTTCAAATTTGGCGAAAAAAATATTTAAAATTATTTACATCGTGGTAGCGTTCAGTGCTGCGATTAGCCAAAACAACCACAATATCTACCACGAATTTACCTAGTCAGATGCGTTGGATATGGCGCTTATAGGGCGTGGTTTGTTAGAAAAGCATTTACTAATATCGTCATAACTGATATTTAATACATACTTGACTTATTTTAAAGAAGATTATGGTACAAAGACGGCGTTCGTATATGTTTCGTGAATTTTCATGAACTATTAAGGAAGTTATCTGTAAAACTTTACCTGAAACGGGTACTTTTCCTCCGATATTTTGCACCACTCCATAGCATAAAGTCACATGGGTTTTAGCATTAGTATTTTGCATGAGATATAGTAATTACTGTTATTTAATAACTTGCTAGTGAACTTCGCTACATGTAAAACACATACCTTTTACAAAATACATAGCTGGTCTATAGAAACATATAATAGAATCCCCTTTGTAAATTGCTGACCTCACAATTATAGCAATTACACTTTAGAACAATAAAATAGAAACAAACCTCATTTCAGTTGTATTGATGACCTATTTACTAGGATTTATCCCAGTGCTTGAAAATATTATGTGGATTTTAAAGGTTGTTGTAAATCTAGTTTAAACATATTTTATTGTCAAATATGTACCGATATACAGTCAAACCTGTCTTAAGCAGCCAATCAAGGGATATAGCAAAGGTGGCCTTTTAAGACTGGTTATTGTTTGATACAGATTGATTTTCTCTGAAAGCATAGACATGGGAAATAATAAATGTGGCTGCTTAAGACAAGTGGCTGTTTAATAGAGGTGGCCGCTTACACAGGTATGACTGTACACATATACATAGTACACGTCTACAAGGAGCATATTGAAATGAATAAGGCAAACATGCCATTCCTATTTTCTTTCATATTTTATATCTGCTGCTTTCTTTCCTACTTTTTATGTTTCTTTTTCATTCTTTCTTCTTATTTTTCTTTGCGAATTTCTTACTTACTTCAATCTCGTTATCTTTATTTCTTTCCATACTTCTTGAAAACTATTTTTCTTTCCATACGCTCTTTGGTCTTGCTGTCTTTTTTTTCATTCTTTCATTATTCTGAAATGAACTTGCTGTTCTTTGGCCAATTTTATTTTGTTGAAATTATTATTATTTTTAAATTTGACATGTCTAATAAATTCAAAAGCCATAAAAATACATATTTAAATGCGTTTAATTCCTTTTTGTTAATACAAAGAGAATTGAAATAATTTCACAAAAAAAACATCATTTTGTTCAAAAGTGTAAATGGAATAGTGTTTTAAAACGTCAATTAAAAACGTTATAAACGGTTAAAAGTATCTTAAAAAGATAGTGTAAAGTTTGTTTTATAATATTGCAGGATTGATTAATTAATTAGTTAACATGAAATGGATATTTTAATCTCAATAATATGTGCATAAAGCGTAATAATAAGCATACAGTCGCCTAACGGACAAGGTTGATAATGACTTTTTTTTAAATTATCGGATCGAAACAAAACGACAGTTACCATAAACACAACTAAACTTTGCTAACTACAGTTAAACCTGTCTTAAGCAGCCAGTCAAGAGAAGGAGTAAAAGTGGTATTTTAAGCATATAAATAGGAAATAGAAATCGTGGATGTTAAGACAAGAGTCAGCTCAACAGAGGAGACCGCTTACTCAGGTTTGACTGTATATTCTCACTCTTGTTATCAAGCTTATTATAATTGATAATCCGACGAACGATTGTCGGGCCCTATTAACTCAGTCGGTAGTGCGTCTGACTATAAATCCAGGGATCATGAGTTCGAATCTCCGCCCGGCCACATTCTCCTTGATGATTGATATACGGCATTGTGTCTCATTGTCATTCGTCTCTCGCCGCTAATTCAAGCTGATCCAAGTGTGAAAGATAGCAGTTACTTGCGGAGTGTGTGCTCGAGTACTGGCTAACTTTCAGGATCCGAGGAAAATGTGGTTAGGATAACTGATCGTCTGTTAGCCCTCGATGGTATAAATGACACTAAATATCCAATCAATCAATTAACGGATGAACGGTTTAGTTGGAGAAATTGCTTTGAAAAGATTTTGTTTTAAAACAATCCTATGAATTGATTAAAGGCAGCGTGTCAAGAGAAAAAGTGCTAATGCTATACATGTCTGAAACAATAACATTTAGTTTAAAATGAATATAAAATATATTATTTTTATTTTTAACTAAAATGCAAAGGATTTCAAATTTCAAATCCATCAAAACGTAACAAGAATATATTAATCGGAGTGGTAAAATCGAAATGGAATCCTGATTCTTAACACAAATATCACAGTCACGTGACTCATTTGACAGGTTCCAGAATGCGTTACGCTTTTATTCAATGGAAAGCAGTTAATGAGGACAAAATTAATCACGTAACAGGTAATTATTTTTAACTCAACATTCTATTTCTAAATAGATAAAATAGCTTGACATACATATTCTAAAACTGTAAATTTAGCTTACGATACTTTGATGACGTGTCTTTGAAATTCACCAGACATTTCTTGATCCTTTCAGTACATAAGTTCCGTTTATACTAATTATAGCTCGATTGCGATAAAAGTTCATTTGAAATGCTTGCGCATGTGCTTCCTGGTTAGAATCAGTACTGAGTGTTGTTTTATTGAGAGTCACCAGGTCGAGCTGGGGATCGAACTTCTCAATCTCTGGCGTGAGCGGCCAACACTCTTTCCACCACACTACCGCTCCGCTTCAGTATATTATTTTCGTTTTATAATAATATTTGTCTTAAAGTGGTTATCTTTGTCTTAAATACTTTTGAAAGATTTATGTTTATTTCCATTTAACAACTCTGTATGTATATGTAATTGATCATGTATGGCATGTACATGCACGAATACTATTTATCTATTATAATTAAACAACATATACATGTGTATACAAAGAAAACATATTTCAATACAAATATTTATGCAGCAGTTTACCATGTTTATTATCGAATATTTGGACTAACCAGAACCGGTAAGCTCAGTCGGTAGCGCGTCTGACTTCGTGAGCTCGAATCCCTAACGGCCACAATCTCTGTGATGATTGATATACGACATTACGTCTCATTATCATTCGTCTCTCATAGATAGCTGATTCATGTGAGAAGAATTTCAGTTATTTGCGGAGAGAGGGGTGTGCTTGAGTGCTGGTTAATCTTCCAGAATTCCAGGAAAGGATGGTTAGGTTAACTGACCGTCTGTTAATCCTCGACAGCACAAACATGACGCTAAATATTCTAACAAACTGTGTGGACTGACAATTGTATACAACAAGCAAACAAACAACAGACAAATATTTTATTTGGCAAAAAACAGCACTTGCGTGTTTATAGCCGACATAAATATTACAACGGTATATATTTACCGTATAATTATGTTATAAAGTTTGTGTACGTGTTTAGTTGATATCCAAGCAATCACAATTTACAGGAAGTTAGACATGTTGTGTATAACTAATCGTACATACTCGGTCAATACCGCCAGCCTTCGGTATGCAATTAGGCAATCGGATCGCTCTGCCATTTTCGCCTACGTTCGAATAACGTTATTTCGAACAAAGGCGGAAATGGTCGAGAGATGTTCCGATTGTGCAATTAGGATGATCGGCAAGGTGTCCCGAAAGGTGTATAACCTAACTTAACACACGATACTTATCTCAAACTGGAAAAACACAGTTGTGGGGTTTCAAACAAAGTTTATGCAGCAGGAGTGTAAATATTAAGCAGAGGATCTTACATGAGTGCTGATTTATTATTGAATTTATTAAACGAGTTATCAAAAATAAATTACGCAAAGTTTTGCCGAGCATCAAATCATTTTTTCTAACGAGTTTAATCAGTTGGCTAATAAATGAGCACGAATGTAAGATACTTTTTATCACATAACGTTCTCAGGAATATGGTACATTTACCATTTATTTCTGAGATCACTAATATAAAGATCGAGAAAAAAAATTCTTGCATATTAGTTTTCATCAGTCACTTTCATTTTACCATGACAACTCGGAAAAAAGCTCGGTATTTACAACAACAACAACAACAACAACAACAACAACAACAACAACAACAACAACAACAACAACAACAACAACAACAATAAACAACAACAACAACAACAACAACAGCAACAACAGCTATACATTTATGTGGAGTGTGTGGTTCAGTGGTAGAGCATCAGCCCAATGATCGGATGGTCGTGGGTTCGATCCTCTGCCACGGCCATGTGTGGTGTCCTTAAACATGACACCTTTTCCGAATATATGCTTTGTAATGGTTCTACCCAGGAAGACTTGGTGATTTGTATACCAAGTCTTAATAATTTGTTTCACAAGCGAAGAAGAATAAATAAGTTTAAACTAACAGTAATAAAAACGTTGTTTTTTATTCATCTCAGGTTACACAGACATGTTATGTGCACAATTAGACAATGATACAATCATCAATAAAAATATGTTTATGCATACAGATCTAGTTACTTGAGGCATAGGGCATGCATACATATATACAACTATGTAATAAAGAAGTGCACCTGAAGTGGGGACAGTCAAAACATAATCGAAAGTAGCTATACACGAATGTTTTGTGCCAGACAATTAATGTTATGTAATTGACTATTTAATATAATGTATTCGTATGAAATATAAATTGTTTTTAAAAAAGAGATACCCATTTCCACAAGTAACTGGCTCCAGTTTTACTTATACATACTTAAATTCCTAAAATCTAAGAAAAGCAGCCAGGTGATTATGATTTTAGACTTGTTACATTAAATTGTATATGGTTTAATTGATATTGATTATATAATAAATTAATAACCAGTCAAAACTTAGTAATGTTTTAAGTATTTAAGTAAAATGTTGGTGAAACAGAAGCCAGATAACTGTCCCACTTGAATCAAACAAATAAACAAATCCCCCAGGAAATACAAATCTCAATGCATGGTCGTCTTAGCCTCTGATGATCATCGTACTAGGTACTACGAAACACGCTTAAAATGACAAAATATAGACTTACAGTTTTAACCGGTACTGAAAAACGTTGACATGTACGTTGACATTAAATCTGTCTGTCTGTCTGTCTGTCTGTCTGTCTGTCTGTCTCTCCATATATATATACATATTTAAACACTACCATATCTGCAAGCTTCGTCAAAAGTGCTGTTATATCAACATCTTTAATATCACTAAATATATGATATTCAATTTTCATATTACTCAGCGGCCTATTGGAATTCATCACAAATTCATGTTTCTTACGTCCTCTTACTCAAACCATGTTTTTTGTGTATGTACTAATATAAGACAAAAACACGTGTATACTCTTTAAATAACATCAAAGCGTTACCGTGAGTATTGGTACGAGACATTCAATCGCATTGTCATTCATCTGTCACCACTGATTAAAGTGGGAAAGTTATCAGCTACTTGCGGAAATATGGTGTGCTCGAATATTGGTTAACCTTTTCAGGATGGTGAACTGATCGTCTGTAAGTCTTCAATAGTATAAAATGAAGCTAAATAGTCAGACAAACCAAATAAACAAATATGAAAAGTACAGTTCACATCTCACTGCATGGTCTGAGCCTCTGATGGTAACGATTTCATGTCTGCAAGCTTGGTCACCAGTGCTGTTATATCAACATCTTTGCTTACCACAGCCATGGTGTTGATTAACACCCTAGTCGTGATGTTTGGATCCTCTTTGCATATCAGAAACAGCTGTGAGACGTTATGGCCTTTGGACACATTTTTATTCACAGCATTTTCGATTTCTGTATATTCCAGTCCAAGTTCCAAAAAAATAAAGACATACTGGTAGATATGCTGATCGACGAACTCGCTCACGATGTCCCACTGTTTCTAATTAGGTACACCGTCTAAGAGTTCGGGCTGTAAACCTAAATGAAAAAAAAAATGTATTACTTAAATCCTGTTTCGGAACATATAGAAACATACCACTGATTGTCATTATGACAACGTCCAAGAGTTCTGGTTGTAAACCTGAATACAAAAAAATGAGCAGATCTATATTCACTATACAGTAAAACACCCCTAAAACGACGACCTCTGTGACCAAGGAAACGTGGTCTTAATAGAGTGTGGTCTTATATTCGAGTTTCAGGATCATAGGCATTACTCTACACTATTCATGTATTTGTATCAATACTGTATGTAACCGTAATAGTGGACTGATGTATATTATAGTCTGCCTGTGTGTACATAATAAAAAAACTGTTATAAAGAAGATAATAATAGTAAAAATATAACAAATAAATGAAAACAAAATATCAGGGGAACCAATGGATGCTTCCCGAACAAGTGCTTGAGTGAGTACATGCTGCATTGTTTGTAAAGGGAAGGAGGTGTGAATTGAAGATACTTTTTGAAATATATTTTTGGTGCTTCAACCCACTGACCTCTATATATGTTCGAAGTCTCATTGAATTTCCTACTGTACTCTTGAATACCAAAACAAGAATTTGGGAATGGACACAATGAAATGGCCATAACTCTGTGAAAAGTTATCCAAACAAAATACAAAGACATTGTACACATCTCACATTGTAGTGATGCATCCTAGAGTGTTTGATATATTTCCAACTAGACGTTTTAATGAACTAAATGTAGAACAAACAAGGATTTAGTAATGGACGGAATCAAAGGACCATAACTCTGTAAAGATCATCGACACAATATGCGCATTAAGTCTGTTGCCTGTATATTTAGATTTCAACGTAAATTTGGACATCTAAATTCAGTAGATATGTTTAAAGTATTTGATGCTATGGTCAAACCTATACTTTGTTATGGCTCTGAAATCTGGGGATACAAGTATGTTGAAAAAATTGAAAAAGTGCAAATCAAATTCTGTAAACAGTATTGTAATTTATCACAAAATACATCTGATATTCTAGCGCTAGGAGAATGCGGAAGATTACCGTTATGTATTACTTATATTCCCAACTGTGTAAAATTTTGGCTAAGAATTATACGTATGGAAAACCATAGATACCCTAAACAATGTTATAAAATGCTAAAACAATTAGATGAAGCAGGCAGAAGAACTTGGGCTAGTCATATTAAAGAATTACTTTTTACATATGGATTTGGATATGCTTGGCTTGCCCAAGATGTTGGAAATGACATAAATTTTATTCATTTATTTAAAACACGCATTAAAGACTGCTATTTACAAAGATGGATCGCAGGTCTAAATGATTCTCCTAAATCTCTGCATTATAAACATTTTAAATCTCATCTGTATTCAGAATCATACTTAGACATTGATTTATCATATATTTTAAGAAAAACGTTGTCAAATTTTCGTTGTTCGACCCATACTTTAATGATCGAGAAGGGAAGACACTTATCAATAGATAAAAATGTTATAAGCTTATATTCACTTTAATATGTGAATTCTGTAATACTGACTTGTATAAATGTATAATATTTAATTTGTGCCACTCTATATGATGTATTTACATGTTGTATTTTGGGCCGGAGGCCTATATTACTTAATAAAATATGTCTATGTCTATGTCTATGTCATCCTAGCAAGATTTACCTTACAGTTACAACCAGAAGTTGTAATGTAATGGCTCAGACAATAAAAGATTTAGTAATAGAACGAATCAAAGGACTACAATTATGTGAAAAACCATAAAGTATTACCATAATCTTCCGTTGGAACCGTCCTCATAACCACTCCAATTTGAACTTCCCACGTGAAGTACTTTTGTAATTGTTCCACTAAATTTCCTTAAGTGACAGTGTCGCTCTTGGAGGCCAAGTGTCCTTTCCAGGCAGTGAAAATGAGAAAATTCGCTTCGGCGTCGTTCTTGCTCATGGTTGCCGTCTCCGCAACTTGTCGAGGTAGTTGCATAATCCGTTCAATGATACATGGTTCGCAATGGCGTGGTTGCTGACAAGAACCGAGTAAATGTTACAACCGTGCTATAGTTCGATCATCCTGAATGTCTTCCAATCGTTTTTTTACTTCGGAGTTATCCCTCTGCAACACACACATATATATATAAGTGTTACAGTTATGGTCGATGAGAGAGAGAGAGAGAGAGAGAGAGAGAGAGAGAGAGAGAGAGATAATGAGGAATTAATGTCTTAAGACTAAAGGAGAGACATGGTACCATAAATTTAATGTAATATTTGCATGTTGCTTACGTTTGCCATCTAACATATGTTTAAGCAATATTTAATCCTCTCAAGAACCGAGTAAATGTGACAACCCAGGGTCGTGAGTTAAATCCCCGCCCGGCAACAGTCTCCATGATGACTGATATTTGACACCGTGTCTCGTCCATCTCTTACCACTGTTTCCAGTGGGAAAGTTATCAGTTACTTGTGCAGATGGGCGTTCTCGAGTACTGGTTAACCTTTCAGGATCTCACAAAAGAATGGTTAGGTGTACTGACTGTGTGTTAGCACTAGAGGGCATAAAATTGACACTAAACAGACAAACAAGCTAATTCTGCACCATCATAATACCATTTCCGAGAAATTTCACTTATTTTAAAATTAACTGCAACTGTGACTATATAAATATACTGGGCTATTGATCAATGCATTTAAAGGGCTTATACAAGGGAAATTGTTTGAATATGCAATCAATGTTCAATTAATGAATATACAATTAAAAAGCCAGGGGTAATAAACGAGCAGTATAAAACGATATCAAGACCATTTGGCAAAATCTTGTCACCGACATTAACGCCAGAACGGCAAGAAATCTTCAGCATTGAAGTCGAACAGAATGACATTCTGCAACTCTGCCAAAACTATCCAATCAAGGCTCTTTTCAATAGACTGGCCATTTGCCAAGTCTCTGAATGGTATGAATTGATCAATGTGTGACCAAAATCACACAGGTGCTTTTAATAAGCGTTTGAGGACATAAAATATAAATGAACGTGCATCTTTGTACTTAATTTTTAATAAGATATAACATACATATCATATACTAACTTTAATAAACAAAATTCAATACCATGTTAACATTTAAATATGTTTCCCTCACTGCTGCGTGTTGTTTTTCAAACACGTCACATTTAAATCGAAACTTGGCAGGCAACTGATTTTAAGAATGAAGCATGGCCACCATTAAAATTGTTTTTTTTTGTCTTTTCTGACTCATGCCATGTTTTCTATACTTCTTAATGTTTTTTAATGGAGTTAAATGTAACTTGAACCATTTAAAACAATGAAGAACAAGGCTGTAAACTGTTTTAAGCTCACATAAAGTCAAACCTGTGTAAGTAGTCATCTCTATTAAGCAGCCACTTGTCTTAAGCAGCCATATTTATAATTTATTTCCCATCTCTATGCTTTCAGAACAAATTAACCTGTATTAAGCAACAACCTGTCTTAAAAGCCACTTTTGATCTTTCCCTTGACTGGCTGCTTAAAACACGTTTGATAGTATTGATATTTTCATTGTTTTGTTTTTTCCCCATTTTCGTCATTTATAACGACATAATTTATGACATGTTAACATACGACTTGTAGCTTGCTTTGAACAACCTACCTACCTATCATATTCTTTTCAGGGGCCACCCAGAAAACATGATTGTTGTATGGTGTTTAACATTGCTTTCAACAATTTTTCAATCATATCATGAGTATATACATGAGACAGTATTTCGAGTGCTTCTACACTGGAGTATCATGCCGCAGACACATGGTATGATATCAAACCCAGTAACATTATAATGACATCGGGCTGACCAGACCTAGAACTATCATCTAAAAGCTGAGCGCCAAGACAGGAAGCGTCTAGTATCACCACCCAGCATCTCCCACATGCGAGGCAGATGCTCTACCCCATGAATACCGCTGTGCTATAACCATCCAGATAATAATAATACAGTCAACTATTTTTGTTTCCTGTGACAAGTTGGGAATTTCTTTTTTCCTTTTTGCTTCTATGGTTAAAAAAAATTAGAAAAAAATCAACAACAAAAAATCGATAAAAATATTTTGACTCAGGCATTTAAATATTGACTCTAAACAAAACTATTTTTTCAATTGAACTTAATTTGAACGCACATTTGTTTGGCCTTAGTTTATTTGTATTTGAAAGCACTGTTGGGTCATAGGTTAAAAGGGGTCATGTTCATTTCCTATCCGTGTCCTTTTCTCATTATGTCGTAAAATGATTTTACGCTTACATTTTTATGTTGGTCGATAAAAGTTTATATGTTTATTTATGGTGTTTGATCTGGACATGCCTATTATATTGTTTATCGATTTATTATATATATTCCCTGTAACAATCAATGCATCATTGCATGTCTGTATTGTTAATATACTAGATGGGTATAAAGTTTGTCTGATTCAGGTCACAATTTCTGCTTCCAGTTGTTCTGATGATTGTGTTTACAAAATCTAATAGATTTACCACCTTACATTTGCACACATGTGTTACAGGACGAGAAAAATATGCAGCCGGTCTGAGACTGGAACCTGGGACCCTTCGCTTACAAGACGAATGCTCTACCGTCTGAGCTAACCGAACCACTTACATATATTCCTCTCTTAGTAAGGTACGTGCACACTGTGACACATGCAGGGCTGTCATTAGAACCTGGGGGTCGGGGTGCAAATGTAAGGTGGTAAATCTATTATATTTTGGGGGTCGGGGTTTAACTGAGCAGCATTCTGTTAGCCTTCAATGGCATTAAAATGATGCTAAATACTCAATAAAATTTCTTTTAAAAATATTAGTATAAACTAAACAACTATTGATTGATTGACTGAATATTTAGCATCATATTTATGCCATCGAGGGCTAACAGATGATTAGTTAACCCAACCACTGTTTCCTGGTATTCTTGCAGGCTAACCAGTACTCGAGCACATCCCATCTCCGTAAGTAACTCATAACTTTCCCACTTGAATCAGCGGTGAGATACGAACGATAATGAGAAGCAATAATGTATATCAACAATCACAGAAATTGTGGACAGGCGGGGATTCGAACTCATGACCTCTTGATTGATAGTCAGACATGCTAACGACTGAGCTAATCGGGCACAGCTATAAATTAAACGAAAAAACTACCTGGTGTGTTGTCATATCCAGCTGCAGTGGTTCCCTGAACCAGGGGGTCGGTGACTTTACGACCTCTAAGCATCGTCTGCTCTTGTCAGCATGATCTTATACTGAAACAACAACAATAACAGATCTGTAATGTCAGAGCTAATAATTACTTATCCAAGTTTTCTATATAAAAAGCTTATGAGTAAACTTATGAGCAGCAGTAGTTAAATTTGACATTCCTGCTTCAATATGAAATATCGCCCCATTGATGTAAAAAGGTATATTCACTTGGTACTTTATTGATCGAATGGGACTAATTCCCTATTTGTCAGTAAAATGAATGACAATTAGACAATTCTACATTTTTTTAAGATCAGAAGGATAGCCTTGTTTTTCTATGTGAGCAGGGTCAGGGAAAGTATTAAAATATGTTAAAACAAACACAATGAATAAATATCAATTATTGTACATGTATAGTATACATACATTAAAATGTAGATTTCTTCATACTCTTCTTGAATTTTTTTAATTTGTCATTGAAAGCAACGTTATTTTGATATATTTGTATGACAACATCATAAAATGACTGATAGATCTATGCTAACAAGTTTATAGCATCTTGAACAAATGGATTACATAAATTACAAATAAATGAATAACATATGTAATTTTTAAAACCAAGGATTTGTATAGAAGGATAGGAAACTTGCATCTCCTGACTAAATGTTGATGAAACAGCACACGAGGATTACGAATTTGCAAATTGACCAATCATACTTCACAGGCAACTGATTTATTGTACATAAACTGTAAGCTGTATGCAATCTTAGGTGTTTAAACATGTTTCACTCACGCAAAATGCTATTTCATTAAAGATATTAAGGTTTGAAGGAAAATTAATCGTTATTTTAGCTGCAGTATACACATATTGTAATCACAAGTACTATGACAAATTTAAACACAAATTTCTGGGAGTGGTATTGTTTTGACTGCAATTTCATTCTGCAGTTTAAGAATTTTGATTTGTGTTCCTGAGATGAATTGAAGTGAAGATAAATTCATTATTGATAATTAAAAACGAGATATTGCGAGATTTTGCGTGAATATACGAGCGTTCACAAAAACTTTGTCAGTTGCCTTTCCTTCTCTATATAATTCCTTGATAAAACTATAAGAATCTCACACTCATTATCAGGTGATATATTACATAATTCTGTCTATCTACTGTAACTGCATTCGAGGATTGTGTAAAGGCACAAAGTGCACAGGTTAAAGGGCATTTGAGTGTACGCCATACTGCGTGCTTCGCAATGGCATTGGCAAAGAAGGCGCAATCACTGAGTAACACAGAAGTTCAGTTGCTCTTTTATGTGCACTGGGTATCACTCTCCCTGTACATAGGATCAACTGCTTTTATCCCCATTTAAGGATTTGCATGCTTTCACTTTTTTTAAAAAAAATACTGGACGACACCCTATCAGGAGTCATTCTGTGTCTTAGAGCATGTTACCCCACCGCAACTTCATGTAATTTATTACAATCATGATAATTATACTTGGCACAGGTTATAAATTATTATCCAGTCCGTCATATAAAGTAAATTTGTCAACATGTTTAACACATTCATTCATAAACAAGCACTTTTGATAGATCTATGTACTAAATGCCTATCTGTAAATTCATGCTCAATAATATGTCATAACCTATGTCCATATATATATATAAGCATGTTGAAACTTGATCTCATGATCTTAACCTGAACAAATTATTGAAATGATGATAATTGCATACATTAATTGTTAGTTAAAAAGTCACCTCTTAAAAATAAAAGTGTAGTCAAGTGTTGGCTGAAGTTTCTGAGCATGTTTACAATCTGAATATTTTATTTTCGTAAACATTGGGTTACGATAAGCTGCTTTCGTTGAGGAAAATGTGCGAGTTGGTTTTCGATTTCTTTCCCCTAGAGATAAATGCCTACAACAACTGTATAACAGTCAATTGTAATATTTTTGTGATTCTAGTTTCGTCGTTACATAAAGCATTCAAAATCCAATCACAAATGTCTTTGAATTATGTAATAAATATGGAAAAAGAAACCAATCGGCGGGAAAAAGTTTGCAACCACCTGTCAAATCGTTTGCCGTGCTCTATTCGTGACATGCTTCAAAATACTGACTTACCAAGCTGTTGCTTTTAGGAGCTGTTATTACTGATGCTATTAACGACTGTTTAAATCAGCATTTTTATGGCAGAAAGTCAAAATACAAATGTAAATAGAAGCACTTACCAATAAATTCCATGGTAGCCGCCATTTTGAAGCTTTGAGTGGAGAATTATGGGAAGTTGGTTACCAATCCAAGGGAAATAACTAAAAAAACTAGACGAAATAATAACGGATTAGTTATCTTACCTATAACATTTACATTTATTAACGTCATTTGAAAAAAATAACTGAAATCAAGCTATAAGTCATCTAAACTTGTCAAATTTGCCAAATCATCCATCTCTGGGCCAATTACTGCTAAGATCAATAAAATATCCATCATCATTTTTTTTCCAAATGATTTAAAATAGCACAATCGATTTATTGGTTTATTTGAATATTTAGCGTCATTTTTATGTCATCGAGCGCTAACAGTCGTTCAGTTAAACACTCGTACATTGTATCCTGGAATGTTAACCAGTAATGAGACACAATGTCGTATATCAATCACCGCGGAGATTGTGGCCGGGCGGGGATTCGAACTCACGACCCCTGGAATGGTAGTCAGAAGCGCTACTGGCTGAGGATACCGTACCAGACTCAATACTATCAAGAAAACTGTTATGCTTTTTATATCTTTTTTTCAGTATCAGTATTTTGTTGTATGGCGTAGGTAACTCCAAATGCAATAGAAAATGTGTATACATATGCAGATAAAATAAAACTTCTTTTTTTTATAATGATTGATTGATTGATTGAATATTTAGCGTCATTTTTATGCCACCGAGGGCTAACGGACGATCAACTAACCTAACCACTGTTTGCTGGGATCCCAAAAAGTTAACCAGTACTTGAGCACACCTCATCTCCGCAAGTAACTGATAACTTCTCCGCTTGTATTAGCGGTGAGAGACAAATTATAATAACACATAGTGTCGTATAACAATCATCACGAAGACTGTTGCCGGGCGCGGATTCGAACTCACGAACCCTAGATTGATAGTCAGACGCGTAACTGACTGCGCTAAGTGTTTGACTCATGGGACTAGGGTTCGTTTCCAGCTGATGCAACCAAATCCCCTCACATTTGTGTTATACAAGATACCTGTTCCATTTATGTCGATTATTTAGCTTTGGCATACGTTCCATTTTAGTGAAATAATAGTAAATAGCAAAATCGTTATAAGTATTGAAATGTATTTAAAATCATATAGGTTTAAGACATTTATGCATTCGTTTAACTTTGTGTCATTCTTGTTTATATCTATTGTGTTCTATATCATTTTATGCACAATGCTTAATTGTCGTTCGTTATATCCATTCGAACCCCCAGCAGGTTTACACAACGGTACGTTATTTGATATACTTGTAAATATGCTCTGTCATGACATATACTTGTATCTATGCTCTGCAATGACACATAATTGTATGTATGCTCTGTCATGACACATACTTGTATCTATGCTCTGTCATGACATATACTTGTATCTATGTTCTGTCAGGACAAATACTTGTATCTATGTTCTGTCATGACACATACTTGTACCTATCCTCTCTCATGTAATTTACTTGTATCCATGCTCTGTCATGACATATACTTGTACCTATGCTCTTTCATGACATATACTTGTATCTATGCTCTGTCATATCATATACTTCTATCTATGCTCTGTCATAACACATACTTGTATCTATGCTCTGTCATGTAATAAACTTGTATCTATGCTATGTCATGACATATAGTTGTATCTATGCTCTCTCATGTAATATACTTGTATAAAAATTATGCTCTGTCATGACAAATACATGTATCTATGCTCTGTCATGACATATATTTGTATCTATGTTCTTTCATGACACATACTTGTATTTATACTCTGTCATGACAAATACTTGTGTCTATGTTCTGTCATGACACATACTTGAATCTATGCTCTGAAATGACACATACTAGTACCTATGCTCTCTCATGTAATTTACTTGTATATATGCTCTGTCATGAAATATACTTTTACCTATGCTCTCTCATGTTATATACTTGTATCCATGCTCTGTCTTATCATATACTTGTATCTATGCTCTGTCATGACACATACTTGTATCTATGCTCTTTCATGACAAATACTTGTATATATGCTATGTCATGACACATACTTGTATTTATGCTCTGTCATGACACAAACTTGTATCTATACTATGTCATGACACGAACTTGTACCTTTGCTCTCTCATGTTATATACTTGTACCTATGCTCTGTCATATCACGTACTTGTATCTATGCTCTTTCATGACACATACTTGTACCTATGCTCTGTCATGGCACATACTTGTACCTCTGCTCTGTCATGACACATACTTGTACCAATGTTCTGTCATATCAAATACTTGTATCTATGCTCTGTCATGACACATACTTGTATCTTTTCTCTGTCATGACTCATACTTGTACCTATGTTCTGTCATATCAAATACTTGTATCTATGCTCTGTCATGACACATACTTGTATCTTTGCTCTGTCATGACACATACTTGTATATATGAACTGTCATGACACATACATGTATCTATGCTCTGTCATGACACATACTTGTATCTATGCTCTGTCATGTAATATACTTGTATTTATGCTCTCTCATGACATATACTTGTATCTATGCTCTATCATAACATATAATTGTACTTATGCTCTCTCATGTAATATACTTGTATCTATGCTCTGTCATGACACATAATTGTATCTTAACTCTGTCATGACACATAATTGTATCTTAACTCTGTCATGACACATACTTGTATATATGCTCTGTCATGACAAATACTTGTATATATGCTCTGTCATGACAAATACTTATATCTATGCTCTGCCATGACACATACTTGTATCTATGCTCTGTCATCACATATACTTGCATTATGCTCTGTCATGATATATACTTGTATCTATGCTCTGCCATGACACATTCTTGTATCTATGCTCTGTCATGACATATATTTGTAGCTATTCTCTGTCATGACATATACTTGTATTTATGTTAGGTCATGGCATACACCTGTATTATATGCTCTGTCATGACATATACTTGTACCTATGTTCTGTCTTATCATATACTTGTATCTATGCTCTGTCGTGACACATACTTGTATCTATGCTCTGTCATGACACATATTTGTATCTATGCTCTGTCATGATACATACTTATATCTATGCTCTGTCATGACACATACTTGTTTATATGCTTTGTCATGTAATATACTTGTATCTATGCTCTCTCATGACATATACTTGTATCTATGCTCTATCGTATCATAACATTGTACCTATGCTCTCTCATTTAATATAGCCGGGCCCGATTAGCTCAGTCGGTTACGCGTCTGTTTATCAATCCAGGGGTCGTGAGTTCGAATCCCCGCCAGGCAACAGTCTCCGTGATGATTGATATATGACATTGTGTCTCATTATTATTTGTCTCTCACCACTGATTCAAGTGGGAAAGCTATCAGTTACCTGCGGATATGGGGTGTGCTCGAGTACTGGTTAATCCCAGGAAAAAGTGATAAGGTTAACTGATCGTCTGTTAGCCCTCGATGGCATAAAATGACGCTAAATATTCATTCAATCAATCAATCAATCAATCTCATGTAATATACTTGTACCTATGCTTTGTCATGAAACATACTTGTATCTTAGCTCTGTCATGACACATACTTGTATCTGTGCTCTGCCATGACACATACTTGTATATATGCTCTGTCATGACAAATACTTGTATATATACTCTGCCATGACAAATACTTGTATCTATACTCTGCCATGATACATACTTGTATCAATGCTCTGTCATGACATATACTTGTATCTATGCTATGTCATGACATATACTTGTATCTATGCTCTACCATGACACATACTTGTATCTATGTTCTGTCATGACATATACTTGTATCTATGCTCTGTCATGACATATATTTGTATCTATGCTCTGTCATGGCAAATAATTATATCTAATGGACTGGATGTTTGGCCAATATAACCGGACTAAAAGTCACATTGTCATATTGTTTTCTTTTTATACTTTGATAACGCTGTCACTGAACACCTACATATTTCATATACTTTTGTAACTATTGTAACACACTGTTTTGTTGATTCCATATTGTTAACAAACACAATTTATGTTTGGAATGTTTTAATTACTTCTTTGTGCATTCTAAATAGTTTAGATATTTGAATTTAAACTCAAAATTATATCGTTTATGATATAAACATTGGACATTATAAAATCTGTATTCCTTGATTGATAAAATAAACATTTGAAAGTATATTTCATTGGAGTTTTAATAAAATAGTAACTTTAAAGCGCTCTGTAACGTCGTGTCATATTCGCAGAATGCATTTGTGATCGTACCAATATAAATATACCACGGACATGTATCTGAGATGTCCAGTGACATAAAGTATGTTAATTGTATTCAATTTCATTTACATGTTCGTATTCTGAACTATTCGATATAGTCCGTGTTAGTCCGTGTAAAAAAGTAGTTCCTTTTGTTTTACTTTTATCGTCACACTATTGACGTTTCCAATGTCTATCTTATCAAGGTGAACACTTTTATATAGTTTGGACAGCTGATGGTACCAATTAGTCTGGAGTTGATGACGTCATACGTGAGTGACTGTATCCGATCTGTCTCTGTCAGTAGAACATTTATCTTCCTCCCCTGGTTATCCACCTGTATTATGTTGATTGAACTGTATCCACATACCAGTAAGTCGTCATTCTCCAGGACACAAGCTCCCCAGGGAGACTCGAGTTGTGGGTCAGTGAAGGTGTATTGTACTTGTCCCTGTCTTGTCATGGTAATCACTCCTTTTGTCTCATCAATCACGTATACTTTGGTTCCATCATTGCTCAGAACGATTGCTCTTGGGTTGTCGAATATTCTCTTTCCTGTTGGATCCTTACTGATGGTTCTCAAATGGCTGCCGGTCATGTTGTATACTCCTACTTGTGGTGGATGGTAACTAGTGACAAACAACTCTCCATTACTGGCGGCCAGGTAGTCAGGTTGCTCTTTCACCTGGAATGACCTTGCGGCTGACAGTCTGCCGGATGTAGATACAAATTGTATTTTCTCGTCGTCATACAGTGCAACTGCTACTTCTGTTGGACTTGTTCTACACACGCCCATTGGCTGAGCAGATACTGTACACTTGTCCACAACCTTGTAGCTTGTATCCAACCTTGTTAAAGTCTTATTTTGGCAGTCTGTTATTATTAATGATCCGTCATCGAGCAGACATGAATCCATCATATCACACGTGTACTCATCACTGACAGTGATATCCCTGTGTAAAGCCGCGGAGCTGATTGGTTTAATGTTGCTAGTCTTAGGATAAGATTGAGGGGTTATATATACGTTGTCAAGTGTTGTCAACTTTATCTCTCCAATATGCACCAATTGAACAAAATAATCAGTGATATCCGAGTTGAAAGAAAAGTTCATTGTTTCATTCATTGGAGTTTGTTTAAGCTGTTCCAGTAACTTGGTTCCTTCACGATTGTTTTGTTTTCCCTTTCTTACGTTTAGAAACAAGTTCACTTCGTTATCTCCCTCAACTTTGTCAAAGTGTTTTATGTTGATGTCCAGAGCTGCTTTTGTTTCTCGCAGTGTTTGAACATCTGTGTTTACTTTACTTTCCAATCTGTTGTGCACAGTGTCTACTTCTTCTTTAGCTTTCTTCACCATTTCGTCTAGATGCTTGACTATCATCTCACGACCGGCGTCTATGTCCGTCAGACATTTGTCTTTATCTTTTCTGATTTTCTTCAAATCCTCTTCTTTGCTTTTCAGTATCTGGGAAAGGTCCACCTGGACATGTTCCAATCCGTCTTTAACATCCTTGAATTCGGTGCTGGTTTTAATACCTTTGGCAACATTAGGGAGGTAGTCAACCCCTTGACACGGCCTGGAATATACATATTTTGGGAGTGTTTGAATTATAATTCATTCCATTTTCAAATCAATATTTGTTACTGATTCAGTCATCCGGCTTGCAAATATTATAACAAACCATAAACACACGGTTTGGAAGGTAACTATGTGTTACAATCAAATATATTCAAATACAAAATTAAATACGTGAATCATCAAGTTTTACATTGATGAAGTTCAAATTCCGCTTGAAACCAGTAACACATTATAGATAATTATCTTTTATCTGCATGTCAGACTTACTCGCTCATTTCTCCATATCTTACTATAAATCTATAAATGGTCTTTCTTGTGATAATAACTTGTCTACAAGTGGTCTATAATGTAATCCATTAACTAGTCTATAAATGATCTATAATGCAGTGTATAACATGTAACGTGTCTATAAATGTTTTTTCTTGTTGTAATAACTTGTCTATAAATAGTCTATATGTATTCTATAACTGATCTATAAATGGTATAAAATGCAGTCTATTTTTCTTCAATTGTTCTTCCTGTGTATCCTATATCCAGTTTGTATAACTGAATGCATATCTAATCTATGAACTTTCCTATATGTGGTCCACAGCTAGTCTAAAAATAGTCTATGAATTCATGTGGTCCACAGTATAAATGGTCCTACCGTGATCCATAGCCAATATATAATGGGTCCTACCTGTGGTTTATAACTAGTATATACATTGTCCTACATGTGGTCAAGAGGAAGTCTATGAATTGTCCTACCTGTGGCCCATAACTATTATATTCATTGTCAATTAAGTGGTCAATAGCTAGTATGTAATTGGTCCTACCTGTGACTTATAACTAGTATATAAATTACCCATTGTTTGTTCAATAGCTAGTATGCAATTGGTCTTACCTGTGGCCTATAACTAGTGCATGTATATACATTGTCCATTGTGTGGTCAATAGCTAGTATGTAATTGGTCTTACATGTGGCCTATAACTAGTATATACATTGCCCATTGTGTGGTCAATAGCTAGTATGTAATTGGTCTTACCTGTGGCCTCTAACTAGTATATACATTGTTCATTGTGTTGTCAATAATTATTATGTAATTGGTCTTGAATGTGTCCTATAACTAGTATATACATTATCCATTGTGTGGTCAAAAGCTAGTCTGTAATTGGTCCTATTTGTGGCCTACAACTAGTATATACATTGTCCATTGTGTGGTTAAAAGCTAGTCTATAATTGGTCCAGCCTGTGACATGTAACTAGTATTTACATTATCCATTGTATGGGCAACAACTAATATATTATTGTTCATACCTGTGGCCTATAAGTAGTATTTATATTGTCCATTGTGTGGTCAATAGCCAATCTGTAATTGGTCCTACCTGTTGCCTATAACTAGTATATACACTGTCAATTGTGTGGTCAATAGCTAGTATGTAATGTGCCATACCTGTGGCATATAACTAGTATAAACATTGTCCATTGTGTGATCTATAGCTTGTCTATAAGTGGTCCTACCGGTGGCCTTTAACTAGTATATACATTGTACATTGTGTTGTCTTAAGCTAGTAATTAATTTGTCTTACCTGTGGCCTACAACTAGAATAAACATTGCCCATTGGTTAAACAATAGCTTGTATGTAATTGGACTTACCTTTGGCCTATAACTTGTATATAAATTACCCATTTTGTGGTCAATAGCTAGTATGTAATTGGTCTTACTTGTTGTCTATATCTAGTATATACATTGTCCATTGTGTGGTCAATAGCTAGTAAGTAATTGGACTAACCTGTGACCTATACTTAGTATAGATATTGTCCATTGTGTGGTCAATATCTAGTCTGTTATTGGTCTTACCTGTGGTATATAACTAGTATATACATTGCCCATTGTGTGGTCAATAGCTCGTATGTAACTGGTCCTACATGTGGCCTATAATTAGTATTTACATTTACCATTGTGTGGTCAATAGCTAGTCTATAAATAGTCCTACCTGTCGCCTTTAATTAGCATATACATTGTCTATTGTATGATCAATAGTTATAATATAATTGGTCCTACTTGCGGACTTTAACTAGTATTTACATTGTCCATTTTGTGGTCAATAGCTAGTACGTAATTGGTCCTACCTGTTGCCTTTAACTAGTATATACATTGTCCATTTTGTGGTCAATAGCTAGTATATAAATAGTCCCGCCTGTGATCTATAACTAGAATGTACATTGCACATTGTGTTGTCAGTAGCTAGTTTATAAATGGTCCCACTTGTGTCCTATAACTAGATTATACGTTGCCCATTGTGTGGTCAATAGCTAGTATATAAGTTGTCTTACCTGTGGCCTATAAATGGTATATACATTGTCCATTGTGTGGTCTATAGTTAATCTATAAATGGTCCTACCTGTGACCTATAACTAGTATATACATTGTCCATTATGTGGTCAATAGCTAGTCTGCAATTGGTAGTACCTTTTGCATATAACTAGTATAACATGTATATACATTGCCCATTGGGTAGTCAATAGCTAGTATGTAATTGGTCTTCTCTGTAGCCTATGAATTGTAGATACATTGTCCAATGTGTTGTCAATAGCTTGTCTGTAATTGATCGTACCTATGGCCTCTAACTAGTATATACATTGTCCATTGTGTGGTTAATAGCTAGTATTTAACTGGTCTAACCTGTGGCCTATAACTTGTTTATATATTGTCCATTGAGTGGTCAATAGCTAGAATGTAATTGGTCCTAACTATGGCCTATAACTAGTATTAACATTTGACATCGTTTTGTCAATAGCTAGTTTGTAATAGGTCTTGTTGTATATTCAACTATCTTATTTGCCGTAGTTAAATAAACATTTATGTTAACTAAAGCTATACCTGCGTACAGTCTATAAATAGTCATACATACGTACACTTTAGTATTTAGTCTATAAACTATCCTGCTTACCTGTGTTCAGTTGCTACACAGGCTCCGCAGCAGACGATATCGTGAGTGCCGCAGTACATATCCATCACTTTACCAGGGTGGGTGCTGCATACGTCGGTGGGCAGGTAAGTTGGTTTCTGCATTCGACTGGACACCATGCCGGCTTTATCAACTATTTTGTGTCCTTTCGTTATTCCAAGTTTATTATGAAGAACAAGGCATTTATCACAAAAGTTCTGCACACAGTCGACACATCCGTGGAACGCTTCTCTATTGTGACCATCTTTGGCACAGGACGAACATGGAAAGTCAAACAAAATGTGGGATCCGCCCTCCACCGATCTTGAATACTCCGTTGCCATTTTAAAAGCTTTAATAACTATACCTCTGATAAGTTTTAACAACACTGTGGCGAGACACACATAACTGATACCGATTGTATACCGGCCTACCTTTAAATATTTCTACCTGGTACCCTAAACTTTTCGTTATATTCTCCAATTAGAGGTTGAGCCGGTGTCCAGGGAAATTTATTTGATATTGATAGTTTGATAATCGACACTTGAAAAGTATGTTAAATCATCCACACGAATGTTATCATCCATTTATTATCTGAAGGTCGTCCAAGGTAATATAATGTATGATAGTGTCGCTTAATAAGTTTGTTTGTTTGAATATTAGCGTCATTTATTGATATAACAAATGGATAGCAAACGATCAAATTACCTAACCACTCTTTCCTGAGATCCTTAACCAGTACTCGAGAACACCCATGTCCACAAGTAACTATAACTTATCCACTTGAAACAGCGGCGAGAGACGAATTAAAATGAGAGGCAATGTCGTATAACTGCCACTACGGATATTGTGGCCTGGCGGGGATTCGAACTTAAGAATTGATAGTAGATTGACCACACCGTGCCCGGCGTCATAATACGTCATGTGTATAGTCCCCTGCACCACCGACCCACCATCTGGTATCCAGATACAAGTACATGCTGACCATTTTAGCATGTTTTGCAGACTGTTTTATTTATATATATTTTTGCATTTGAAATAAAATCTTGCATTATATGGTTATGGCCATAGTTAAAGTTATACTAGTTTAGTATCCTGATGAACTGTATCTGGACATTTGGTTGAAGTCATTTTGTTCCAGTCATCATAGTAAGAATCAGAGAAGTTCAACTGTAGTTGAAAAAATCTTCTCTATGCATCGATACATAAATTAAACATGGTCTAAACATGCTTACAAACAATAACATGTGCACGAGAAAGAAAATCATCAAAATGTAAGTCAAACAATTCACTTTCTGTATGTAGTGTGTATGGTGTGTGCTTTTGCCCATTAATTTGAATAATACATTATCACCTTACAAACTACTGTATTACATTAATATTTTTGTCTTTTTGTGGTGGTATGGCAACATCATTTGATCATATCATTTTGTATTATTCTACATGATAGCGGGGGCAAGATAAACTTCTGTTATATCGGCAGGGAAGTTTTATCTTGCAGCAACGGACAAATTGATGACGTCGTTATATTTGCATTGCATTAAACCCACGTTTAAACACGTTTCGACCGTTCATAAAATGTTAATTGTGTCAATAAATATCGAATAGTTTCCATAAAAAACTACATAGATTTTTCTTGAATTGAAATTGATCAAATATGGAACATTTTTAGAAGCACTTTCCGCAAATGTAAACACGTGCGTTTGTTTGCTGGATAGAAGCAGTTGTTTTTTTAAATTTAAATAAATAAATCACACAAATAATGACATGATAAATAAAATACCATGTCAGTGCCTGCTTCGGCTCGAAAAAAACAACATTAGTCAAGGCTCGTGCTTAATTGTTTTCTTTGCCTAACCTGATAAATGTTAGACACTAACGTGGTATTCTATTTGAACACGTATAGCTAGATTGTTTTAGTTGGTCAATGGCGAATCATTCAGACCACCTCACCGATTATCCTAATACTGAGGAAAGACGGAATTGGCCGAGTATGTACGATTGACTGGCGAACATAAATGTATATTTCCGACTTGATACATAGTAATTGGCATTTTCCTGAGGGATGTCGACTGATGGTCTAAAATTGATCAACTTCGGCTCGAAAAAACAACAACATTGGTCAAGGCTCGTGCTTAAATGTTTTCTTTGCCTAACCTGTGTGCTGATCATGTATCCCAATAACTATGTCTGTGTATGAATTTTGAATTATCACCTATACCTGTTTGGCTTATTGCCAGACAATTCCTCACACTATATTATATGGCAACGTTGTTTTTATAAGTTTATGTATGTTCATGCATTATCAGAAATAAAAAAACAAATGTTACTGTACAGATTAATTGGCATTTTCTCCTCATCAACATACCTGTCCTTCAAATTTGGCGAAAGAAATATTTAAAATTATTTACATCGTGGTAGCGTTCAGTGTTGCGATTAGACAAAACTACCACAATATCTACCACGAATTTACCTAGACAGATGCGTTGGATTTAGCGCTAATCGGGCCTGGTTTGTTCGAAAAGCATTTACTAATGTCGTCATAACTGATATTCAATACATACTTGACTTATTTTAAAGAAGATTATGGTACAAAGACGGCGTTCGTGTATTTTTCGTGAATTTTCATGCACTATTATGGAAGTAATCTTGTTACCTGAAGCGGGTACTTTTCCTCCGATGTTTTGCACCACTCCATAGCATAAAGTCACATGGGTTTTAGCATTAGTATTTTTTTTGGAGATAAAGTAATTACTGTTATTTAATAACTTGCTAGTAAACTTTAAATTTCGCTACATGTTAAACACATATATTTTACAAAATACATAGCTGGTCTATAGAAACATATTATAGAAACCCCTTTGTAAATTGCTGTACTCACAATTTAAGCAATTACACTTTAGGAACAAACCTGAAACTCATTTCAGTTGTATTGATGTCATATTTACTAGAGTTTATCCCAGTGCTTGAAAATATTATGTGGATTTTAAAGGTTGCTGTAACTCTAGTTTAAACGTATTTTATTGTCAAATATGTACCAACTGTCTTCAGCAGCCAATCAAGGGATAGAGCAAAGGTGGCCTTTTAAGGCTGGTTATTGTTTGATACAGGTTAATTTTCTCTTGTGAAAGCATAGACATGGGAAATAGTAAATGTAGCTGCTGAAGACAAGTGGCAGTTTAGTAGAGGTGACCGCTTACACAGGTTTGACTGTACACATATACATATTACACGTCTAAAAGGAGTATATTGAAATGAATTTCCTATTTTCTTTCATATTTTATATATGCTGCTTTCTTTCCTACTTTTATTGTTACTTTTTCATTCTTTGCTTCTTATTTTTCTTTGATACTTTCTTACTTACTTCAATATTGTTATCTTTTTTTTCCATGCTTCTTGAAATCTATTTTTCTTTCCATATAGTCTTTGGTCTTGTTTCTTTTCCTTTTTACTTCATTCTTTGCTTCTTCCCTTACTTGCTTCAATTGAGTTATCTTTGTTTCTTTCTATAATTCTTATAATCTATTCTTCTTTCCATACACTCTTTGGTCTTGTTGTCTTTGTTTCTTTTCATTCTTTCATTATTCTGCAATGAACCTAACTTGCTGTTCTTGGGCCAATTTTATTTTGATGAAATTATTAAAAAATTTTAAATTTGACATGATTAGTAAATTCAAAAGTCATAAAAACATACATATATAAATGCGTTTCATTCCTTTTTGTTAATATAAAGAGAATTTAAATTATTTCACAAAAAAAAAACCACAACATTTTGTTCCAAAGTGTTTATGCAATAGTGTTTTAAAACGTCAATTTAAAACGTTATTAACGGTTAAATTATCTTAAAAAGGTAGTGTAAAGTGTGTTTTTAATACAGCTTGAATAATTAATTAATTATTTAATTAATTAACATGAAATGGATATTTTAATCTCAATAATAAGTGCATAAAGCGTGTAAATAAGCATACAGTCGCCTAACGTGAAAAGTGCTGGATCATTAGAATGACGTAAAAACTGCAAGGGCCCAGCATGACAATTTCCGAGGTCACCCAATGGCATAAATGACACTAAATATTCAATTAATCAATTAACGGTTGAACGGTTTAGTTGGAGAAATTGATTGGAAAAGATTTTGTATTAAAAAAATCCTATGAATTGATTAAAGACAGCCTGTTAAGAAAAAAAGTGCTAATGCTTTAACTGTCTGAAACAATAATATTTAGTTTAAAATGAATATAAAACATATTATTTTTATTTTTAACTAAAATACGAAGGATTTCCATCAAAACGTGACAAGAATATATTAATCGGAGTGGTAAAATCGAAATGGAATCCCGATTCTAAAAATAAATATCATGCGGGCACTGCTTCACGACCTTCACCTTGTAATAAGGACTGTTTCTAAGATTAACCAGATTCAACAATATGAAACCAATAGAAAGTCAGATTAAAGTCACGTGACTCATTTGACAGGTTCCAGAATGCATTGCGCTTTTCCTCATAGGAAAGCAGTTAATGAAGAAAAAATAATCACGTAACAGGTTATTATTTTTAACATTCTATTTCTAAATAGATAAAATAGCTTTACATACATATTCTAAAACTGTAAATTTAGCTTACGATACTTTGATGACGTGTCTTTGAATTTCACCAGACATTTCTTGATCCTTTCAGTACATAAGTTCCGTTTATACTAATTTTAGCTCGATTGCGATAAAACTCCAGAGTTCATTTGAACCGTTTGCGTATGTGCTTCCTGGTTAAAACCAGTACTGAGTGTTGTTTTATTGAGATACATCAGGTCGAGCTGGGGATCGAGCGGCCAACACTCTATTCACCACACTACCGCTCCGCTTCAGTATATTATTTTCGTTTTATACTAATATTTGTCTTAAGATGATTATCTTTGTCTTAAATACATTTGAAAGATATATGTTTATTTCCATTTAACAACTCTGTATGTACATGTATGTGTACTTGATCATGTATGGCATGTAAATGCACGAATACTTTTTATCTATTACAATTAAACAACAGATACATGTGTATACAAAGAAAACATATTTCAATTCAACTATTTATGCAGCAGTTTACCATGCTTATTATCGAATATTTGGACTAACCACACCCGGTTAGCTCAGTCGGTAGCGCGTCTGACTCCGTAAGCTCGAATCCCTAACGGCCACAATCTCTGTGATGATTGATATACGACATTACATCTCATTATCATTCGTCTCTCAACGACCGCTGATTCATGTGAAAAAATATCAGTTATTTGCGGAGAGAGGGATCTTCAAGAATTCCAGGAAAGGATGGTTAGGTTAACTGAACGTCTGTTAGTCATCGACAGCACAAACGTCATATAACTTTAAATATTCAAACAAACTGTGTGGACTGACGATTGTATACAACAAACAAACAGACAACAAACACATATTTTATTAGGGATAAAACAGTACTTGCGTGTTTATAGCCGACACAAATATTACGTCAGTATACATTTACCGTATAATTATGTTATAAAGTTAGCGTACGTGTGTAATTGATATCCAAGCAATCACATTTATGGGAAGTTAGACATGTTGTGTATAACTAATCGTACATACTCGGCCAATACCGCCAGCCTTCGGTATGCAATTAGGCAATCTGATCGCTCTGCCATTTTCGCCTACGTTCGAAATAACGTTATTTCGAAAATAGGCGGAAATGGTCGAGATGGTGCAATTAGGATGATCGGCGAGGTGTTCCGAAATATGTATAACCTAACTTAACACAAGATACTTATCTCAAACAGGAAAAACACAGCTGTGAGGTGTCAAACAAAGTTTATGCATCTGGAGTGTAAATATTACGTAGATGATCTTACATTCGTGCTCATTCATTATTGAATTTATTAAACGAGTTATCAAAAATAAATTACGCAAGATTTTGCCGAGCATCAAATCATTTTTTCTAACGAGTTTAATCAGTTGACTAATAAATGAGCACGAATGTAAGATACGTTTTATCACATAACGTTCTCAGGAAAATGGTACATTTACCATTTATTTCTGAGATCACTTATATTAAGATCGAGAAAAAAAAATCTTGCATATTAGTTTTCATCAGTCATCTTCATTTTACTATGACAACTCGGAAAAGAGCTTGGTATTTACAACAACAACAACAACAACAACAACAACAACAACAACAACAACAGCAACAACAACAGCTATACATTTATGTGGAGCTCGTGGTTCAGTGGTAGAGCATCGGCCCCATAATCGGAGGGTTGTGGGGTCGATCCTCTGCCACGGCCTGTGTAGTGTCCTTAAACATGACACCTTTTCCGAATATATGCTTTGTAACGGTTCTATCCAGGAGGACTTGGTGATTTGTATACCAAGTCTTAATAATTTGCTTCACAAGCGAATTGGAATAAATAAGTTTAAACTAACAGTAATAAAAACGTTGTTTTTTATTCATCTCAGATTACACAGACATGTTATGTACAAAATTAGATAATGATACAATCATCAATAAACATTTGTTTACACATACATATCTAGTTACTTGAGGCATAGGGCATGCATACATATATACAACTATATAATTAAGAAGTACCACTTGAGTGGGGACAGTCAAAACATAATCGAAAGTAGCTATACACGAATGTTTTTTAAAAAAAAAAGATAACCATTTCCGCAAGTAACTGGCTCCTGTTTTACTAAAACATATTTAAATTCCTAAAAAATTAAATCTAAGAAAAGCAGCCGGGTGATCATGATTTAGACTGGTAACAGTAAAATTGTATATGGTATATATGATATTGATTATATAATAAATAAGTAACCAGTCAAAATTTAGTAACTTTTTTCAGTATTTAAGTAAAAAGTTGATGAAACAGAAGCCAGATAACTGTCCCACTTGAATCAAACAAATAAACATAGCCCCCAGGAAATACAAATCTCAATACATGGTCGTCTTAGCCTCTGATGATCATCGTACTAGGAACTATGTAACACGCTTCAAATGACAAAATATAGACTTACAGTTTTAACCGGTACTGAAAAATGTTGACATGTACTTAATAAAATATACTTATAAGTATTTCAGTATCTTAGGTAGTATAAGAACATTTTTCAGAGTTTTTCAGTTAATTTGAAATAATACAGGTAAACAGCGCAGTTCAAAGCTCTGCCGATTGGGTCAGCTAAATAGCAATGATGGTAAAGCCACATTTGAGCACGATGATTGGTCGGTTGCGTCAACTGAACGTTCAATCGCGAAACATCGGGTATTTCCGTATCTTCCGTATAATACGTCTATTGCGTAGCATAAAGGCCGAGGTGATCAGATTGCTGAACGTTTGGATGACGTCACAGTTTAGTAAGCATTCAATTGCTATGAATTGTGGGACAGGTATAGCAAGCTTCGTCAAAAGTGCTGTTATATCAACAACTTTAATAACACTAAATATATGATGTTCAATTTTCATATTACTCAGCAGCCTATTGGAATTCATCACAAATTCATGTTTCTTGCGTCCTCTTACTCAAACCATGTTTTTTGTGAATGTACTAATATAAGACAAAAACACGTGTATAATCTTTAAATAACATCAAAGCGTTTCCGTGAGTATTGATACGTGACATTCAATCGCATTGTCATTCATCTGTCACCACTGATTAAAGTGGGAAAGTTATCAGCTACTTGCGGAAATAGGGTGAGCTCGAATATTGGTTAACCTTTTCAGGATGGTGAACTGATCGTCTGTAAGTTTTCAATAGAACAAAATGAAGCTAAATAGTCAGATAAAAAAAATAAACAAACATGAAACGTACAGTTCACATCTCACTCCATGGTCTGAGCCTCTGATGGTGACGATTTCATGTCTGCAAGCTTGGTCACCAGTACTGTTATATCAATATCTTTGCTTACCACAACAATGGTGTTGATTAACACCCTAGTCGTGATCTTTGGATCCTCTTTGCATATCAGAAACAGTTCCGAGACGTTATGGCCTTTGGACACTTTTTTATTCACAGCATTTTCGATTTCTGTATATTCCAGTCCAAGTTTCAAAAATAGAAAGACGTACTGGTAGATATGCTGATCAACGAACTCGCTCACGATGTCCCACTGTTCCTCATTAGGTACACCGTCCAAGAGCTCGGGCTGTAAACCTAAATGAAAACAAATATATTACTTAAATCCTGTTTGGGAACATATAGAAACATACCATTGTTTTTAATTATGACACCGTCTAAGAGTTCTGGTTGTAAACCTTAAGACAAAAAATGAGCAGATCTATATTCACTATAGAGTAAAACACATCTAAAACGACGACCTCTGTGACCAAGGAAACGTTGTCTTAATAGAGGGTGGTCTTATATTCGAGTTTCAAGATCGTAGGCATTACTCTACACTATTCATGTATTTGTGTCAATGCTGTATGTAACCGTAATAGTAGACTGATGTATATTATAGTCTGCCTGTGTGTACATAATAGAAAAGTACTGTTATAACAAAGATAATAATAGTAAAATATTACAAAAAATTAAAAACAAAATATCGGGGGAACCGATGGATGCTTCCCGAACAAGTGCTTGAGTGAGTAGAAGCTGCATTGTTTGTAAAGGGAAGGAGGTGTGAATTGAAGAAACTTTTTGAAATAGATTTTTGGTGCTTCAACACACTGACCTTTATACATGTTCGAAGTCTCATTGAATTTCCTACTGTACTCTTGAATACCAAAACAAGAATTTGGGAATGGACACAATGAAATGACTATAACTCTGTGAAAAATTATCCAAACAAAATACAAAGACATTGTACACATCTCACATTGTAGTGATGCATCCTAGAGTGTTTGATATATTTCCAACTAGACGTTTTAATGAACTAAATGTAGCATAGACAAGGATATAGTAGTGGACGGAATCAAAGGACCATAACTCTGTAAAGATCATCGACACAATATGCGCATCCTAGCAAGATTTACCATACAGTTACAAGCAGAAGTTGTAATGCTATGGCTCAGACAATAAAAGATTTAGTAATAGATAGAATCAAAGGACCATAATTCTGTGAAAAACCATAAAGTATTACCATAATCTTCCGTTGGAACCGTCCTCATAACCACTCCAATTTGAACTTCCCACGTGAAGCACTTTTGTAATTGTTCCACTAAATTTCCTTAAGTGACAGTGTCGCTCTTGGAGGCCAAGTGTCCTTTCCAGACAGTGAAAATGAGGAAATTCGCTTCGGCGTCGTTCTTGCTCATGGTTGCCGTCTCCGCAACTTGTCGAGGTAGTTGCATAATCCGTTCAATGATACATGGTTCGCAATGGCGTGGTTGCTGACAAGAACCGAGTAAATGTTACAACCGTGCTATAGTTCGATCATCCTGGATGTCTTCCAATCGTTTTTTGACTTCGGAGTTATCCCTCTGCAACACACACATATATATATATAAGTGTTACAGTTATGGTCGATGAGAGAGAGAGAGAGAGAGAGAGAGAGAGAGAGAGAGAGAGAGAGATTAATGTCTTAAGACTAAAGGAGAGACATGGTACCATATAATTAATGTAATATTTGCATGTTGCTTACATTTGCCATCTAACATATGTTGAAGCAATATTTAATCCTCTCAAGAACCGAGTAAATGTGATAACCCATGGTCGTGAGTTAAATCCCTGCCCGGCAACAGTCTCCATGATGACTGTTATATGACACCGTGTCTCGTCCATCTCTTACCACTGATTCCAGTGGGAAAGCTATCAGTGCAGATGGGCGTTCTCGAGTACTGGTTAACCTTTCAGGATCTCACAAAAGAATGGTTTGGTGTACTGACTGTGTGTTAGCACTAGAGGGCATAAAATTGACACTAAACAGACAAACAAGCTAATTCTGCACCATCATAATACCATTTCCGAGAAATTTCACTTATTTTAAAATTAACTGCAACTGTGACTATATAAATATACTGGGCTATTGATCAATGCATCTAAAGGGTCTATACAAGGGAAATTGTTTGAATATGCAATCAATGTTCAATTAATGAATATACAATTTAAAAGCCAGGGGTAATAAACGAGCAGTATAAAACGATATCAAGACCATTTGGCAAAATCTTGTCACCGACGTTAACGCCAGAACGGCAAGAAATCTTCAGCATTGAAGTCGAACAGAATGACATTCTGCAACTCTGCCAAAACTATCCAGTCAAGGCTCTCTTCAATAGACTGGCCATTTGCCAAGCCTCTGAATGGTATGAATTGATCAATGTGTGATCAAAATCACACAGGTGCTTTTAAAAAACGTTTGAGGACATAAAATATAAATGAACGTGCATCTTTGTACTTAATTTTTAATAAGATATAACATACATATCATATACTAACTTTAATAAACAAAATTCAATACCATGTTAACATTTAAATATGTTTCCCTCACTGCTGCGTGTTTTTTTTCAAACACGTCACATTTAAAACGAAACTTGGCAGGCAACTGATTTTAAGAATGAAGCATGGCCACCATTAAAATTGTTGTTTTTTTTGTCTTTTCTGACTCATGCTATGTTTTCTATAATTCTTAATGTTTTTTTAATGGAGTTCAATGTAACTTGAACCATTTAAAACAATGAAGAACAAGGCTGTAAACTGTTTTAAGCTCACATAAAGTCAAACCTGTGTAAGTAGTCATCTCTATTAAGCAGCCACTTGTCTTAAGCAGCCATATTGATAATTTATTTCCCATCTCTATGCTTTCAGAAATAATTAACCTATATTAAGCAACAACCTGTCTTAAAAGCCACTTTTGATCTTTCCCTTGACTGGCTGCTTAAGACACGTTTGACAGTATTGATATTTTCATTGTTTTGTTTTTTCCCCATTTTCGTCATTGATAACGACATAATTTATGACATGTTAACATACGACTTGTAGCTTGCTTTGAACAACCTACCTACCTATCATATTCTTTTCAGGGGCCACCCAGAAAACATGGTTGTTGTATGGTGTTTAACATTGCTTTCAACAATTTTTCAATCATATCATGAGTATATACATGAGACAGTCTTTCGAGTGCTTCTACACTGGAGTATCATGCCGCAGACACATGGTATGATATCAAACCCAGTCACATTATACTGACATCAGGCTGACCAGACCTAGAACTATCATCTAAAAGCTGAGCGCGATGACAGGAAGCCTCTAGTATCATCACCCAGCACCTCCCACATGTGAGGCAGATGCTCTACCCCATGAATACCGCTGTGCTATAGCCATCCAGATAATAATAATACAGTCAACTATTTTTGTTTCCTGTGACGAGTTGGGAATTTCTTTTTTCCTTTTTCATTTCTATGGTTCAAAAAATTTAGAAAAAAAAATCAACAACAAAAAATCGATAAAAATATTTTGACTCAGGGATTTAAATATTGACTTAAAACAAAACTATTCTTTTCAATTGACCTAAATTTGAATGCACATTTTTTTGGCCTTAGTTTATTTGTATTTGAAAGCACTGTTGGGTCATAGGCTAATTAGTTTAAACATATTTTATTGCATAATTCACATAGCAAACGGGTTGGGCTATAAGTTCTAGCAACATTAATTACGGCCCTCCCCTTTCAATATACAAATAACATTAGAATCAAGATGGCAATTTTAACAATCAATAGGATGTAAACCAACAATAAAATTGAAGAGATAAATAAAGAAAAATAAATAAATAAGGTGAAAAAAGAGAGAAAATACATAATATGTTTTCAAGTGCTGTCATAATATCGTTCCAATGCATTGAAGGGCTGCATAAAATTGGGCATGATGCCGAGAGTCAATTGTTGACAAAACGTTTCGTGTCTTTAATGTATTGTTGTACTTGTGTAAATATAAATGTATTTGTGTCACTGGTATATGTACTCTTACCAAATAATAACACTCGTGTACTTAAGGGGTGAAAACGGCGTGTGGAACGAAAAAGACGAAGTCGTTCATCAGTATATATAGAACATTGCATAAAGTAGTGCTCGGCGTCTTCTTTTTCATTACCGCATCCGTCGCATCTTGCATCAAGTGTTAAAGAATTTAAAAATGTATCAAACTTAAGATGACTACATCCGTTTCTCAAACGAGCGTGGACAACTGATAAAATTCGACTACCAGTTAGATAATACGATGGTACTATTTGCGTTTTAAAATACATGTTTGTTATATGCGTTTTAAAAATTGATAATGTCTCTGAGTTACGAATGTACTCGGGAAGTGTATTCCAAATAGATACGCATGACGGAATAAACAAATTTGCAAATAGTTGTGTTCTTGTGTTAAAAACAACATAATCGGAAGAATTTCGTAAGTTGTAAGGTGTATTTACTCCTACTGTTTCTGGAAAAAGAGAACATAAATAATCGGGTAGAATTCCTGTTTTAAGTTTATATGCAATAATATATTTTTGATATTTTCTTCTTTCTGATAGCGATAACCATCCGATTTCTGTGTATAACTTATTTATAGAAACTGAACGCGTCAAACCAGTAACCACTCTAGCTGCTTCGTGTTGTATTTTTTCTAGTTTGTCTTTTTCATATTGGGAACAATTATCAAAAACAATTGATGCATATTCAAAAACTGGTCGCATAAATGATATATATATTTGGTTTAGAGATTTCCGATTAAGTGTAAATTTGATTTTTCGCATCATGACTAAAATTTTTGAAGCTGATGAAACAATATTATTTATGTGTTGATGCCATTTTCCATCATGACTAAAAGTAACACCTTAATGTTTATGGTGTTCTACAAAATTAACTAAAACATTTTCAAACAATAAATTTGGATTTGAAACATTTCTATTTAGAGTAAAAAGTATAGCTTCAGTCTTTTGGGGATTAAAATTCACTAACCATTGTTTTGCCCACTTTGATATACATTGTAACGATCAGATCATTATTGATTATACCTTCTAAATTTGTTAAATTTGAAGATGTAAAAGCAAGAGATGTATCATCTGCAAATATTCGTGTACTAATTAACAAATTTTCGGCTATATCATTATTGTAAATTAAAAAGAATAAAGGACCTATTACAGAACCTTGGGGAACTCCGGCAGTTGTTTCTTTTATTTCTGAGAAATTATTACCTATAAATACTCTTTGTTCACGTTTGTTTAAATAACTGTCGATCCAATTATGAAGATTACCATTTATACCATTTTGCTTTAATTTGAACAAAAGACCTTTTAACCACACACGATCAAATGCTTTCGATACATCACAAAATACCATACAAGTGAATTGTTTATTATCTATGCCTTGACAAATTTGATGATATATATCTAAAAGTTGGTAAACCGTGGAATGTCCTTTGAGAAATCCAGATTGTAACTTATAAATGAGGTTATTATCAACAAGAAAATTATATATATGTTTGTACACAATTCTTTCCATTAACTTGCCAATACAGCTTAAGAGTGAAATTGGTCGATAATTAGACGCTAGGTTTGTTTTACCTTTTTTGAAAAGTGGCATTACTAGGGCTGATTTCCATAAATCTGGAAATTCACATTTGATTAATGATCTATTAAATAACAATACCAGAGGTTTAGAAATACAATATTTTGTATACTTCAAAACTTTGTGACTTATTTTATCATTCCCAACAGATTTGTTAGGGTCAAGGATATCAATCGTATCTTCTATTTCAGACTTTGTTATAATTATATTAGAAAGAAAATTATAAGTTTTCGAGTTTTCATTTGGAAATGTAATATTAGTTTCAATACTGATTGTTGAAATAGAAATGAAATAGTCGTTCAAACAATTTGCCTTTTCTTCGTCGTTATAAAAGTAGGTTTCCTCCCCAGCGTCTGAGGTTCTTTTTAAGGGGAGTATGGTTTCAGTATTTTCGTTTTCCTTAATGATTTGTTGAAGAAGTTTCCAGTAAAGTTTTGGATTTGTATTTCTGCTGTCTGAAACTAAAGTTTCTATATTATTAAAGTACTGTTCTTTAGCATGCGTTTTCAAATTATTAACTTTGTTTCTTAACTGTTTGTATTTAGTCCAGTCGTCTGTTCTTTGCGTTCGTATTGATTTTGTCCTTTGTCTGTCTCGTAGTCTAGTTGTCCGTCTGATTTCAGAGTCGTACCATGGCTTGTCAGTAGGTCTGATGGTTATATCTTTGAAGGGAATACATTTTTGCATAAAATCTAAAATTGTTTCTGTAAAACGTTTACACGCTGCGTTTATGGAAATGTAGGAAATAAACTACCAATCAAAGTTATTTATCATGTCATTCAGTTTGTCATAATCACCTCTTTTATAAAACCAAACTTTTCTAGTTAAAGCAGGAGGTGTAAACAGAGAAAATGGGATATAAATATAAGTAGCTTTATGGTCGCTTATTGTATTCGGAACATCTAAGTTCCAGAATTGAGAGGTTTATATGTATCTGATATAAGTAATGGACCTATCAGAGTTGATGTAGTTTCAGTTACTCTGGTTGGTTCTGTAATGACATTTGTCAGATTGTTAATAAGTACAGTATTTCTAAGATGATTATTGTTAGTATTTAATTGGTCCTCGTTAATATCGCCTACTAAAACTATATTTTTTGACAAATCAAGAGCTTTTTCAATACATGTGTTAAAATTATTCCAAAATGCTACAGGCGTGTTCGGGGAACGGTATACACAGCACATAAAAAATCGGTCCCTTTTGTGCTTGACTTCAACACAAACAGAATCAATTAACGGACATTCTAAGTCTAATCTTCTTTTTGAAATGAGATGATTTGAAACATAGATTAAAATACCACTAGAATGAGCTGTGTTGTCTTTACGAAATGGGTCTGAGAAACCATCTAAATTAATATCAATATTTGCAATTTCATCAGTTAAGTGAGTTTCAGTAAAACAAAGTATATCAAAATCCATAAAATTATTTTTTATGTAGTTAAACTTGTTTCGAATACTTCGGATATTAATATGTAGAATAGAAGTACAGTGTGTGCTCTTATTTTCTAATAAAGGACCTGGATTTTCGGCAATATCCCCAGACAAGAGCACTAACAACATAATAACGATTGTAAATTCTAAGTTTAAGACACTGTCCAATAAAAAAGCATATGTGACGTGAGATATTTGAACGGCATAATGATTAAGTAACTTAAAAAACAACATCAAGAAATACAAGTACAAAGGAATATTTTTAAACATACATGATCTTGACACTGAATGTGTTTTGTTGTAGAAGTTCCCGATGGTAACTCTCCATACGTTTATATCACTACCCATTAGGTAAAATTACAGGAAATACAATTGAGAGCAACCATCTGGAACTAAAACACAAAATCGACATTCGCCCAACTAACAGCCCTTCAGCACAGAAAGAAAAAGACAATAAAAAGAAAACAAAATGGTAAATTACCGGGATTTTATATGAAATTGAGATATTGTTAAAACCAAAAACTAAAAAACTGGTAATTGTGATAAGTAGCATGAAATTCATTTTATTGTCTGTTTCGGAGCAGACTGGTCTAAACATCATTTTTATAATATAGTGTGTAAAAATTGGGAACAACATAAAAAGATATAGTGAGGAATGTTTCAATTACCAATAGCGTATTACTAACTTCGCAGTTATTTAGACTTTTTAACAGTACTTTCGATTCGTTTGTGCACATATAACACATATTCACGCACACAAGCATGCATACATACACATGTACAGAAGTTTGCAAACTAGTATACACTGTACATATACACTCCAACATATGTACAAAAGCCTACATAAGTAGTATATACTGCACATACACACACTCCAACATATGTACAAAAGCATGTCATAATGTACAAAGTCCTGCACAAATAGTATATACTGCACATAAACACACTCCAACATAATAATGTACAAAAGCCTGTCGTAATGTACAAAGTCCTGCACAAATAGTATATACTGCACGTACACACGACCCCACACAGTAATGAACAAAAGTCTGTCATAATGTACAAAGTCCTGCACAAATAGTATATACTGAACGTACACACACTCAAACACAATAATGTTCACAAACCTGTCATAATGAACAAATTCCTGCACAAATAGTATATACTGCACGTACACACGATCCAACACAATGATGTTCAAAGGCCTGCACAAATAGTATATACTGCACATACACACACTCCAATACAATAATGTACAAAAGCCTATAGTAATGTTCAAAGTCTTGCATAACAAGTAGTATATACTGCACGTACACACGATCCTGCACAAAAACAAATAGTATATACTGCACGTAACACACTCCAACGCAATAATGTACAAAAACCTGTCGTAATGTACAAAGTCCTGCACAAATAGTATATACTGTACATACACACTATTCAACACAATAATGTACAAAAGCCTGTCATAATGTACAAAGTCCTGCACAAATAGTATATACTGCACGTACACACACTCCAACACAACAATATACAAAAAGTCTGTTATAATGTTCAAAGTCCTGCACAAATAGTATATACTGCACGTACACACGATCCAACACAATAATGTTCAAAGGCCTACACAAATGGTATATACTGCACATACACACACTCTGTCATAATGGGCAAAGGCCTGCACAAACAATATATACTGGACGTATACACACTTAAAGGTGTGATAGGTTAAAAGGGGTCATGTTCATTTCTTATCCGTGTCCTTTTCTCATAATGTCGTAAAATGATTTTACACTTATATATTTATGTTGGTCGATAAAAGTTTTTAGTGTACATGTTTATTTATGGTGTTTGATCTGGGCATGCCTATTATATTGTTTATTGATTTATTATATATATTCCCTGTAAAAATCAATGCATTATTGTCTGTATTGTTAATGTACTAGACGGGTATGAAGTTTGTCTGATTCAGGCAACAATTTCTGCTTCCAATTGTTCTGATGATTGTGTTTACAAAATCTAATAGATTTACCACCTTGCATTTGCACCCATGTGTTACAGGACGAGAAAAATATGAAGCCAGTCTGGGACTCGAACCTAGAACCATTCTCTTACAGTGCGAATGCTCTACCGTCTGAGCTAACCGAACCTCTTACATAAATTCCTCTCCTAGTAGGTTATCTACACACTGTGACATATATTCCCTCACAAATTTGGAATTCATCCTGAATTTCCATAGAGACCAGAGAATCATGTGAAATGTTTCTAGGAATATATAAGTCACAGTCCCACGTTGGGCACCAGTGTTACAGAATGAGAAACCTATGCAGCCAGTCCAGGACTCAAACCGGGGACCCTTCCTGACAGTGCGAATGCTCTACAGACTGAGCTAACCAAAACACTCACATAAATTCCTCTCCTAGTAGGTTACATACACACTGTAACACATGCAGCGCTGTCGTTAGAAGCTGGGGTCAGGGTGCAAATATAAGGTGGTAAATCTATTAGATTTTGGGGGTCGGGTGCAAATGTAAGGTGGTAAATCTATTAGATTTTGGGGGTCGGGGTGCAAATATAAGGTGGTAAATCTATCAGATTTCGGGGGTCGGGGTGCAAATGTAAGGTGGTAAATCTATTAGATTTTGGGGGCCGGGGTGCAAATGTAAGGTGGTAAATATATTAGATTTTGGGGGTCGGGGTGTAAATGTAAGGTTGTAAATTTATTAGATTTTAGGGGTCGGGGTGCAAATGTAAGGTGGTAAATCTATTAGATTTTGGGGGTCGGGTGCAAATGTAAGGTGGTAAATCTATTAGATTTTCGGGGTCGGGTGCAAATGTAAGGTGGTAAATCTATTAGATTTTGGGGGTCGGGGTGTAAATGTAAGGTGGTAAATCTATTAGATTTTGGGGGTCGGGGTGCAAATGTAAGGTGGTAAATCTATTAGATTTTAGGGGTCAGGGTGCAAATGTAAGGTGGTAAATATATTAGATTTTGGGGGTCGGGGTGCAAATGTAAAGTGGTAAATCTATTAGATTTTGGGGGTCGGGAGGAGTTTTCTGTTAGCCTTCAATGGCATAGAAATGATGCTAAATACTCAATAAAATTTCTTTTAAAAATATTAGTATAAACAAAACAACAATTGATTGATTGACTGAATATTTAGCATCATAGTTATGCCATCGAGGGCTAACAGATGATTAGTTAACCTAACTACTGTTTCCTGGGATTCTGGCAGACTAACCAGTACTCGAGCACACCCCATCTCCGCAAGTAACTCATAACTTTCCCACTTGAATCAGCGGTGAGAGACGAATGATAATGAGAAGCAACCATCACAGAGATTGTGGCCGGGCGGGGATTCAAATTCATGACCCCTGGATTGATAGTCAGACATGTTAACGACTGAGCTATTCGGGCCCAGCTATAAACAAAACAAAAACACTACCTGGTGTGTTGTCATATCCAGTTGCAGTGGCTCCCTGAACCACGGGTTCGGTGACTTTACGGCCTCTAAGCATCGTCTGCTCTTGCAAGCATGATCTTATACTGAGACAACAACAATAACAAGAGCTAATTACTTATCCAAGTTTTCTATATAAAAAACATATGAGTAAAAGCAGCAGTAGTTAGATTTGACATTTCTGCTTCAATAAGAAATATCTCCCCATTGATGTAAAAAGGTATATTCACTCGGTACCTTACTGATCGAATGGGACTTATCCTCTATTTGTCAGTAAAATGAATGAAAAATCTACAATTTTACATATTTTTTAAGATCATGACTAGATGTGTATGAGGAATATATCCATGTTTTTCCATGTGAGCAGGTTCACAAAAAGCATTAAAATATGTTTAAAAAACACATCTAAATATGTTACCTCAGAGTTTCGTTTTTTCAAACATGTCACATTTAAAACGACATTTGGCAGGCAAATGATTTTAAGAACGAAGCAAGGCCACAATTAAAATTGTTTTTTTTTGTCATTTCTGACCCATGCCATGTTTTCTATAATTCTTAATGATTTTTTAATGGAGTTAAATGCAACCGTGAAGAAAGATCAACGGACAATTTGTTGTACATGTATATATACTTATAGCATGTACATTAAAATGTCAATTTCTTCATATATTCTTTTTGAATTTTGTGAATTTGTCATTGAAAACAACGTTATTTTGATATAAATTTGAATGACAACATCATACAATGACTGATAGATCTCTGCTAACATGTTTATAGCATTTTGAACAAGTGGATTATTTAAATTACAAATATATGTAATATATAAAACCAAGGATTTGTATAGAAGGATAGGAAACTTGCATCTCCTGACTAAACGTTGATGAAACAGCACACAAAGAATTCATAATTTGCAAATTAACCAATTGATCATGCTTCACAGGCAACTGATTTCTTGTACATAAACTGCAAGTTGTATGCAATCTTAATGTTTAAACATGTTTAAATCATGCAAAATGCTCTTGAATTAAAGATATTACAGATTAAAGGAAAATTAATCGTAATTTATCATTATTTTAGCTGCAGTATACAAATTTTGTAATCACAAGTACTTTGACAAATTTAAACACAAATTTCTGGGAATGATATTGTTATGACGACAACTTCATTCTGCAGTTTAAGAATTTTGATTTGTGTTCCTGAGATGAATTGAAGTGAAGATAAATTCATTATTGATAATTAAAAACGAGATATTGCGAGATTTTGCATGAATATGCGAGCGTTCACAAAAACTTTGTCAGTTGCCTTCCATTCTCTATATAATTCCTTGATAAAACTATAAGACTCTCACTCATTATCAGGTCATATATTACATAATTCTAACTATCTACTGTAACTGCATTCGAGGATTGTGTACAGGCACAAAGTGCACAGGTTAAAGGTGTACGTCAGATTGCGTCCTTCGCAGCGGCATTGGCAAAGAATGCGCAATCACTGAGTAATACAGAAGTTCAGTTGATCTTTTATGTGCACTGGGTATCACTCTCCCTGTACAAAGGACCAGCTGCTTTTATCCCCATTTAAGGATTTGCATGCTTTCACTTCTTTTTTAAAAAATACTGGACGATACCCCATCAGGAGTCATTCTGGGTCTTAGAGCATATTACCCCACCGCAACTTCATGTAATTTATTATAATCATGATAATTATACTTGGCAACGGTTATAAATTATCATCCAGTCCGTCATATAACGTAAATTTGTCAACATGTTTAACACATTCATTCATAAACATGCACTTTTAATAGATCTATGTATATATACATATAAGCATGTTGAAACTTGATCTCATGATCTTAACCTGAACAAATTATTGAAATGATGATGATTGCATACATTAATTGTTAGTTAAAAAGTCACCTCTTAAAAATAAAAGTGTAGTCAAGTGTTGGCTGAACTTTCTGAGCATGTTTACAATCCTAATATTTTATTTTCGTAAACATTGGGTTACGATAAGCTGCTTTCGTTGAGCAAAATGTGCGAGTTTGTTTTCGATTTCTTTCCCCTAGAGATAAATGCCTAAAACAACTGTATAACAGTCAAATGTAATATTTTTTTGTGATTCTATTTTCGTCATTACATAAAGCATTCAAAATCCAACCACAAATGTCTTTGAATTATGTAATAAATATGGAAAAAGAAACCAATCGGCGGGAAAAAGTTTCCAACCACCTGTCAAATCGTTTGCCGTGCTCTATTCGTGACATGCTTCAAAATATTGACTTACCAAGCTGTTGCTTCCAGGAGCTGTTATTACTGATGCTATTTACGACGGTTTAAATCAGCATTTTTATGGCAGAAAGTCAAAACACAAATGTAAATAGAAGAACTTACCAATAAATTCCATGGTAGCCGCCATTTTGAAGCTTTGAGTGGAGAATTATGGGAAGTTGGTTACCAATCCAAGGGAAATAACTAAAAAAATAGACGAAATAATATTGTATGAGTTATCTTTTCTATAAACGTCATTTGAAAAGATTAACTAAAACAAAGCTATAAGTCATCTTAACTTGTAAAATTTGCCAAGTCATCCATCTCTGGGCCAATTACTGCTAAGATCAATAAAACATCCATCATCATTTTTTTTCTCCAAATGATTTTATATAGCACAATCGATTTGTTGGTTTATTTAAATATTTAGCGTCATTTTTATGTCATCGAGCGCTATCCGACGTTCAGTTAAACACTTGTACATGGTATCCAGGAATGTTAACCAGCAATGAGACGCATTGTCTTATATCAATCACCGAGGAGATTGTGGCCAGGCGGGGATTCCAACTCACGACCCCTGGAATGGTAGTCAGAAGCGCTACTGGCTGAGGTTACCGTGCCAGACTCAATACTATCAAGAAAACTGTTATGTTTTTTATATCTTTTTTTCAGTATCATTATTTTGTTGTATGGCGTAGGTAGCTCCAAATGCAATAGAAAATGTGTATACATATGCAAATTAAATAAAACTTCTTTCACTATAATTTATGACGCAGTTTCCATTCCTCGATCATGTTGATATCGACCTCAGTACCTAACAAAATTGATGGCAGACAAGGCACTAACTGACGGCAGGACAGTGTACTAGCACGATTAGTGACAGGACAAGGCACGAATACAATTAGTTGCAGGACAAAGCACTAATAGACTTTTTTATAATGATTGATTGATTGATTGAATATTTAGCGTAATTTTTATGCCACCGAGGGCTAACGGACGATCAATTAACCTAACCACTGTTTGCTGGGATCCTGAAAAGTTAACCAGTACTCGAGCACAACTCATCTCCGCAAGTAACTGATAACTTCTACACTTGAATTAGCGATGAGAGACAAATTATAATGACACATAATGTCGTATATCAATCATCAGGAAGACTGTTGCCGGGCGCGGATTCGAAGTCACGACCCCTAGATTGATAGTCAGACACGTAACTGACCGCGCTAAGAGTTTGACTCATGGGACTAGGGTTCGTTTCCAGCTAATGCAACAAAATCCCTCACATTTGTGTTATACTAGATACCTGGTCCATTAAGTTGATTATTTAGCTTCGGCATACGTTCCATTCTAGTGAAATAATAGTTAATAACAAAATCGTTATATGTATTGAAATGTATTTAAAATCATATACATGTAGGTTTAAGACATTTATGCATTCGTTTAACTTTGTGTCATTCTTGTGTATATATATTGTGTTCTATATCATATTATGCACAATGCTTAATTGTCATTCATTTTATCCAATCAAACCCCAGCAGGTTTACACAACGGCACGTTATTTAACACCAGGCATTCGCCTCTTTAGTGTATTGAATAACAGCAATGCACACGCACAAATAGTGAATCGAGTCTGGGTGAATTGGTCTATCATTCACCTAAGAAAGGTTAGGCTGAATAACCAAAGCTTGGCCTTAGATGTTACAGGGTTTTTCCCGAATAATTATACCTAGGTACATGTACATATTGTTGTCTCTGTCAAAGCTGCCATGGACTAGAGCAATATGGTGAAAATGATATTAAAACAAAATAAAAATGAAAAACTGTATCACCATAAGGATTCTGTAGTTCCCTGTGGTATATAGTTATTCTATATAAAGTTCTACCTGTTGTATATAGTTAAGTTATATAAAGTTCTAACTGTGATATAATTCTAGTCTATATATATTTGCATCTGTTGTATATAGCTAGTCTATATAAAGTTATACCTGTTGTATTTTGCTAGTCTATGCACTGTCATGTCTTATACTTGTATCTATGCTTTGTCATATCATATACTTGTATCTCTGCTCTGTCATGGCATATACTTGTACCTATGTTCTCTCATGTAATATACTTGTATCTTTGCTCTGTCATGGCATATACTTGTATCTCTGCTCTGTCATGGCATATACTTGTACCTATGTTCTCTCATGTAATATACTTGTTTCTATGCTATGTCATGAAATATACTTGTATCTATGCTCTGTCATATAATATACTTGTTTCTATGCTATTTAATGACATATACTTGTATCTATGCTCTCACATGTAATAAACATGTATATATGCTCTGTCATGACAAATACTTGTATCTATGCAATGTCATGACATATACTTTTATCTATGCTCTGCAATGACACATAATTGTATCTATGCTCTGTCATGACAATAACTTGTATCTATACTCTGTCATGACAAATACTTCTATCTATGCTCTGTCATGACATATACTTGTATCTATGCTCTCACATGTAATAAACATGTATATATGCTCTGTCATGACAAATACTTGTATCTATGCAATGTCATGACATATACTTTTATCTATGCTCTGCAATGACACATAATTGTATCTATGCTCTGTCATGACAATAACTTGTATCTATACTCTGTCATGACAAATACTTCTATCTATACTCTGTCATGACAAATACTTCTATCTATGCTCTCTCATGTCATTTACTTGTTTCTATGCTCTGTCATGACACATACTTGTATCTATGCTCTCTCATGACAAATACTAGTATCTATGCTCTGTCATGACACATACTTGTACCTATGCCCTCTCATGTAATTCACTTGTATCTAGGCTCTGTCATGACATATACTTGTATCTATGCTCTCTCATGTCATTTACTTGTTTCTATGCTCTGTCATGACACATACTTGTATCTATGCTCTCTCATGACAAATACTAGTATCTATGCTCTGTCATGACACATACTTGTACCTATGCTCTCTCATGTAATTCACTTGTATCTAGGCTCTGTCATGACATATACTTGTACATACGCTCTCTCATGTAATATACTACTATCTATGCTCTGTCATATCATATACTTGTATCTATGCTCTGTCATGACACATACTTGTATCTATGCTCTGTTATGACACATTCTTGTATATATGCTCTGTCATGACAAATATTTGTATCTATGCTATGTCATGACACATAATTGTATCTATGCTCTGTCATGACAATAACTTGTATTTATACTCTGTCATGACAAATACTTCTAGCTATGCTCTGTCATGACATATACTTGTACCTATGCTCTCTCATGTCATTTACTTGTTTCTATGCTCTGTCATGACACATACTTGTATCTATGCTCTCTCATGACAAATACTAGTATCTATGCTCTGTCATGACACATACTTGTACCTATGCTCTCTCATGTAATTCACTTGTATCTAGGCTCTGTCATGACATATACTTGTACATATGCTCTCTCATGTAATATACTACTATCTATGCTCTGTCATATCATATACTTGTATCTATGCTCTGTCATGACACATACTTGTATCTATGCTCTGTTATGACACATTCTTGTATATATGCTCTGTCATGACAAATACTTGTATCTATGCTATGTCATGACACATAGTTGTATCTATGCTCTGTTATGACACATACTTGTATCTATGCTCTGTCTTGACACGTACTTGTACCTATGCTCTCTCTCAAGTAATATACTTCTATATATGCTCTGTCATATTAAATACTTGTATCTATGCTCTGTCATGACACATACTTGTATCTATGCTCTGTCATGACAAATACTTGTACCTATGCTCTGTCATGACATATACTTGTTTCTATGCTCTGATATGAATATACTTGTATCAATGCTCTGTCATGACACATACTTGTTTCTATGCTCTGTCATGACACATACATGTATCTATGCTCTGTCATGACCAATACTAGTAGCTATGCTCTGTCATGACACATACTTGTACCTATGCTCTCTCATGAAATTTACTTGTATCTAGTCTCTGTCATGACATATACTTGTACCAATGCTCTCTCATGTAATATACTACTATCTATGCTCTGTCATATCATATACTTGTATCTATGCTCTGTCATGACACATACTTGTATCTATACTCTGTCATGACACATACTTGTATCTATGCTCTGTCATGACAAATACTTGTATCTATGGTGTGTCATGACACATAGTTGTATCTATGCTCTGTTATGACACATACTTGTATCTATGCTCTGTCATGACACGTACTTGTACCTATGCTCTCTCATGTTATATACTTCTATATATGCTCTGTCATATCAAATACTTGTATCTATGCTCTGTCATAACACATAATTGTATCTATGCTCTGTCATGACACATACTTGTATCTATGCTCTGTCATGACAAATACTTGTAACTATGCTCTGTCATATCATATACTTGTATCTATGCACATACTTGTATCTATGCTCTGTCATGACAAATACTTGTAACTATGCTCTGTCATATCATATACTTGTGCCTATGCTCTGTCATGACATATACTTGTATCTATGCTCTGTCATGACATATACTTGTATCAATGTTCTGTCATGACACATACGTATATCTATGCTCTGTCATGACACATACATGTATCTATGATCTGTAATGACAAATACATGTATCTATGCTCTCTCGTGTAATATACTTGTATCTATGCTCTCTCATGACATATACTTGTATCAATACTCTGTCATATCATATATTTGTACCTATGCTCTCTCATGTAATATACTTGTATCTATGCTCTGACATGACACATACTTGTATTTATGCTCTGTCTTGACAAATACTTTTATCTATGCTCTGTTATGACACATACTTGTATCTATGATCTGTCATGACAAAAATTTGTACCTGTGCTATCTCATGTAATATAATTGTATCTATGCTCTCTCGTGTAATATACTTGTATCTATGCTCTCTCATGACATATAATTGTATCTATACTCTGTCATATCATATATTTGTACCTATGCTCTCTCATGTAATATACTTGTATCTATGCTCTGTTATGACACATACTTTTATCTATGCTCTGTTATGACAAAAACTTGTATCTATGCTCTCTCATGTAATAAATGTGTATCTTTGCTCTGTCATGACACATATCTGTATCTATGCTCTGTCATGACACATACCTGTATCTATGCTCTGCCATGACATATACTTGTATCTATGCTCTGTCATGACACATATTTGTAACTATGCTCTGTCATGACATATACTTGTATCTATGCTCTGCCATGACACATACTTGTATCTATGCTCTGGCATGACATATATTTGTATCTATGATCTGTCATGACAAAAACTTGTATCTATGCTCTCTCATGTAATAAATGTGTATCTTTGCTCTGTCATGACACATATTTGTATCTATGCTCTGTCATGACACATACCTGTATTTATGCTCTGCCGTGACATATACTTGTATCTATGATCTGTCATGACACATATTTGTAACTATGCTCTGTCATGACATATACTTGTATATATGCTCTGCCATGACACATACTTGTATCTATGCTCTGGCGTGACATATATTTGTATCTATGCTTTGTCATGACACATATTTGTATCTATGCTCTGCCATGACACATACTTGTATCTATGCTCTGTCATGACATATAATTGTATCTATGCTCTGCCATGACACATACTTGTATCTATGCTCTGCCATGACACATACTTGTATCTTTGCTCTGTCATGACGTATACTTGTATCTATGCTCTGTCATGACATATGCTTGTATTTATGTTCTGTAATGGCATATACCTATATTATTTGCTCTGTCATGACACAGACTTGTATCTATGCTCTGTCATGGCAAATAATTATATCTAGTGGACTGGACGTTTGGACAATATAATCGGACTAAAAGTCACATTGTCAGATTGTTTTTTTTTATACTTTGATAATGCTGTCACTGAACACCAACATATTTCATATACTTTTTTTATAACTATTGTAACACACTGTTGTGATGATTCCATATCGTAAACAAACAAAATTTATGTTTGGAATGTTTTAATTACTTCTTTGTGTATTCTAAATAGATTAGACATTTGATTTTAAACTCAAAATTATATCGTTTATGATATAAACATTGGACATTATAAAATCTATATTCCTTGATTGATAAAATAATCACTTGAAAGTATATTTCATTTGGAGTTTTAATAAAATAGTAACTTTAAAGCGCTCTGTAACGTCGTGTCATATTCGCAGAATGCATTTGTGATCGTACCAATATAAATATACCACGGACATGTATCTGAGATGTCCAGTGACACAAAGTATGTAAAGTGTATTCAATTTCATTTACATGTTCGTATTCTGAACTATTCGATATAGTCCGTGTTAATCCGAGTAAAAAATGAGTTTCTTTTGTTTTACTTTTATCGTCACACTTTTAACGTTTCCAATTTCTATCTTAACAAGCTGAACACTTTTATATACTTTTTATTGTAAATGGTAACACTCAGTCTTGAGTTGATGGCGTCATACGTGAGTGACTGTGGCAAGCATATCCGATCTGTCTCTGTCAGTAGAACATTTATCTTCCTCCCCTGGTTATCCACCTGTATTATGTTGTTGGAATGGTATCCACTTACCAGTAAGTCGTCATTCTCCAGGACACAAACTCCCCAGGGAGACTTGAGTTGTGGGTCAGTGAAGGTGTATTGTACTTGTCCCTGTCTTGTCATGGTCATCACTCCTTTTGTCTCATCAATCACGTGTACTTTGGTTCCATCATTGCTCAGAACTATCCCTCTTGGGTTACCGAATATTCTCTGCCATGTTGGATCCTTACTGATGGTTCTCAAGTGGCTGCCGGTCATATTGTATACTCCTACTTGTGGTGGGGAGTCACTGGTGACAAACAACTCTCCATTACTGACGGCCAGGTATTTAGGTTTCTCCTTCACCTGGAATGACCTTGAGACTGACAGTCTGCCGGATGTAGATACAAACTGTATCTTCTTGTCTTCATACAGTGCTACTGCTACTTTTGTTGGACTTGTTCTACACACGCCCCATGCCCAATTAGATACTGTACACTCGTCCACAACCATGTCGCTTGTATCCAGCCTTGTTAAAGTGTTATATACGCTGTTTGTTATCATTAATGATCCGTCATCGAGCAAACATGAATCCATCATATCACAATTGTACTTATCACTGACAGTGATATCCCTGTGTAATGCCGCGGAGCTGATTGGTTTAATGTTTCTAGGCTTAGGATGGGGTTGATGGGTTATATATACGTTGTCAAGTGTTGTCAACTTTACCTCTCCAATATTTTTCAACTGAACAAAATAATCAGTGATATCCGAGTTGAAAGAAAAGTTCATTGTTTCATTCATTGGAGTTTGTTTAAGCTGTTCCAGTAACTTGGTTCCTTCACGATTGTTTTGTTTTCCCTTTCTTACGTTTAGAAACAAGTTCACTTCGTTATCTCCCTCAAGGTTGTCAAAGTGTTTTATGCTGATGTCCAGAGCTGCTTTTGTTTCTCGCAGTGTTTGAACGTCTGTGTTTACTTTACTTTCCAATCTGTTGTGCACAGTGTCTACTTCTTCTTTAGCTTTCTTCACCATTTTGTCTAGGTGCTTGACTATCATCTCACGACCGGCGTCTATGTCCGTCAGACATTTGTCTTTATCTTTTCTGATTTTCTTCAAATTTTCTTCTTTGCTTTTCAGTATCTGGGAAAGCTGTACCTGGCCATGTTCCAACCCGTCTTTAACGTCCTTGAATTCGGTGCTGGTTTCAATACCCTTGGCAACATTAGGGAGGTAGTCAACCCCTTGACACGGCCTGGAATATACATATTTTGGGAGTGTTTGAATTATAATTCATTCCATTTTAAAATCAATATTTGTTACTGATTCAGTCATCCGGCTTACAAATATTATATCAAACCATAAACACGCGGTTTGGAATGTAACTTTGTATTACATACAAATATATTCATGTACAAAATTAAATACGTGAATCATCAAGTTTTACATGATGAAGTTCAAATTCTGCTTCACACCAGTAAACACATTAAAGATAGCTATATTTCATCTGCATGTCTTATTCGCTCTATTCTCCATATCTTACTTTTATAACGACCATAACTATCGAGATATTGAGTTTATGCATATTTATTTTAGCTCGACTCACTCGTCTATGAATGTGCCTTATGTATTTTATAGCTAGTTTACAAACAACCAATCATGTGGTTGGTATTTCTATAATAGTCCTTCCTATATGCCCCAATAGATAGTATATGAATGGTCTACATGTAGTTTATATCTAGTCTATAAATAATCCTACCTATGATTCATAGTTAGACTATGAATGCTCTCGATATAGTGTATAACTAGTCTATCAATGGTATATATGTGATTAATAGTAAGTATAAAAATGGCCCAATACCGTGTATCTTATGGCTGGTCTATAAATGGTCTATATGTAGTATATATCTGGTCTATAAATGGTATGTATGTAGTATATATCTAGTCTTTAAATGGTACATATGGATTATTTATCTAGTCTATCAATGGTATATGTATAGCATAAAACTTTATACATTGTCTATATGTAGTCTATATGTAGTCTATAACTGTTCTATAAATGGTTTCTATACAGTATATAACTGATCTATAAATGGTATATATGTAGTCTATTATCTAGTCTACGAATGGTATTTCGTGTGGCAAAAACTTGTCTATAAAATTAATGGTCTATAATGTAGTCCTTTAACTAGTCTATAAACGACCTATAATGTAGTCTATTACATGTAACTTGTATATAAATGTTTTTCGTTTTGTAATAACTTGTCAATAAATAGTCTATATGTATTCTATAACTGATCTATAAATGATATATAATGCAGTCTATTTTTTCTTCGACTGTTCTTCCTGTGTATCCTGTTTCCAATTTGTATAACTGAATGCATATCTAATTAATGAACTTTCCTATATATGGTCAACAGCTAATCTATAAATAGTCTATGAATTCATGTGGTCCACTGTATAAATGTTCCTACCGTGATCCATAGCCAATATGTAATGGGTCCTATCAGTGGCTTATAACTAGTATATACATTGTCCTACATGTGGTCAAGAGCTAGTCTATGAATGGTCCTACCATAGGCCCATAACTAGTATATACATTGTCCATTAAGTGGTCAATAGCTAGTATGTAATTGGTCCTACCTGTGGCCAATAACTAGTATATACATTGTACATTGTGTTGTCTATAGCTAGAAATTAATTGGTGTTACTTGTTGTCTATATCTAGTATATACATTGTCCATTGTGTGGTCAATAGCTAGTATGTATTTGGTCTTACCTGTGGCCTATAACTAGTATATACATTGTCCACTGTGTGGTCAATAGCTAGTATGTAATTGGTCCTACCTGTGGCCTATAACTAGTATATACATTGTCAATTGTGTGGCCAATAGCTAGTATGTAATTGGTCTTACCTGTGGCCTATAACTAGTATATACATTGTCCATTGTGTGGTAAATAGCTAGTCTGTAATTGGTCCTATTTATGGCCTACAACTAGTATATACATTGTCCATTGTGTAGTCAATAGCTAGTATGTAATTGGTCTTACATGTGGCCTATCAGTAGTATATACATTGTCTATTGTGTGGTCACAGCTGGTCTATAATTGGACCTACATGTGACCTGTAACTAGTATATAAATTATCCATTGTGTGGTCAACAGCTAATATATTATTGTTCATACCTGTGGCTTATAAGTAGTAATTATATTGTCCATTGTGTGGTCAATAGCCAATCTGTAATTGGTCCTACATGCTGCCTATAACTAATATATGCACTGTCCATTGTGTGGTCAATAGCTAGTATGTAATGTGTCATACCCGTGGCAAATAACTAGTATATACATTGGCCATTGTGTGGTCAATAGCTTGTCTATAAATGGTCCTACAGGAAGCCTATATCTAGTATATACATTGTACATTGTGTTGTCTATAGCTAGTATTTAATTGGTCTTACTTGTTGTCTATATCTAGTATATACATTGTCCATTGTGTGGTCAATAGCTAGTATGTAATTGGTCTTACCTTTGGCCTAAAACTATAATATACATTGTCCATTGTGTGGTCAATAGCTAGTATCTAATTGGACTTACCTGTGACCTATAACTAGTATACACGTTGCCCATTGTCTGGTCAATAGCTAGTCTATAAATGGTCCTACCTGTGGTCTATAACTAGTTTATACATTGTCCATTGTGTGTTCAATAGCTAGTATATAAATGGTCCCGCCTGTGGTCTATAACAAGAATATAATTTGCCCATTGTGTGGTCAGTAGCTTGTCTATAAATGGTCTCAACCACGCCTATAACTAGGTTATACATTGCCCATTGTGTGGTAAATAGCTAGTTTATAAATGGTTCTACCTGTGGCCTATAACTAATATATACATTGTCCATTGTGTTGTCAATAGGTTGTCTATAAATGGTCCTTCATGTCGCCAATAACTGTTGCCTATTACTTGTATATACATTGCCCATATGGTGGTCAATAGCAAGTATTTAATTGGTCATACCTTTGGCCTCTAACTAGTGTATACATTGTCCATTGTGTGGTCAATAGCTAGTATTTAACTGGTCTTACCTGTGGCCTATAACTTGTATATATATTGTCCATTGTGTGGTCAATAGCTAGAATGTAATTGGTCTTACCTGTGACCTATAACTAGAATATACATTGTCCATTGTGTGGTTAATAGCTAGAGTGTAATTGGTCGTACCAATGGCCTATTACTAGTATTTACATTTGCCATTGTGTTGTCAATAGCTAGTTTATAATTGGTTCTCCTGTTTATACATCTACCGGTATATCTTATTTGCCGTAGTTAAATAAACATTTATGTTAACTAAAGCTATACATGCGTTCAGTCTATAAATAGTCATAAATGCGTACAATTGAGTCTTTAGTCTATAAACTATCCTACTTACCTGTGTTCAATTGCTATACAGGCTCCACAGCAGACGACATCGTGAGTGCCGCAGTACATATCCAGCACTTTACCTGGGTGGGTGCTGCATACGTCGGTGGGCAGGTAAGTTGGTGTCTGCATTCGACAGGATACCATGCCGGCTTTATCAACTATTTTGTGTCCTTTCGTTATTCCAAGTTTATTATGAAACACAAGACATTTATCACAAAAGTTCTGCGCACAGTCGACACATCCGTAGAACGCCTCTTTATTGTGACCATCTTTGGCACAGGACGAACATGGTAAGTCAAACAAAATGTCGGATCCGCCCTCCACCGATCTTGAATAACCCGTCGCCATTTTCTTTAATAACTACACTTCTGATAAGTTTTAACTACGCTGTGGCGAGACACACATAACTGATATCGATTGTATACCGGCCTACCTTTAAATATTTCTACCTGGTACCCTAAACTTATCGTTATATTCTCCAATTAGAGGTTGAGCCGGTGTCCAGGGAAATACATTTGATAATGTTGATAGTTTGATAATCGACACTTGAAAAGTATCTAAAGGGCGTCCAAGGTAACATAATGTAGGATAGTGTCGCTTAATACGTTGGTTTGTTTGCACATTAGCGTCATTTATTTATATCACAGAGGGATAGCAAACGATCAAATTACCTAACCACCCTTTCTTGAGATCCTTAACCATTACTCGAGAACACCCATGTCCACAAGTAACTATTACTTATCCACTTGAAACAGCGGCGAGAGACGAATTTAAATGAGAGGCAATGTCGTATATCTGCCACTACGGATATTGTGGCCGGGCGGGGATCCGAACTTAAGAATTGATAGTAGACTGACCACACCGGGCCCGGCGTCATAATACGTCATGTGTATAGTCCCCCACACCACCGACCCACCATCTGATATCCATATACAAGTGCATGTTGACCGTTTTAGCATGTTTTGTAGGCTGTTTTTTTTATTTTTATTTTTTTTGCATTTGTAGTTGTCTGCGTACAAATATATGATTATGGCCATAGTTAAAATCATACTAGTTTAGTATCCTGATGAACTGTATCTGGAAAGTTGGTTTAAATCATTGTGTTCCAGTCATCATAGTAAGAATCAGAGAAGTTCAACTGTAGTTTAAAAAATCTTCTCTATGCATCGATACATAAATTAAACATGGTCTAAACATGCTTACAAACAATAACATGTGCACAAGAAAGGAAATCATCAAAATGTAAGTCAAACACTTCACTTTCTGTATGTAGTGTGTATGGTGTGTGCTTTTGCCCATTAATTTGAAAAATACATTATCACCATCCAAACTACTGTATTACATGTATTATTACATTAATAGTTTTGTCTTTTTGTGGTGGTATGACAACATCATTTGATCATATCATTTTGTATTATTCTACATGATAGCGGGGTTAAGATAAACTTCTGTTATATCGGCAGGGAAGTTTTATCTTGCAGCAACGCACAAATTGATGACGTCGTTATTTTTGCATTGTATTAAACCCACGTTTAAACACGTTACGAACGTTCATAAACTGTTAATTGTGTCAATAAATATCGAATAGTTTCCATAAAAAAACTATATAGATTTTTTTTTAATTGATATTGATCAAATATGGAACATTTTTAGGAGCACTTTCCGCAAATGTAAACACATGCGTTTGTTTGCTGGATAAAATCAGTTGTTTTTTTAAACTAAAATAAATAAACCACACAAATGATGACATGATAAATAAAATACCATGTCAGTGCCTGCTTCGGTTCGAAAAAGACAACATTAGTCCAGGCTCGTGCTTAATTGTTTTCTTTACCTAACCTTGTTGCACACTAACTTGGTATTCTATATGAACACGTATAGCTAGATTGTTTTAGTCGGTCAATGGCGAATCATTCAGACCACCTCCCCGATTATCCTAATACCGAGGAATGACGGAATTCGCCAAGTATGTACGATTGACTGGCGAACATGCAAGTGTATTTCCGACTTGATACATAGTTATTGGCATTTTTCTGAGGGACGCTGCAAACGTCTGGACGATATAGATAAAATTTTCGCTTGGGAATATCAGTCGAAATTTACAACACCCAGACAAAATATTTCATTTCAACAAAGATTGTACCCGATACATTTTCACTTAAAATAAAACTAGATTATTTTACAATGTTTTGTGCAATATGGGAAACAACAATTAATGTCTCCTGCCTTTAATATATTTTCATGTTAACATTGCAATAATTGTGATATAAACCCAGCCGATAGTGCATGTAACTCTAATAATCTTTTATTGATCTTTACAGCTTTTTATGGCGACAAATTTCAACTAATGCACACTCAAATTTATACATGATGCCTTTCGGTATCTGATACACTTAATGCAAACTGATGTATGCTTTTGTCTCCTGGGATATTATTTAATCCATTAAAACCTCTTAACAATATTGAAAAAACTGTTCCCTTGCGTGCTGATCATGTATCCCAATAATTATGTCTGTGTATCAATTTTGAATTATCACCTATACGTGTTTCGCTTATTGTCAGATATTTTCTCACACTATATTGTATGGCAACGTTGTTTTTATAAGTTTATGTATGTTCATGCATTATCAGAAATAAAAAAACAAATGTTACTGTACAGATTGTTTGGCATTTTCTCCTCATCAACATACCTGTCCTTCAAATTTGGCAGAAAAAATATTTAAAATAATTTACATCGTGGTAACGTTCAGTGCTGCGATTAGCCAAAACTACCACAATATCTACCACGAATTTACCTAGACAGATGCGTTGGATGTAGCGCTAATCGGGCCTGGCTTGTTAGAAAAGCATTTACTAATGTCGTCATAACTGATATAATACATACTTGACTTATTTTAAAGAAGATTATGGTACAAAGACGGCGTTCGTATATGTTACGTGAATTTTCATGAACTATTATGGAAGTAATCTTGTTACCTGAAGCGGGTACTTTTCCTCCGATGTTTTGCACCACTCCATAGCATAAAGTCACGTGGGTTTTAACATTAGTATTTTACGTGATATATAGTAATTACTGTTATCTAATAACTTGCTAGTAAACTTTAAATTTCGCTACATGTAAAACACATATATTTTACAAAATACATAGCTGGTCTATAGAAACATATAATAGAACCCCCTTTGTAAATTGCTGACCTCACAATTTAAGCAATTACACTTTAGAAACAAACCTGAAACTCATTTTAATGACATATTTACTAGGATTTATCCCAGTGCTTGAAAATATTATGTGGATTTTAAAGGTTGTTGTAACTCTAGTTTAAACATATTTTATTGTCAAATATGTACCAATATACAGTCAAACCTGTCTTAAGCAGCCAATCGAGGGATAGAGCAAAGGTGGCCTTTTAAGACAGGTTATTGTTTGATACAGGTTAATTTTCTCTGAAAGCATAGACATGGGAAATAGTAAATGTGGCTGCTTAAGACAAGTGGCTGTTTAATAGAGGTGGCCGCTTACACATATTTGACTGAACACATAAACATAGTACACGTCTACAAGGAGCATATTGAAATGAATAAGGCAAACATGCCTTTCCTATTTTCTTTCATATTTTATATATACTGCTTTCTTTCCTACCTTTTATGTTTCTTTTTCATTCTTTGCTTCTTATTTTTCTTTGCTACTTTCTTACTTACTTCAATCTTGTTATCTTTATTTCTTTCCATACTTCTTGCAATCTATTTTTCTTTCCATATATTCTTTTGTCTTGTTTCTTTTAAAACACAATTGGCAATGATTTTGTTAATAATCGGATCGAAACGAAACGATAGCTACCACATACACAACGAAACTGTCCTTACTACAGTCAACCCTGCCTTAAGTAGCAGTTACTTGCGGAGAAAGGATGTGCTCGAGTACTGGTTTAACTTTCAGGATCCGGTTGGGAAAGTGGTTAGGATAACTGATAGTCTTTTAGCCCTCGATGGCATAAATGACACTAAATATTCAATTAATCAATTAACGGATGAACGGTTTAGTTGGAGAAATTGATTGGAAAAGATTTTGTATTAAAAAAATCCTATGAATTGATTAAAGACAGTGTGTCAATAAAAAAAAGTGCTTATGCTATAAATGTTTGAAACAATAACATTTAGTTTAAAATGAATATAAAACATATTATTTTCATTTTTAACTAAAATACGAAGGATTTCGAATTTCAAATCCATCAAAACGTGACAAGAATATATTTATCGGAGTGATAAAATCGAAATGGAATCCCGATTCTAAAAATAAATATCATGCGGGCACTGCTTCACGACCTTCACCTTGTAATATGGACTGTTTCTAAGATTAACCAGATTCAACAATATGAAACCAAAAGAAAGTCAGATTAAAGTCACGTGACTCATTTGACAGGTTCCAGAATGCATTGCGCTTTTCCTCATAGTAAAGCAGTTAACGAGGACAAAATTAATCACGTAACAGGTTATTATTTTTAACTCAACATTCTATTTCGAAATAGATAAAATAGCTTTACATTCATATTCTAAAACTGTAAATTTAGCTTACGATACTTTGATGACGTGTCTTTGAAATTCACCAGATATTTCTTGATCCTTTCAGTACATAAGTTCCGTTTATACTAATTTTAGCTCGATTGCGATAAAAGTTCAGAATTCATTTGAACCGTTTGCGCATGTGCTTCCTGGTTAGCACCAGTACTGAGTGTTGTTTTATTGAGAGACATCAGGTCGAGCTGGAAATCGAACTCCTCAATCTCTGTCGTGAGCGGCCAACACTCTTTCCACCACACTACCGCTCCATTTCAGTATATTATTTTCGTTTTATACTAATATTTGTCTTAAGATGGTTATCTTTGTCTTAAATACTTTTGAAAGATTTATGTTTGTTTCCATTTAACAACTCTGTATGTATGTGTAATTGATCATGTATGGCATGTACATGCACGAATACTTTTTATCTATTACAATTAAACAACAGATACATGTGTATATTACAAAGAAAACATATTTCAATTCAAATATTTATGCCGCAGTTTACCATGCTTATTATCGAATGTTTGGACTAGCCGGACTGGTTAGCTCGGTAGCGCGTCTGAATACATGAGTTCGAATCCCTAACTCCCTATATATGTGATGATTGATGTACGACATTACATCTCATTATCATTCGTCTCTCACCGACCGCTGATTCATGTGAGAAAAATATCAGTTATTTGCGAAGAGAGGGGTGTGCTTGAGTGCTGGTTAATCTTCCAGAATTCCAGGAAAGGATGGTTAGGTTAACTGACCGTCTTTCAGTCATCGACAGCACAAACAAGACGTTAAATATTCAAACAACTTTGTGGACTGACGATTGTATACAACAAACAAACAGACAACAAACACATATTTTATATGGGATAAAAAAGCACTTGCGTGTTTATAGCCGACACAAATATTACAACAGTATACATTTACCGTATAATTATGTTATAAAGTTTGTGTACTTGTGTAACTGATATCCAAGCAATCACATTTACAGGAAGTTAGACATGTTGTGTATAACTAATCGTACATACTCAGCCAATACCGCCAGCCTTCGGTATGCAATTAGACAATCGAATCGCTCGGCCATTTTCGCTTACGTTCGAAATAAGATTATTTCGAACATAGGCGGAAATGGTCGAGAGATATTCCGATTGTGCAATTAGGATGATCGGTAGGGTGTTCCGAAAGATGTATAACTTAACACAAGATACTTATCTCAAACAGGAAAAACACAGTCTTGGGGTTTCAAAAAAAGTTTATGCAGCAGGAGTGTAAATATTATGTAGAAGATCTTACATTCGTGCTCATTTATTATTGAATTTATTAAACAAGTTAAATAAATTACGGAAGGTTTTGCCGAGCATCAAATCATTTTTTCCAACGAGTTTAATCAGTTGGCTAATAAATGAGCACGAATGTAAGATACTTTTTATCACATAACGTTCTCAGGAAAATGGTACATTTACCATTTATTTCTGAGATCACTTATTTTATCGAGAAAAAAAATCTTGCATATTAGTTTTCATCAGTCACCTTCATTGTACCATGACAATTCGGAAAATAGCTCGGTATTTACAACAACAACAACAACAACAACAACAATAACAACAACAACAACAACAGCAACAACAACAGCTAAACATTTATGTGGAGCACGTGGCTCAGTGGTAGAGTAACGGCCCCATGATCGGAGGGTCGTGGGTCCGATTGTCTGCCACGGCCATGTGTGGTGTCAACATTTAATACAATATATTCGTATGCAATATAAACTTTTTTTTAAAAAAGGATACCCATTTCCGCAAGTAACTGGCTCCTATTTTACTAATACATACTTAAATTCCTAAAAACTTAAATCTAAGAAAAGCAGCCGGGTGATCATGATTTTAGACTGGTTACAGTAAAATTGTATATGGTATAATTGATATTGATTATATAATAAACAAATAACCAGTAAAAACTTACTAACTTTTTTAAGTATTTAAGTAAAACGTTGGTGAAACAGAAGCCAGATAACTGTCCCACTTGAATCAAACAAATAAACAAATCCCCCAGGAAATACAAATCTCAATGCATGGTTGTCTTAGCCTCTGATGATTATCGTACTAGGTACTATGAAACACGCTTAAAATAACAAAATATAGACTTACAGTTTTAACCGGTACTGAAAAACGTTGACATGTACTTAATAAAATATACTGATAAGTATTTCTGTATCTTAGGTAGTATAAGACCATTTTCAGAGTTTTTCAGTTAATTTGAAATAATACAGGTAAACAGCGCAGTTCAAAGCTCTGCCGATTGGGTCAGCTAAATAGCAATGATGGCAAAGCCACATTTGAGCATGATGATTGGTCAGTTGCGTCAACTGAACGTTTGGATAACGTCACAGTTTAGTAAGCGTTCAATAGCTATGAATTGTGGGACAGGTATAGAATTTCCCTGCTTTTTCATTGGGGTTAATGCCCTGATTCGGGAGATATCAAATTCTGGGATAGACTGGAGCCTCTGTTCAACTAGCGGTTGTATTATACCAGTACATGACTAACATCATAAACTAGCAATAGTTGTCGGGTATTGTTTAAGTGTTGATTTACTTCCAAAATAAGTACAGTTGTCGACTATAGAATATGAATTTACTTCAATAACAACGTTAATAAATCTTTACTAATTAAAATAAATAAAATAGAAAATTGTCAGAATTCTTTATTACATGGTACCATATAATTAATGTAATATTTGCATGTTGCTTACGTTTGCCATCTAACATATGTTTAAGCAATATTTAATCCTCTCAAGAACCGAGTAAATGTGACAACCCAGGGGTCGTGAGTTGAATCCCCGCCCGGCAACAGTCTCCATGATGACTGATATATGACACTGTGTCTCTTCCATCTCTTACCACTGATTCCAATGGGAAATTTATCAGCTACTTGTGGAGATGGGCGTTTTCGAGTACTGGTTAACCTTTCAGGATCTCACAAAAGAATGGTTTGGTGTACTGACTGTCTGTTAACACTAGATGGCATAAAATTGTCACTAAACAAACAAACAAGCTAATTCTGCACCATCATAATACCATTTCCGATACTATCGTTGAAGGAGAAATTTCACTTATTTTAAAATTAACTGCAACTGTGACTATTTAAACATACTGGGCTATTGATCAATGCATCTGAAAGGTCTATACAAGGAAAATTGTTTGAATATGCAATCAATGTTCAATTAATGAATATACAATTAAAAAGCCAGGGGTAATAAACGAGCAGTATAAAACGATATCAAGACCATTAGGCAAAATCTTGTCACCGACGTTAACGCCAGAGCGGCAAGATATCTTCAGCATTGAAGTCGAACAGAATGACATTCTGCAACTCTGCCAAAACTATCCAGTCAAGGCTCTCTTCAACACACTGGCCATTTGCCAAGCCTCTGAATGGTATGAATTGATCAATGTGTGATCAAAATCACACAGTAGCTTTTAATAAGCGTTTGTGGACATAAAATATAAATGAACGTGCATCTTTTACTTAATTTTTAATAAAATACAACATACATATCATAACATTAATAAACAAAATTCAATACAATGTTAACATCTAAATATGTTTCCCTCAGAGCTGCGTTTTTTTTTCAAACACGTCACATTTAAAACGACACTTGGCAGGCAACTGATATTAAGAATGAAGCAAAGCCACCATTAAAATTGTTTTGTTTGTCTTTTCTGACCTATGCCACGTTTTCTATAATTCTCTATGATTATTTTTAATGGAGTTCAATGCAGCTTTAACCGTTTAAAACAATGAAGAACAAGGCTGTTAACTGTTTTAAACTTACATACAGTCAAACCTGTGGAAGCAGTCACCTCTATTAAGCAGCCACTTGTCTTAAGCAGCCATATTTACTATTTCCCATTTTTCTTCTTTCAGTACAAATTAAGCTGTATTAAGCAACAACCTGTCTTAAAAACCACTTTTGGTCCTTCCCTTGACTGGCTGCTTAAGACAGGTTTGACAGTATTGATATTTTCATTGTTTTGTTTTTTCCCCATTTTCGTCATTTATAACGACATTATTCATGACATGTTAACATACGACTTGTAGCTTGCTTTGAACAACCTACCTATCATATTTTTTTCAGGGGCCAACCAGAAAACATGGTTGTTGTATGGTGTTTAACATTGCTTTAAACAATTTTTCAATCATATCATGAGTGTATACATGAGACAGTATTTCGAGTGCTTCTACACTGGAATATCATGCCGCAGACACATGGTATGATATCAAACCCAGTCACATTAAACTGACATCGGACTGCCCAGACCTAGAACTATCATTTAAAAGCTGAGCGCCAAGACAGGAAGCCTCTAGTATCATCACCCAGCACCTCCCACATGTGAGGCAGATGCTCTACCCCATGACTACCACTGTGCTATAACCATCCAGATAATAATAATACAGTCAACTTTTTTTGTTTCCTGTGACAAGTTGGGCATTTCTTTTTTCCTTTTTATTTCTATGGTTCAAAAAGTTTAGAAAAAAAAAATCAACAACAAAAAATCGATTAAAACATTTTGACTCAGGCATTTAAATATTGATTCAAAACAAAACTATTTTTTCAATTGAACTAAATTTGAACGCACATTTTTTTGGCCTTAGTTTGTTTGTATTTGAAAGCACTGTTGGGTCATAGATTAAAGGGGGTCATGATCATTTCCTATCTGTGTTCTTTTCTCATTATGTCGTAAAATGATTTTACGCTTATTTTTTTATGTTGGTCGATAAAAGTTTTTAGTTTATATGTTTATTTATGGTGTTTGATCTGGGCATGCCTATTATATTGTTTATTGATTTATTTAATATATTCCCTGTAAAAATCAATTATCATTGCATGTCTGTATTGTTAATATACTAGATGGGTATAAAGTTTGTCTGATTCAGGTCACAATTTCTGCTTCCAGTTGTTCTGATGATTGTGTTTACAAAATCTAATACATTTACCACCTTACATTTGCACCCATGTGTTACAGGACGAGAAAAATATGCAACCGGTCTGAGACTGGAACCTTGGACCCTTCGCTTACAAGACGAATGCTCTACCGTCTGAGCTAACCGAACTGCTTACATAAATTCCTCTCCTAGTAGGTCACGTGCATACTGTGACACATGCAGGGCTGTCATTAAAACCTGGGGGTCAGGGTGCAAATGTAAGGTGGTGAATCTATTAGATTTGGGGGGTCGGGGTTTAACTGAGCAGCATTCTGTTAGCCTTCAATGGCATAAAAATTATGCTAAATACTCAATAAAATTTCTTTTAAAAATATTAGTATAAATTAAACAACTATTGATTGATTGACTGAATATTTAACATCATATTTATGCCATCGAGGGCCATCGAGATGATTAGTTAACACAACCACTGTTTCCTGGTATTCTTGCAGGCTAACCAGTACTCGAGCACACCCCATCTCCGTAAGTAACTCATAATTTTCCCACTTGAATCAGCGGTGAGATACGAACGATAATGAGAAGCAATGTTGTATATCAACAATCTAAGAGATTGTGGACAGGCGGGGATTCGAACTCATGACCTCTTGATTGATAGTCAGACATGCTAACGACTGAACTAATCGGGCACAGTTATAAATTAAACGAAAAAACTACCTGGTGTGTTGTCATATCCAGCTGCAGTGGTTCCCTGAACCACGGGGTCGGTGACTTTACGACCTCTAAGCATCGTCTGCTCTTGCCAGCATGATCGTATACTGAAACAACAACAATATAAACAGATCTGTAATGTCAGAGCTAATAATTACTTATCCAAGTTTTCTATATAAAAAAAACTTATGAGTAAACTTATGAGCAGCAGTAGTTAAATTTGACATTTCTGCTTCAATATGAAATATCGCCCCATTGATGTTAAAATGTATTTTCACTCGGTACTTTACTGATCGAATGGGACTTATCCTCTATTTGTCAGTAAAATGAATGAAAATTTCTACGTTTTTTTAAGATCATAAGGATAGCATTGTTTTTCTATGTGAGCAGGGTCAGGGAAAGTATTAAAATATGTTTAAACAAACACAATGAATAAATATCAATTATTGTACATGTATAGTATACATACATTAAAATGTAGATTTCTTCATACTCTTCTTGAATATTTTTAATTTGTCATTGAAAGCAACGTTATTTTGATATATTTGTATGACAACATCATAAAATGACTGATAGATCTATGCTAACATATTTATAGCATCTTGAACTAGTGGATTACTTAAATTATAAATAAATGTATTAGATATGTAATGTATAAAACCAAGGATTTGTATAGAAGGATAGGAAACTTGCATCTCCTGACTAAATGTTGAAGAAACAGCACACGAGGATTCATAATTTGCAAATTGACCAATCATACTTCACAGGCAACTGATTTCTTGTACATAAACTGTAAGTTGTATGCAATCTTAGATGTTTAAACATGTTTCACTCACGCAAAATGCTATTTCATTAAAGATATTATGGTTTGAAGGAAAATTAATCGTTATTTTAGCTGCAGTATACACATATTGTAATCACAAGTACTATGACAAATTTAAACTCAAATTTCTGGGAGTGGTATTGTTTTGAAGGCAATTTCATTCTGCAGTTTAAGAATTTTGATTTGTGTTCCTGAGATGAATTGAAGTGAAGATAAATTCATTATTGATAATTAAAAACGAGATATTGCGAGATTTTGCGTGAATATGCGAGCGTTCACAAAAAAACTTTGTCAGTTGCCTTTCCTTCTCTATATAATTCCTTGATAAAACTATAAGAATCTCACACTCATTATCAGGTGATATATTACATAATTCTGTCTATCTACTGTAACTGCATTCGAGGATTGTGTACAGGCACAAAGTGCACAGGTTAAAGGGCATTTGAGTGTACGCCAGACTGCGTCCTTCGCAATGGCATTGGTAAAGAAGGTGCAATCACTGAGTAACACAGAAGTTCAGTTGCTCTTTTATGTGCACTGGGTATCACTCTCCCTGTGCATGGGACCAGCTGCTTTAATCCCCATCGAAGGATTTGCATGCTTTCACTTTTTTTAAAAAAAATACTGGACGATACCCCATCAGGAGTCATTCTGGGTCTTAGAGCATGTTACCCCACCGCAACTTCATGTAATTTATTATAATCATGATAATTATACTTGGCAACGGTTATAAATTATCATCCAGTCCGTCATATAAAGTAAATTTGTCAACTTGTTTAACACATTCATTCATAAACAAGCACTTTTAATAGATCTATGTACTTAATGCCTATCTGTAAATTCATGTTCAATAATATGTCATAACCTATGTCCATATATATATATAAGCATGTTGAAACTTGATCTCATGATCTTAACCTGAACAAATTATTGAAATGATGATAATTGCATACATTAATTGTTAGTTAAAAAATCACCTCTTAAAAATAAAAGTGTAGTCAAGTGTTGGCTGAAGTTTCTGAGTATGTTTACAATCTGAATATTTTATTTTCGTAAACATTGTGTTACGATAAGCTGCTTTCGTTGAGGAAAATGTGCGAGTTGGTTTTCGATTTCTTTCCCCTAGTGATAAATGCCTACAACAACTGTATAACAGTCAATTGTAATATTTTTTGTGATTCTAGTTTCGTCGTTACATAAAGCATTCAAAATCCAATCACAAATGTCTTGGACTTATGTAATAAATATGGAAAAAGAAACCAATCGGCGGGAAAAAGTTTCCAACCACCTGTCAAATCGTTTGCCGTGCTCTACTCGTGACATGCTTCAAAATATTGACTTACCAAGCTGTTGCTTTTAGGAGCTGTTATTACTGATGCTATTTACAACGGTTTAAATCAGCATTTTTATGGCAGAAAGTCAAAATACAAATGTAAATAGAAGCACTTACCAATAAATTCCATGGTAGCCGCCATTTTGAAGCTTTGAGTGGAGAATTATGGGAAGTTGGTTACCAATCCAAGGGAAATAACTAAAAAAACTAGACGAAATAATAACGTATTAGTTATCTCTCCTATAGGTGTAACCTCACCATTGATTTTTGTTCTTTATTCTATAGTAAATAATAAAAGTTTGAAGCTTGTCTTTCATAGAGGGTCCCAAATGAAAGAAGTGAAACCTACATTTTACTGTTTGTCAACCTCTGCACTATCAAAATATGAGAAAAGTAGGGGTCATGTGTCATATAAGAGATTTTTTTTATGCTCAGTGTGTACACTGGTGACAAAGTGAAAGTAGACTGAATTCATACCCCAATTTCCAAGCATCTTTTTTTTTTCTAAATTCACAATTCAAACATGACAATGCTATCAAAATGTTCAAAATACATCAATAATGCCATTCAAATAAAGAAATGAGCATTAAGATAAGGAAAATGCATTTTCAAAGAAGAAGAATTGAGGATTATTTATAACCGCCATTATGCGAATAAAACACGGAAGCACTTCCTTTTTGCAATGGTGGCACTATGCCTATAACATTTACATTTATTAACGTCATTTGAAAAAATTAACTGAAATAAAACTATTAGTCATATAAATTTGTAAAATTTGCCAAGTCATCCATCTCTGGGCCAATTACTGCTATGATCAATAAAACTTCCATCATCATTTTTTTTCCAAATGATTTAAAATAGCACAATCGATTTGTTGGTTTATTTGAATATTTAGCGTCATTTTTATGTCATCGAGTGCTAACAGACGTTCAGTTAAACACTCGTACATGGTATCCTGGAATGTTAACCAGTAATGAGACGCAATGTTCTATATCAATCACCGCGGGCGGGGATTCGAACTCACGACCCATGGAATGGTAGTCAGAAGCGCTACTGGCTGAGGTACCGTGCCAGACTCAATACTATCAAGAAAACTGTTATACTTTTTGTACCTTTTTTTCAGTATCAGTATTTTGTTGTATGGCGTAGGTAACTCCAAAATGCAATAGAAAATGTGTATACATATGCAGATAAAATAAAACTTCTTTCACTATAATTTATGACGCAGTTTCCATTCCTCGATCATGTTGATATCGACATCAGCAACTAACAAAATTGATGAAGGACAAGGCACTAACTGACGGAAGGAAAGTGTACTAGCATAATTAGTGACAGGACAAGGCACGAATAGACTTTTTTTATAATGATTGATTGATTGATTGAATATTTAGCATAATTTTTATGCCATCGAGGGCTAACGGACGATCAATTAACCTAACCACTGTTTGCTGGGATCCTGAAAAGTTAACCAGTACTCGAGCACACCTCATCTCCGCAAGTAACTGATAACTTCTCCACTTGAATTAGCGGTGAGAGACAAATTATAATGACACATAATGTCGTATATCAATCATCACGAAGACTGTTGCCGGGTGCGGATTCGAACTCACGACCCCTAGATTGATAGTCAGACGCGTAACTGACTGCGCTAAGAATTTGATTCATGGGACTAGTGTTCGTTTCCAGCTGATGCAATCAAATCCCCTCACATTTGTGTTATACTATATACCTGGTCCATTTATGTTGATTATTTAGCTTCGGCATACGTTCCATTCTAGTGAGATAATAGTTAATAACAAAATCGTTATATGTATTGAAATGTATTTAAAATCATATAGGTTTAAGACATTTATGCATTCGTTTAACTTTGTGTCATTCTTGTGTATATCTATTGTGTTCTATATCATAATATGCACAATGCTTAATTGTCATTCATTATATCCATTCACACCCAGCAGGTTTACACAACGGCACGTTATTTAACACCAGGCATTCGCCTCTTTAGTGTACCGAATAACAGCAATGCACACGCACAAATAGTGAATTAAGTCTGAGTGAATTGGTCTATCATTCACCTTAGTAAGGTAAGGGTGAATAACCAAAGCATGGCCTTAGATGTTACAGGGTTTTTCCCGAATAATTATACCGAAGTACATGTATATATTGTTGTCTCTGTCAAAGCTGCCCTGGACTAGAGCAATATGGAGAAAATGATATTAAAACAAAAAATGAGAAACTGTATCACCATAAGGATTCTGTAATAGAATCCCAGATTTGTATTAGTTGTCCATGTGGTATATAGTTATTCTATATGAAGTTCTACCTGTGGTATATATCTAGTATACCTGTGATATATAGTTGGCCTATATATAGTTCTACCTGTGATATAATATTAGTCTATATGTATTTATAACTGTGGCATATAGCTAGTCTATATAAAGTTCTACCTGATGTATTTACTAGTCTATGCTCTGCCATGAAACATAATTGTATCTATGCTATGCCATGTCTTATACTTGTACCTAAGCCCGCTTATGTAATATATTTGCATCTATGCTTTGCAATGACACATACTTGTATCTATACTATCTTATGTAATATACTTGTATCTATGCTATGGCATGACACATACTTGTATCTATGGTCTGTCATGACATATACTTGTATCTATGCTCTACAGTGATATATACTTGTATGTATGCTTTGTCATGACATATACTTGAATCTATGTTGTGTCATATCATAAACTTGTATCTTTGCTCTATCATGACATATACTTGTATCTATGCTTTGTCATGGCATATATTTGTTCCAATGCTCTGTCATGTCTTATACTTGTATCAATGCTCTCTCATGTAATATACTTGCATCTATGCTCTGCAATGACATAAACTTGTATCTATGATCTGTCATGACATATACTTGTATCTATGATCTGTCATGACATATACTTGTATCTATGCTCTGTCATATCATATACTTGTATATATGCTCTGTCAAATCATATACTTGTATCTATGCTCTGTCATGACATATACTTGTATATATGCTCTGTCATGTAATATACTTGTATCTATGCTCTGCAATGACACATAAATGTATCTATGCTCTGTCATGACATATACTTGTATATATGTTCTCTCATATCATATACTTGTACCTAAGCTCTCTCATGTAATATACTTGTATCTATGCTATGTCATATCATATACTTGTATCTATGCTCTCTCACGTAATATACATATATCTATGCCCTGTCATGACATATACTTGTACCTATGCTCTGTCATGACACATACTTGTATCTATGCTCTGTCATTACACATATTTGTATCTATGTTCTATCATGACACATACTTGTACCTATGCTCTGCAATGACACATACTTGTATCAATGCTCTACCACGACACATACTTGTATCTAGGCTCTGTCATGACACATTCTTGTATCTATAATCTGTCATGACACATACTTGTTTCTATGCTCTATCATGTCATATACTTGTACCTAAGTTCTCTCGTGTAATATACTTGTATCTATGCTCTACAATGACATATACTGGTATCAATGCTCTGTCATGACATATACTTGTATCTATGCTCTGTCATATCATATACTTGTATATATGCTCTGTCATATCATATACTTGTATCTATGCTCTCTCACGTAATATATTTATATCTATGCTCTGTCATGACATATACTTATATCTTTGCTCTGTTATATCATATACTTGTATCTATGCTCTGTCATGACATATACTTGTATCTATGCTCTGTCATGACATATACTTGTATCTATGCTCTGTCATGACATATACTTGTACCTATGCTCTGTCATGACAGATACTTGTACCTATGCTCTCTCATGTCATATACTTGTATCTATGCTATGTCACGACACATACTTGTATATATGATCTCTCATGTAATATACTTGATTCTTTGCTCTGTCATGACTGATACTTGTATCTATTCTCTCTCATGTAATATACTTGTATCTATACTCTGCATATCATACACTTGTACCTATGCTCTCTCATGTAATATACTTTTGCCTATACTATGTCATGGCATATATTTGTATCTATGGTCTGCAATGACACTTACTTGTACATATGCTCTCTCATGTAATATGCTTGAATCTATGATCTGCAAAGACACATATACATGTATCTATGTTCTGTCAAGACACATACTTGTATCTATGCTATATCATGACACATACACATATCTATGCTCTGTCATGACACATACTTGTATCTATGCTCTGTCATGACACATACTTTTATCTATCCTCTGCAATGACACATACTTGTATCTATGCTCTGCAACAACACATACTTGTATCTATGCTGTGCAATAAAACATACTTGTATCTATGTTCTGTCATGACACATACTTGTATATATGCTCTATAATGACACATACTTGTATCTATGCTCTGTCATGACACAAACTTGTATCTATGCTCTGTCATGACACAAACTTGTATCTATGCTCTGTCATGACACAAACTTGTATCTATGCTCTGTCATGACACAAACTTGTATCTATGCTCTGCCGTGACACATACTTGTATCTATGCTCTGTCATGACATATACTTTTATGTATGCTCTGTCATGACGAATGATTGTATCTATGCTCTGTCATGACATATACTTGTATCTATGCTCTATCATGACATATACTTGTATCTATGCTCTGTCATGGCACATACTTGTATCTATGCTCTGCAATGACATATACTTATATATATATATACTCTGTCATGACACATACTTACATATTCTTGTATCTATGCTCTGCAGTGATACATACTTGTGTATGTTCTCTGTCATGAAACATACTTGTATATGTCATTTCAGAGCATAGATACAAGTATGTTTCATAGCAGAGCATAGATACAAGTATATATTCTCTGTAATGACAAATACTTGTATATATGCTCTATCATGACATATACTTTTATCTCTGCTATATCATGACATATACTTGTATCTATTTTCTGTCATGGCATATACCTGTATCATTTGTTTTGTCATGACATATACTTGTTCCTTTGCTCTGTCATGACATATACTTGTATCTATGCTCTTTCATGACAAATAATTATATCTAATGGACTGGACGTTTGGCCAATATAATCGGACTAAAAGTCACATTGTCATATTTTTTCTTTTTATACTTTGATAACGCTGTCACTGAACACCAACATATTTCATATACTTTTATAACTATTGTAACACACTGTTGTGTTGATTCCATATTGTTAACAAACACAATTTATGTTTGGAATGTTTCAATTACTTTTTTGTGCATTCTATATAGTTTAGATATTTGATTTTAAACTCAAAATTATATCGTTTACGATATAAACGTTGGACATTATAAAATCTATATTCCTTGATTTATAAAATAAACATTTGAAAGTATTTTAAAGCGCTCTGTAACGTCGTGTCATATTTTCAGAATGCATTTGTGATCGTACCAATATAAATATACCATGGACATGTATCTGAGATGTCCAATGACATAAAGTATGTTAAATGTTTTCAATTTCATCTATATGTTCATATTCTGAACTGTTCGATATAGTCCGTGTTAAGCCGTGTAAAAAAGGAGTTTCTTTTGTTTTACTTTTATCGTCACACTATTAACGTTTTCAATGTTCTATCTTAACAAGGTGAACAATCTTATATAGCTTGTCCGGTTCATGGTAACAATCAGTCTGGAGTTGATGACGTCATACGTGAGTGACCATGGGCAATATAACCCATCTGTCTCTGTCAGTAGAACATTTATCTTCCTCCCCTGATTATCCACCTGTATTATGTTGTTGGATTGGACTCCACATACCAGTATGTCGTCATTCTCCAGGACACAGGCTCCCCAGGGACACTCGAGTTGCGGGTCAGTGAAGGTGTGTTGTACATGTCCCTGTCTTGTCATGGTAATCACTCCTTTTGTCTCATCTATCACGTGTACTTTGGTTTCATCATTGCTCAGAACTATTCCTCGTGGGGTATCGAATATTCTCTGTCCTGTTGGATCTTTACTGATGGTTCTCAAGTGGCTGCCTGTCATGTTGTATACTCCTACTTGTGGTGGGAAGTCACTGGTGACAAACAACTCTCCATTACTGACGGCCAGGTATTTAGGTTTCTTCTTCACCTTGAATGACCTGGAGACTGACAGTCTGCCGGATGTAGATACAAACTGTATCTTCTTGTCTCTATACAGTGCTACTGCTACTTCTGTTGGACTTGTTCTACACACGCCCCATGGCTCAGCAGATACTGTACACTTGTCCACAACCTTGTAGCTTGTATCCAGCCTTGTTAAAGTGTTATATACGCTGTTTGTTATCATTAATGATCCGTCATCGAGCAGACATGAATCCAGCATATCACAATTGTACTTATCACTGACAGTGATATCCCTGTGTAATGCCGCGGAGCTGATTGGTTTAATGTTTCTAGGCTTAGGATAAGGTTGATGGGTTATATATACGTTGTCAAGTGTTGTCAACTTTACCTCTCCAATATTTTTCAACTGAACAAAATAATCAGTGATATCCGAGTTGAAAGAAAAGTTCATTGTTTCATTCATTGGAGTTTGTTTAAGCTGTTCCAGTAACTTGGTTCCTTCACGATTGTTTTGTTTTCCCTTTCTTACGTTTAGAAACAAGTTCACTTCGTTATCTCCCTCAAGGTTGTCAAAGTGTTTTATGCTGATGTCCAGAGCTGCTTTTGTTTCTCGCAGTGTTTGAACGTCTGTGTTTACTTTACTTTCCAATCTGTTGTGCACAGTGTCTACTTCTTCTTTAGCTTTCTTCACCATTTTGTCTAGGTGCTTGACTATCATCTCACGACCGGCGTCTATGTCCGTCAGACATTTGTCTTTATCTTTTCTGATTTTCTTCAAATTTTCTTCTTTGCTTTTCAGTATGTGGGAAAGCTCTACCTGGCCATGTTCCAACCCGTCTTTAACGTCCTTGAATTCGGTGCTGGTTTTAATACCCTTGGCAACATTAGGGAGGTAGTCAACCCCTTGACACGGCCTGGAATATACATATTTTGGGAGTGTTTGAATTATAATTCATTCCATTTTAAAATCAATATTTGTTACTGATTCAGTCATCCGGCTTACAAATATTATATCAAACCATAAACACGCGGTTTGGAATGTAACTATGTATTACATACAAATATATTCATGTACAAAATTAAATACGTGAATCATCAAGTTTTACATGATGAAGTTCAAATTCTGCTTCACACCAGTAAACACATTAAAGATAGCTATATTTCATCTGCATGTCTTATTCGCTCTATTCTCCATATCTTACTTTTATAACGACCATAACTATCGAGATATTCAGTTTATGCAAATTTATTTTAGCTCGACTCACTCGTCTATGAATGTGCCTTATGTATTTTATAGCTAGTTTACAAACAGCCAATCATGTGGTTGGTATTTCTATAATAGTCCTTCCTATATGCCCCAATAGATATTATATGAATGGTCTACATGTAGTTTATATCTAGTCTATAAATAATCCTACCTATGATTCATAGCTAGACTATGAATGCTCTCGATATAGTGTATAACTAGTCTATAAATGGTATATATGTGATTAATAGTAAGTATAAAAATGGCCCAATACCGTGTATCTTATGGCTGGTCTATAAATGGTCTATATGTAGTATATATCTGGTCTATAAATGGTATATATGTAGTATATATCTAGTCTTTAAATGGTACATATGGAGTATTTATCTAGTCTATCAATGGTATATGTATAGTATAAAACTTTATACATTGTCTATATGTAGTATATATGTAGTCTATAACTGTTCTATAAATGGTTTCTATACAGTATATAACTGATCTATAAATGGTATATATGTAGTCTATTATCTAGTCTACGAATGGTATTTCGTGTGGCAAAAACTGGTCTATAATGTAGTCCTTTAACTAGTCTATAAACGACCTATAATGTAGTCCTTTAACTAGTCTATAAACGACCTATAATGTAGTCTATTACATGTAACTTGTATATAAATGTTTTTCGTGTTGTAATAACTTGTCAATAAATAGTCTATATGTATTCTATAACTGATCTATAAATGGTATATAATGCAGTTTATTTTTTCTTCGACTGTTCTTCCTGTGTATCCTGTTTCCAATTTGTATAACTGAATGCATATCTAATTTATGAACTTTCCTATATATGGTCAACAGCTAATCTATAAATAGTCTATGAATTCATGTGGTCCACTGTATAAATGTTCCTACCGTGATCCATAGCCAATATGTAATGGGTCCTATCAGTGGCTTATAACTAGTATAGACATTGTCCTACATGTGGTCAAGAGCTAGTCTATGAATGGTCCTACCATAGGCCCATAACTAGTATATACATTGTCCATTAAGTGGTCAATAGCTAGTATGTAATTGGTCCTACCTGTGGCCAATAACTAGTATATACATTGTACATTGTGTTGTCTATAGCTAGAAATTAATTGGTGTTACTTGTTGTCTATATCTAGTATATACATTGTCTATTGTGTGGTCACACATGTTCTATAATTGGACTTACATGTGACCTGTAACTAGTATTTAAATTATCCATTGTGTGGTCAACAGCTTATATATTATTGTTCATACCTGTGGCTTATAAGTAGTAATTATATTGTCCATTGTGTGGTCAATAGCCAATCTGTAATTGGTCCTACATGCTGCCTATATCTAATATATGCACTGTCCATTGTGTGGTCAATAGCTAGTATGTAATGTGTCATACCCGTGGCATATAACTAGTATATACATTGGCCATTGTGTGGTCAATAGCTTGTCTATAAATGGTCCTACAGGTAGCCTATATCTAGTATATACATTGTACATTGTGTTGTCTATAGCTAGTATGTAATTGGTCTTACCTTTGGCCTATAACTATTATATACATTGTCCATTGTGTGGTCAATAGCTAGTATCTAATTGGACTAACCTGTGACCTATAACTAGTATATACATTGCCCATTGTCTGGTCAATAGCTAGTCTATAAATGGTCCTACCTGTGGCCTATAACTAGTTTATACATTGTTCATTGTGTGGTCAATAGCTAGTATATAAATGGTCCCGCCTGTGGTCTATAACTAGAATATAATTTGCCCATTGTGTGGTCAGTAGCTAGTCTATAAATGGTCTCAACCGCGCCTATAACTAGGTTATACATTGCCCATTGTGTGGTAAATAGCTAGTATATAAATGGTCCCGCCTGTGGTCTATAACTAGAATATAATTTGCCCATTGTGTGGTCAGTAGCTAGTCTATAAATGGTCTAAACCGCGCCTATAACTAGGTTATACATTGCCCATTGTGTGGTAAATAGCTAGTCTATAAATGGTCCTTCATGTCGCATATAACTACCTGTTGCCTATTACTAGTATATACATTGCCCATATGGTGGTCAATAGCAAGTATTTAATTGGTCATACCTTTGGCCTCTAACTAGTGTATACATTGTCCATTGTGTGGTGAATAGCTAGTATTTAACTGATCTTACCTGTGGCCTATAACTTGTATATATATTGTCCATTGTGTGGTCAATAGCTAGAATGTAATTGGTCTTACCTGTGACTTATAACTAGTATATACATTGTCCATTTTGTGGTTAATAGCTAGAGTGTAATTGGTCGTACCAATGGCCTATTACTAGTATTTACATTTGCCATTGTGTTGTCAATATCTAGTTTATAATTGGTTCTCCTGTTTATACATCTACCGGTATATCTTATTTGCCGTAGTTAAATAAACATTTATGTTAACTAAAGCTATACATGCGTTCAGTCTATAAATAGTCATAAATGCGTACAATTGAGTCTTTAGTCTATAAACTATCCTACTTACCTGTGTTCAATTGCTATACAGGCTCCGCAGCAGACGACATCGTGAGTGCCGCAGTACATATCCAGCACTTTACCTGGGTGGGTGCTGCATACGTCGGTGGGCAGGTAAGTTGGTGTCTGCATTCGACAGGATACCATGCCGGCTTTATCAACTATTTTGTGTCCTTTCGTTATTCCAAGTTTATTATGAAACACAAGACATTTATCACAAAAGTTCTGCGCACAGTCGACACATCCGTAGAACGCCTCTTTATTGTGACCATCTTTTGCACAGGACGAACATGGAAAGTCAAACAAAATGTCGGATCCGCCCTCCACCGATCTTGAATAACCCGTCGCCATTTTCTTTAATAACTACACCTCTGATAAGTTTTAACTACGCTGTGGCGAGACACACATAACTGATATCGATTGTATACCGGCCTACCTTTAAATATTTCTACCTGGTACCCTAAACTTATCGTTATATTCTCCAATTAGAGGTTGAGCCGGTGTCCAGGGAAATACATTTGATAATGTTGATAGTTTGATAATCGACACTTGAAAAGTATCTAAAGGGCGTTCAAGGTAACATAATGTAGGATAGTGTCGCTTAATACGTTGGTTTGTTTGCACATTAGCGTCATTTATTTATATCACAGAGAGATAGCAAACGATCAAATTACCTAACCACACTTTCTTGAGATCCTTAACCATTACTCGAGAACACCCATGTCCACAAGTAACTATTACTTATCCACTTGAAACAGCGGCAAGAGACGAATTTAAATGAGAGGCAATGTCGTATATCTGCCACTACGGATATTGTGGCCGGGCGGGGATTCGAACTTAAGAATTGATAGTAGACTGACCACACCGGGCCCGGCGTCATAATACGTCATGTGTATAGTCCCCCACACCACCGACCCACCATCTGATATCCATATACAAGTGCATGTTGACCGTTTTAGCATGTTTTGTAGGCTGTTTTTTTTATTTCTATTTTTTTTGCATTTGTAGTTGTCTGCGTACAAATATATGATTATGGCCATAGTTAAAATCATACTAGTTTAGTATCCTGATGAACTGTATCTGGATAGTTGGTTTAAATCATTGTGTTCCAGTCATCATAGTAAGAATCAGAGAAGTTCAACTGTAGTTTAAAAAATCTTCTCTATGCATCGATACATAAATTAAACATGGTCTAAACATGCTTACAAACAATAACATGTGCACGAGAAAGGAAATCATCAAAATGTAAGTCAAACACTTCACTTTCTGTATGTAGTGTGTATGGTGTGTGCTTTTGCCCATTAATTTGAAAAATACATTATCACCATCCAAACTACTGTATTACATGTATTATTACATTAATAGTTTTGTCTTTTTGTGGTGGTATGACAACATCATTTGATCATATCATTTTGTATTATTCTACATGATAGCGGGGTTAAGATAAACTTCTGTTATATCGGCAGGGAAGTTTTATCTTGCAGCAACGCACAAATTGATGACGTCGTTATTTTTGCATTGTATTAAACCCACGTTTAAACACGTTACGAACGTTCATAAACTGTTAATTGTGTCAATAAATATCGAATAGTTTCCATAAAAAACTATATAGATTTTTTTTAATTGATATTGATCAAATATGGAACATTTTTAGGAGCACTTTCCGCAAATGTAAACACATGCGTTTGTTTGCTGGATAAAATCAGTTGTTTTTTTTAAACTAAAATAAATAAACCACACAAATGATGACATGATAAATAAAATACCATGTCAGTGCCTGCTTCGGCTCGAAAAAGACAACATTAGTCCAGGCTCGTGCTTAATTGTTTTCTTTACCTAACCTTGTTGCACACTAACTTGGTATTCTATATGAACACGTATAACTAGATTGTTTTAGTCGGTCAATGGCGAATCATTCAGACCACCTCCCCGATTATCCTAATACCGAGCAATGACGGAATTCGCCGAGTATGTACGATTGACTGGCGAACATGCAAGTGTATTTTCGACTTGATACATAGTTATTGGCATTTTTCTGAGGGACGCTGCAAACGTCTGGACGATATAGATAACATTTTCGCTTAGGAATATCAGTCGAAATTTACAACACCCAGACAAAATACTTCATTTCAACAAAGATTGTACCCGATACATTTTCATTTAAAATAAAACTAGATTATTTTACAGTGTTTTGTGCAATATGGGAAACAACAATTAATGTCTCCTGCCTTTAATATATTTTCATGTTAACATTGCAATAATTGTGATATAAACCCAGCCGATAGTGCATGTAACTCTAATAATCTTTTATTGATCTTTACAGCTTTTAATGGCGACAAATTTCAACTAATGCACACTCAAATTTATACATGATGCCTTTCGGTATCTGATACACATAATGCAAACTGATGTATGCTTTTGTCTCCTGGGATATTATTTAATCCATTAAAACCTCTTAACAATATTGAAAAAACTGTTCTCTTGCGTGCTGATCATGTATCCCAATAATTATGTCAGTGTATCAATTTTGAATTATCACCTATACGTGTTTCGCTTATTGTCAGATATTTTTCTTACACTATATTTAATGGCAACGTTGTTTTTATAAGTTTATGTATGATCATGCACTATCAGAAATAAAAAATAAAAATGTTACTGTACAGATTGTTTGGCATTTTCTCCTCATCAACATACCTGTCCTTCAAATTTGGCGGAAAAAATATTTAAAATAATTTACATCGTGGTAACGTTCATTGCTGCGATTAGCCAAAACTACCACAATATCTACCACGAATTTACCTAGACAGATGCGTTGGATGTAGCGCTAATCGGGCCTGGCTTGTTAGAAAAGCATTTACTTATGTCGTCATAACTGATATAATACATACTTGACTTATTTTAAAGAAGATTATGGTACAAAGACGGCGTTCGTATATGTTTCGTGAATTTTCATGAACTATTATGGAAGTAATCTTGTTACCTGAAGCGGGTACTTTTCCTCCGATGTTTTGCACCACTCCATAGCATAAAGTCACATGGGTTTTAGCATTAGTATTTTACGTGATATATAGTAATTACTGTTATCTAATAACTTGCTAGTAAACTTTAAATTTCGCTACATGTAAAACACATATATTTTACAAAATACATAGCTGGTCTATAGAAACATATAATAGAACCCCCTTTGTAAATTGCTGACCTCACAATTTAAGCAATTACACTTTAGAAACAAACCTGAAACTCATTTTAATGACATATTTACTAGGATTTATCCCAGTGCTTGAAAATATTATGTGGATTTTAAAGGTTGTTGTAACTCTAGTTTAAACATATTTTATTGTCAAATATGTACCAATATACAGTCAAACCTGTCTTAAGCAGCCAATCGAGGGATAGAGCAAAGGTGGCCTTTTAAGACAGGTTATTGTTTGATACAGGTTAATTTTCTCTGAAAGCATAGACATGGGAAATAGTAAATGTTGCTGCTTAAGACAAGTGGCTGTTTAATAGAGGTGGCCGCTTACACAGATTTGACTGAACACATAAACATAGTACACGTCTACAAGGAGCATATTGAAATGAATAAGGTAAACATGCCTTTCCTATTTTCTTTCATATTTTATATATACTGCTTTCTTTCCTACTTTTTATGTTTCTTTTTCATTCTTTGCTTCTTATTTTTCTTTGCTACTTTCTTACTTACTTCAATCTTGTTATCTTTATTTCTTTCCATACTTCTTGCAATCTATTTTTCTTTCCATATATTCTTTTGTCTTGTTTCTTTTAAAACACAATTGGCAATGATTTTGTTAATAATCGGATCGAAACGAAACGATAGCTACCATATACACAACGAAACTGTCCTTACTACAGTCAACCCCTGTCTTAAGTAGCAGTTACTTGCGGAGAAAGGATGTACTCGAGTACTGGTTTAACTTTCAGGATCCGGTTGGGAAAGTGGTTAGGATAACTGATAGTCTGTTAGCCCTCGATGGCATAAATGACACTAAATATTCAATTAATCAATTAACGGATGAACGGTTTAGTCGGAGAAATTGATTGGAAAAGATTTTGTATTAAAAAAATCCTATGAATTGATAAAGACAGCGTGTCAATAAAAAAAAGTGCTTATGCTATAAATGTTTGAAACAATAATATTTAGTTTAAAATGAATATAAAACATATTATTTTCATTTTTAACTAAAATACGAAGGATTTCGAATTTCAAATCCATCAAAACGTGACAAGAATATATGTATCGGAGTGGTAAAATCGAAATGGAATCCCGATTCTAAAAATAAATATCATGCGGGCACTGCTTCACGACCTTCACCTTGTAATATGGACTGTTTCTAAGATTAACCAGATTCAACAATACGAAACCAATAAAAAGTCAGATTAAAGTCACGTGACTCATTTGACAGGTTCCAGGATGCATTGCGCTTTTATTCAATGGAAAGCAGTTAATGAGGACAAAATTAATCACGTAACAGGTTATTATTTTTAACTCATCATTCTATTTCTAAATAGATAAAATAGCTTTACATACATATTCTAAAACTGTAAATTTAGCTTACGATACTTTGATTACGTGTCTTTGAATTTCACCAGACATTTCTTGATCCTTTCAGTACATAAGTTCCGTTTATACTAATTTTAGCTCGATTGCAATAAAAGTCCAGAGTTCATTTGAATCGTTTGCGCATGTGCTTCCTGATTAGAACCAGTACTGAGTGTTGTTTTATTGAGAGCCATCAGGTCGAGCTGGGGATCGGGCGGCCAACACTCTATTCACTACACAACCGCTCCGCTTCAGTATATTATTTTCATTTTCTACTAATATTTGTCTTAAGATGGTTATCTTTGTCTTAAATACATTTGAAAGATATATTTTTATTTCCATTTAACAACTCTGTATGTACATGTATGTGTAATTGATCATGTATGGCATGTACATGCACGAATACTTTTTATCTATTACAATTAAACAACAGATACATGTGTATATTACAAAGAAAACATATTTCAATTCAAATATTTATGTAGCAGTTTACCATGCTTATTATCGAATGTTTGGACTAGCCGGACTGGTTAGCTCGGTAGCGCGTCTGAATACATGAGTTCGAATCCCTAACTCCCTATATATGTGATGATTGATGTACGGCATTACATCTCATTATCATTCGTCTCTCACCGACCGCTGATTCATGTGAGAAAAATATCAGTTATTTGCGGAGAGAGGGGTGTGCTTGAGTGCTGGTTAATCTTCCAGAATTCCAGGAAAGGATGGTTAGGTTAACTGACCGTCTTTCAGTCATCGACAGCACAAAAAAGACGTTAAATATTCAAACAAACTTTGTGGACTGACGATTGTATACAACAAACAAACAGACAACAAACACATATTTTATATGGGATAAAATAGCACTTGCGTGTTTATAGCCGACACAAATATTACACCAGTATACATTTACCGTATAATTATGTTATAAAGTTTATGTACGTGTTTAGTTGATATCCAAGCAATCACATTTACAGGAAGTTAGACATGTTGTGTATCTAACTAATCGTACATACTCGGCCAATACCACCAGCCTTCGGTATGCAATTAGACAATCGTATCGCTCGGCCATTTTCGCTTACGTTCGAAATAAGATTATTTCGAACATAGGCGGAAATGGTCGAGAGATATTCCGATTGTGCAATTAGGATGATCGGTAAGGTGTTCCGAAAGATGTATAACCTAACTTAACACAAGATACTTATCTCAAACAGGAAAAACACATTTTATGCAGCAGGTTTCAAAAAAAGTTTATGCAGCAGGAGTGTAAATATTATGTAGAAGATCTTACATTCGTGCTAATTTATTATTGAATTTATTAAACGAGTTAAATAAATTACGGAAGGTTTTGCCGAGCATCAAATCATTTTTTCCAACGAGTTTAATCAGTTGGCTAATAAATGAGCACGAATGTAAGATATTTTTTTATCACATAACGTTCTCAGGAAGATGGTACATTTACCATTTATTTCTGAGATCACTTATATAAAGATCGAGAAAAAAAATCTTGCATATTAGTTTTCATCAGTCACCTTCATTGTACCATGACAATTCGGAAAATAGCTCGGTATTTACAACAACAACAACAACAACAACAACAACAACAACAACAACAACAACAACAACAACAACAACAATAACAACAACAACAACAGCTTAACATTTATGTGGAGCAAATCCCCCAGGAAATACAAATCTCAATGCATGGTCGTCTAAGCCTCTGATGATCATCGTACTAGGTACTATGAAACACGCTTAAAATAACAAAATATAGACTTACAGTTTTAACCGGTACTGAAAAACGTTGACATGTACTTAATAAAATATACTTATAAGTATTTCAGTATCTTAGGTAGTATAAGACCATTTTTCAGAGTTTTTCAGTTAATTTGAAATAATACAGGTGAACAGCGCAGTTCAAAGTTGTGCCGATTGGGTCAGCTAAATAGCAATGGTGGTTAAGCCACATTTGAGCACGATGATTGGTTAGTCGCGTCAACTGAACGATTGGATTTTCATTGGGAGTTAATAGACCTGATTCGGGAGATATCAAATTTTGGGATAGACTAGAGCCTCTGTTCAACTAGCGGTTGTATTATACCAGTACATGACTAACGTCATAAACTAGTAATAGTCGGGTATTGTTTAAGAATTGATTTACTTCCAAAATTAGTACAGATGTCGACTATAGAATATGAATTAACTCGTATAAAACTTTAATTAAACTTATTAATTAAAGATAATAAAATAAAAAAATTGTCAGAATTCTTTGTTACTCTCTCTCTCTCTCTCTCTCTCTCTCTCTCTCTATATATATATATATATATATATATATATATATATATATATATATATATATATATATATATATATATGTATGTATATCTGTCTCTCTGTCTCTGTCTGTCTGTCTCTCCATATAATTATATACATATTAAATTGCTACCATATCTGCAGGCTTCGTCAAAAGTGCTGTTATATCAACAACTTTAATATCACTAAATATATGATGTCCAATTGAAATTCATCACAAATTCATGTTTCTTGCGTCCTCTTACTCAAACCATGTTTTTGTGTATGTACTAATATAAGACAAAAACACGTGTATAACCTTTAAATAACATCAAAGCGTTTCTGTGAGTATTGGTACGAGACATTCAATCGCATTGTCATTCATCTGTCACCACTGATTAAAGTGGGAAAGTTATCAGCTACTTGCGAAATAGGGTGAGCTCGAGTATTGGTTAACCTTTTCAGGATGGTGAACTGATCGTCTGTAATCCTCAATAGTATAAAATGAAGCTAAATAGTCAGACAAACAAAATAAACACACATGAAAAGTACAGTTCACATCTCACTCCATGGTCTGAGCCTCTGATGGTGACGATTTCATGTCTGCAAGCTTGGTCACTAGTGCTGTTATATCAACATCTTTGCTTACCACAACAATGGTGTTGATTAACACCCTAGTCGTGATCTTTGGATCCTTTTTGCATATCACAAACAGCTGTGAGACGTTATGGCCTTTGGACACTTTTTTATTCACAGCATTTTCGATTTCTGTATATTCCAGTCCAAGTTCCAAAAATAGAAAGACGTACTGGTAGATATGCTGATCGACGAACTCGCTCACGATGTCCCACTGTTCCTCATTAGGTACACCGTCCAAGAGTTCGGGCTGTAAACCTAAATGAAAAAAAAATATATTACTTAAATCCTGTTTTGGAACATATAGAAACATACCACTATTTTTCATTATGACACGGCCAAGAGTTCTAGTTGTTAATCTAAAGACAAAAAAAAATATGAGCATATCTATATTCACTATACAGTAAAACATCTCTAAAACGACGACCTCTGTGACCAAGTAAAACGTGGTCTTAATAGAGGGTGGTCTTATATTCGAGTTTTAGGATCATAGGCATTATTCTAAAATATTTTTGTATTTGTATCAATGCTATATGTAACCGTAATAGTAGATTGATATATATTATAGACCGTCTGTGTGTACATAATAAAAAAATACTGTTATAACAAATATAATAAAAGTAAAATATTACAAAAAAAAAAAAAAAAAAAAAAATTGGGGGAATCGATGGATGCTTCCCGAACAAGTGCTCGAGTTTGTAAAGGGAAGGAGGTTTGAATTGAAGATATTTTTTTAAAATAGAATTTTGGTGCCTCCACAAACTGACCTCTATACATGCTCCAAGTCTCATTGAATTTCCTACTGTACTCTTGGGAATGGACACAATGATATGGCCATAACTCTGTGAAAAATTATCCAAACAAAATACACAGACATTGTACACATCTCACATTGTAGTGATGCATCCTTGAGTGTTTAATATATTTCCAACTAGACGTTTTAGTGAACTAAATGTAGCACAGACAAGGATTTAGTAATGGACGTAATCAAAGGACCATAATTCTGTAAAGATCATCGACACAATATGCGCATCCTAGCAAGATTTACCATACAATTACAACCAGAAGTTGTAATGCAATGGCTAAGACAATAACATATTTAGTAATGGGTAGAATCAAAGGACCACAATTCTGTGAAAAAACATAAAGTATTACCATAATCTTCCGTTGGAACCGTCCTCATAACCTCTCCAATTAGAACTTCCCACGTGAAGTACTTTTCTAATTGTTCCACTAAATGTCCTAAAGTGACAGTCTCGCTCTTGGAGGCCATGTGTCCTTTCCAGGCAGTGAAAATGAGGAAATTCGCTTCGTCGCCATTCTCGCTCATTGTTGCCGTCTCCGCAACTTGTCGAGGAAGTTGCATAATCCGTACAAGGATGTATGGTTCGCAAAGGCGTGGTTGCTGACAAGAACCGAGTAAATGTGACAACCGTGCTAGAGTTCGATCATCCGGGATGTCTTCCAATCGTTTTCTTACTTCGGAGTTGTCCCTCTGCAACACACACATATATATATATATATATATATATATATATAAGTGTAACAGTTATGGTCATTGAGAGAGAGAGAGAGAGAGAGGAAAGAGAGAGAGAGAGAGAGAGAGAGAGAGAGAGAAAGAAAGAGAGAGAGATTAATGTCTTTAGACTAAAGGAAAGACATGGTACCATATAATTAACATATGTTTAAGCAATATTTAATTCTCTCAATCAATATTCAATTGTTACACACACACAGAAGGTAATAATTTCTTTCTGTGAACACATTATATAGAGCTACTTCTTATCTTCAGAATTCTAAATTAGTTCTTGGCTTCTAATTTCGTGTAGAAGAATTGAGTGCTTAATATAACGTTCCCTAATTCTAATTTTACATTCTTCCTTTGTTGAAGTCTCGAAACAAACTGTACATATATGCATATTATTCCATACATAAATACTTACGAAATGATGCACTGTGGCTTCACTTTCATACTTGAACGATAGTCCATTGCGTTTGGCATCTGATTTGAGCTTTTCTGTTGATCGAAGTAGAAGCTCCTTCGTACATTCACGATCACGTTTTTGATTTGAGCGTTTTTCGTTCTCCCTCCTAAGAAGACCAATCTCTGTTTGTAGAATTCGCCTCTTTTGTATTTCTAACTCTTCTTGCAATTTAGGACTAGCAATGACCTGATTGGTTATTTGCTCCAATTTTTCTTTTTCTTCTCTTGCGGATTCTTGTAGATTGTCAGATGAATGTTTCAACAATTCTTTTTCACGAAGTAACGTTTCCTTTTCCTTTTCTAATTCTTCAGTTCTTTGTTGTTTTAATGGTGTTTCCTCATTTCCAAATCCAAACTCAATTTCGTCTGCGGTTGCTTGGTGTACTTCACGCAATGATTGTGTATCAACCCCAGTAACTTCCGCCTCAGCAATGTCGTGAACAAGCGATACTTTTTTTGCATCCAGCGCTTTGAACTCTAAATTAATTTCTAAATCAGCTTCTTTGAGCTGAAATTTGAACAGATAAAAATGAAATTGCATGCTCATCAGTGTTACAGGTACTAAATAAACTTAATGTTTGTGTTACCATGTAAATAAATCTAATTGTAACACACGTTCTTCTGTATGTATCTAGCAAACGTTCCGATATGAAAATCTAATAAACAATTCTCATATAAGAATCATATACTAATTTCATGATCATATGCTATTCGTATGAAATTATGGAATATGATAATCTTACGAAATTATATTAATGAATTGGGATATAATTATCATGTGCATATCATTTCAGCGTATCTTTTCTTAAGTATACAGCAACATTTCTCGCTAGATTTACCATACCAATTTACCTGGACACGTGCAATAGTGCATTGTTTCCAAAAAGCCAATACACCAGTATATGTAAATTGATCAGTGCAGTTGCGATAAGTAGATCAGTTACATATGTTATATGAAGATCTTATTATACGTTATGTTAAACGTAGTTATTTAGGGAAAGATTGAAAATATAAAATAAATATTTTCTTCTGAGTATATATTTTCCAACGTTTACCAAAAAGGATACTGGCATATATTAACTTTGGAATTAAGTTCATTTCATAATTTCAGTGACATAGTTTCCACTTGAGTTACTCTCTGGAAATTCCGTTAGTAAAATGTTGGTCAAACGGAGCGTGGCATGATTCAGACATAGGCAAATATTCTAAACTACATACGTATGTTCAGGTCTGCGTTCAGTTCGGTTAAACATTTGATAACGTTAGCAAACATATTTTCCTGGACACTGGCTCAACCTTATATTAGCGCGCAGTACGCGATAATTTTAGGGAACAAGGCATTAAACATGTTTGCTGTTTAACGTTGCTGAACGCAGCCCAGGTCTCACTACACAGTTCTTTGTTCTATAAAAAATAAGGACAAGGATTTCCACGGTAAAGAATATATTCCACATTTTTGTCATAGCAGGAATGTATCCCAACAAAAATAACTGATAGGTTGACAGCTTGGTTGTTTTATAGAGACACTAAGATTTGTTTTAAAAGAAGAAGTCCTCAAATGCTAATAAATAAACTGATCTGTTAAAACACTATAAAAGTCATCTTTCTAATACCGAATATGTCTTATTGCAGTATATGCTATGACATCATTTGCACTACTCATCTGCAGCAAATCACAACCAATATGACCCATTTTGAGAAAATTTCAAACCAAATTACATAGGACGTTCTTTAAGCGTTAAGCCTTAAGCGTCATGGTACCGTTGTAAAAAAAGGGGTGCAACTGTGTCGTAGGAAGTTCAATGATGAATTGTGTCCATGATAGCGAGATGTAGTGCTCTGCCACATGAGGACCATATGCAAATGCAGTATGTATAATTATATGCTTTACATTTCGTATTTTTTCCGCCGCTTCCTGGCATTCACTCCTGTCCTTCAAGCTTGCTTTGCCACCATTATCAGAATCTTCAAACTCTAACAGTTTTACTAGCAGATCAAATATGGTATCCCTGTCTTTCTCCTTTACCAAGTTGTTGCTCGAATGCATCAGCATGTTTCTTTGCTCTGTAATCTGGAGATAAATGATAGTGTAGTGAAAACTGATAAATGTAACTCCAGTTGTGAAAAACATACGATATCAGATTAAATCATCACAATTAACATTATTGTGTGGCTATATTGCAATATAAGTGTAGATTCTTTACTGAGTCTATGATATTAGATATGTGTTGTTCACTTCCAACTAATCACACCAAGTCACAAAACAGGACATTGCTAGATTTTGCAATAAGTTTTGATAAAAAGATCTGCCTTTCCGATTGGTTATGAGGTCAAAAAGGAAGAAACACACACATTTGCCAAACTACTGGATGACATATGTGTATGTTGACAAGTAGTTCAAACACTATTTACATCACCTTATCCAACTACAGGCATGTAACATTAACATTACAAACAATCAAAATATAATAAAATGATTCCTTGGTACTACAGAACGCACACAAGAAAAGAACACCAGAACATAGCAGATGTTTTAACGTATTTGTTTATGCGGATTCGGGGGTGGGTGGGGGCTGGGGCACCCGGCGCGAGAAAACAACCACCCCCCTAAAAGTTGGTAAGCGTAGGTTTTTCTTCTACACATTTACTCAAGTTACCATCTAAATGATTTTTGTTAAAACAAATTAAGCACGTATATTATGTACATAAAATATGTACAAACTTAATACTTCTAGCATGATGCTTGAGTATATTCTACTGTCGCCCAGTGTTTTGTATTTTTTTTTAAGTTTTTATCCTTGTCGTTTAATCTTTATCGTTTCGCTTACCAAAGCGAGGAAAAATTAAAAAATAGCTAAATAGCTTTTTTTACAATTAGAATATCATCTGCAGAAAGTCAAACGCAGAAGAAATGGTATGTATATTTGCATGTCATGACATGTGTAAATGATTTTAAATGGACCAGTCTGCTAAACATGTATACAATTAAAATATCTGCACTGCTTAGGCCAAACCTTCAAAAGCACCGCGACAGAAAGAACCAAACTGGTGAACAAACTGAGGCAAACAAATAATCAATGCATCACTGAAATCTATGTTTCATCTATTGTCATTCAATGTTATATTTAAAAAAGATTTAGCCAGAAAAACAATATGCCATCGGCCTGCTCCTAACAAGAGAGTGATGTGCTATTATTGTGTGAATAAATGCTCAATGTGTGAGTGGTGCTGTAGCGTAATAGGTAAGACGTGCGCCTGTCAGTCCAGAGGTCTAATGATCGAGTCTTTTTTGTAAATAAAAATGTTTATGAAAATATTCAAGGTATTCGTGTTATTATTTTTATCTTTATTTAAAAGAATTAAGTTATAAATGTATATACATTCACTTAAATATATTTACTTTTTTAAGTCTTATTTGTTAAGGCAGCTGGCGCCCCCTCTAAACTGAAATCCTGGATCTGCCCCTGTTATGTGAGGTAGTGAGGTAAAAAAATACGAAAACAAGAGTTACAAAGTAATTTTTAAAATAACAAAACTTCCCTTACCGTGTCAAGTAGATAATGATCAACCGGCTCAAACAGTTTACACGTGTTTAAAATGTTTAATATTGCCACTGCATCTGTGTCTTTTGGACATGAACATTCTTTGTTGCCTCGTGGCATAAAAAACTTAGCAACGGACCAGCAACCGTCACATAATACAGCATCTAGGCTACTGTTTGACCAGTAGATTTTTTTCGATGATTGATCATAGAAATGCTTTAATATCTCGTCAAATATATATGCATACACACTACATTTTGTTGATATGTTCCATTTCTTGACCGCCTTTGTATCCTTATTCCTGTCCTTTTTCTTTCCTGTTTTTGGTTGCGTCAGTTTTACTTCATAATTACATAATTTAGTGCTGTGTTCGTCTTTAATGTGCTGCTGGTCTATACCTGTCAACATCTGCAGGCAAAATGCTGCAAACACAGCCTTTACGTACTGTTGAAGAGATTCCTTAGTTTCAATTAAGGCCAGCGTGCATTTAATCCAGTTTATGTACTCTGGTTCTTTTAGTTTTGCCTCCATTACGCTGCATATGTTGTTCCTAATGCAAATAAACACAACTACAGCCGATACACTATCTGTTAACCTTGGACTAACCAAACGTAATAGTTACGACTGGCGGTCTAGCAATTGATACAACATACTGTCATGCACACCATATATGTCCTTGAGTGCATGAAAGGAATAATTTGTTGACTTGAGTCTAGCATTGATTATATTCAAACTTACTGCGCAGTATAACCACCGATATGCACTAAATGCTTTACGCCATGTAATATGTTTAAAATGCTGACACGTCCTTGAAATCAATGACACTATAGAATTACTGCTTGCCATAATAGTGTTATTCTCGTTCGGTTCAATGCTATACTCAAAACAAAAATGTTCAGTCAGTGAAAACACATAGGAAATCCCAACTGGTACATTTAAAACCGGACATGTGCCCGGATATGGAATGAATATTTAAAATTCGCAACCTGAAATTGAAATTGGGTCTGTAACAAACAGTATCAGTGATTACAGTCAAACCTGTATTAAAGCAACCAGTCAAGAGAAGGAGCAAATGTGGCCTTTTAAGACAGGTTGTTGCTTAATACAGGTTATTTGCATTGAAAGCATAGTAATGGGAAATAGAAAATATGACTGCTTAAGACAAGTGGCTGCTTAATAGGGGTGACTGTTCACACAGGTTTGACTGTATATCAGTTTTCATGAAAATGATATTTGTCATCATAAATCGTCCTTATTTAAATGTAAAGGGAGGTAATTTATCGATTATTCTTTTCAAACGTGAATGCGGATACAGTAACAACATGTCACGAACCTTTTTAACAGTTTTTTTTATTCTGTGGTGTAACTTATCATATAGACAATTTCAGTTGTTTGACTAGACAAAAAGTACTTTTTTATTGGTCTTAAATGTGTTTTATATAAACGAACAATAACGTTTCAGTCAGACTATAGAATGAATCCTAAAGTTTCTCTACAGACAAATATAGTTAAATCTATATGAACATCCAGATATTATTTGTATTAAAGCTATACTTGTATGAAAGTGGTAACTAAACTTTTTTTAAGGATGTTTCATCAAAACGATAAATAAAAGCTCATGTAGCCTTTATCCTTGTAATATGTAATCTCAATCGTACGTACTCTGCCAATTCCGTCATCCTTCGGTATTAGACTTAAGTTGGATAATTGGCGAGGTGGTCCGAATGATGTAATCTGTTCAGTTTTTTGTTTGTTTCAAAATTATCGTCCCATTGTTGCAATAAGGCACCAAGTATATATGAAATAAAAAGGCAGTTGGTACTTTTTGGCACCAATGGAAATGTCGCGAGTCCCTGTCATAGTTTCATAGCTGGCCCAGTTATTTATTTTGTGTTTTGGGGAGACATTTTTTTGTCCAGTATGCTACTTTGTTCAGTATATCATTTCTTAATTATTCGACATGGCTGAGAATATTTACTTTTTGTGGAGAAAGACTATTGTAGTAAAGAATCGTTATTTACAAAACAAAATTAAAAATCACATTGATTCTTCTTCTTCTTCATTATCCTTAATCTTCTTCCTCATTAAACCTTTTGTTTTCTTCTTCTTCTTCTTTTCTTCGTATTCTTATTATAACTCTTTTTTGTTCTTCTTCTGTTTATTCTTTTTCTTCTTATTCTCCTTATTTTTCTTATTTTTCTTCTTCTTCTTCTTCTTCTTCTTCTTCTTCTTCTTCTTCTTTCCCTTCTTTTTCCTCATCTTATTCCATATACTGTACTTCATCACTATGCGTGTACACGTTAATGCTATTTTTAGATTATGTAAAGTACTGATTCATTGTCCATGTCACATTATTTAAACCTGTATTTGTTAAACATGATAAGAAGTTATCAAACTCGGGAGATATCAGGTTCTGGGATAGACTAGCGTGAAACCAAGCTCAAAAACTATTTTTAACCACATCTATTTATAGGCGTACGACAGTTTAAATACCTCGACGTCAAATTATAAAGACTGTTACCCGCTGAAGTAGTTTACAAAAGTTTTCGATGGAATAGTAAGAACTTTCATCCGCTGGCATATGGGGATATATTTAATTATGCTAGATTTTGCATATATTCTTATTTGATCTGAAAGAAGCTCCGCCGTAATACGCATAAAACAACGATGTACAGATTGTCATATGTATTTGTATATTAATGCAAACTGTATTATATCTTATCTGATAAGAAACTGTACATAGCTATATAGCTAACGTCTCACACAATAATCAAGTAATCACGGTTCTACATATAGAGAAATTCTCTTCTGAGTCATTTAACACACACATTATCAATGGTTCTAAAAGTGACTTATTTCCAAAGATAGTCCTCTGTTGGTCCAAATACGCAGGAAAAAACATGTGGTTGACCAGATGGCCTTTTCAAAATATCCATGGTTTGATGACACCCGTTCATTTGTTGATGCATGTAATTCAGTCCATTTGTTGCAGTGTATCACTACGATTCTTCCAACAGTTTTATCGTCATCCAACAAATGCTCTATTTTCATATTACATGCCGCCTATGGGAATTGATCAAAAGTATTTCACTTGAGGTACAAAAGTTCAAGTTTCTTGCGTCCTCTTACTTAATCCATGTCTGTATATATATATATATATATATATCCTAGTCTAATATAAGACAGGAAACACAAGTACATTGTTTAAATAACATCAAATAGTGGGAACGTTATCAAGTACTTGGCGGAGATGGGGTGTGTTCGAGAACAGGTTTACCTTCTATGCTACCAAGAAAGAGTAGTTCTATGGTATAAAATGAAGCTACATATTCAAACAAACAAAATAATAAAATATGAAAAACACAGTTCACATGTCACTGCATGATCTGAGCCTCTGATGATGAGGACTTCATGTCTGCAAGCTTTGTCACTAGTGCTTTTATATCATCATCTTTGTTTACCACAGCAATGGTGTTGATTAAGACCCTAATCGTGATCTGGGGATAGCCTTTGCATATCAGAAACAGCTGTGAGAGGTTATGGCCTTTGGACACTTTTTTATTCACAGCATTTTCGATGTCTGTATATTCCAGTCCAAGTTCTAAAAATAGAAAGACGTACTGGTAGATATGCTGATCGACGAACTCGCTCACGATGTCCCATTGTTCCTCATTAGGCACACCGTCCAAGAGTTCGGGCTGCAAACCTGAAAAAGAAAGACCGAGCAGATCTATAGTCACTATACAGTAAACCCCATCCTTTAAGACCACTACTGTGATCAGACAAAAGTGATCTTAATAGCGGGTGGTCTTATTACCCATTTTCAGGATCATAGGTATTAAATTTTCCATGTACTTGTATCAAAGCTGTATGTAACCGTAGCAGTAGATTGGTGTTTATTATATTCTGCCTCTGTGTAAATATACTGGTATAACAATGATAATAATGAAAAAATATTACAAAAAAAATGAAAACAAAATATCTGGTGAACTGATGGATGCTTCCTGAACAGGTGCATGGCTGAGTAGTAGCTGCATTGTTTGTAATGGGAAGGAGATGTGAATTAAAGATACTTTTTAAAGTAGATGTTTGATCTTTCTACACATTGACCTCAGGTTTTCAACCTGAAAAAAAAACCCGAGCAGATCTACATTCACTATTTTTTCTAAAATCAAGTTTGCAACCATTAGAAAATACCTACACAATTTGAATACAAAATATCGGAAAAAACGATGGCTGCTTCCCGAACAAATGCATGGCTGAGTAGTAGCTGCATTGTTTGTAAAGGGAAAGGAGAAGGAGGTATAGCGGGAAGATATGTTTTAAAAAAGATTTTCGGTGCTTCCACACATTAACCTCTATCCAAGTTCTAAGTCTCATTGGATTTCATTCCTCAATCTTGAAGATCAAAATAAGAATTTGGAAATGGACATGACATAACTCTGTGACTAACTATCAAAACAAAATACAAAGACAATGTGCAAATCTCACTTTGTAGTGATGCATCCTGGAAAGTTTCATAGATTTCCAACTAGATGTTTAAGTGAAATAGCGCAGACAAGGATTCAGTAATGGATGGAATCAAATGATAAAGATCATCAAAGTGAAACACAAACACAATATGCGCATATATATGCATCCTAGCAAGTTTCATCATAAATTACAACAAGAAGTTAATTAGCGCAGACAATAAAAGATAAGCACAAACAAGGATTTGGTAATGGACAGAATCAAAGGACCATCACCATCATAGATTACCATAATCTTCTGTTGGAACCGTCCTCATAATCTCTCCAATAAGAACTTCCCACGTGAAGTACTTTTCTAATTGTTCCACCAAATTTCCTAAAGTGACAGTGTCTTTCTTGGAGGCCATGTGTTCTTTCCAGGTAGAGAATATGAGGAAGTTCGCTTCGTCGTCATTCTCGCTGCTGGTTGCCGTTTCAGCAACATATCGAGGTAGCTGCAGAATCCGTACAAGAATATACGGTTCACAATGACGTGTTTGCTGACAAGAGCCGAGTAAATGTGACAACCTTGCTAGAGTTCTATCATCCGGGATTTCTTCCAATCGTTTTCTTACTTCGGAGTTGTCCCTCTGCAATACACACACACACCCACACATATATATATATATATATAAATAACAAATATGGTCGATTAGAGAGAGATGAGTGAGAGATTAGGAGATTAATGTCTTTAGACTAAAGCAGAGAGAAGGTACAATACAATTAATGTAATATTTGCATGTTTCTTACGTTTGCCCGTTAATATATGTTGAAGCAATATCTAATTCTGTCAATATTCAATTGTTACACACACACAGAAGGTAATAATTTCTTTCTGTGAACACGTTATGTAGAGTTACTTCTTATCTTCAGAACTTTAAATTAGTTCTTGCCTTCTAATTCCGTGTAGAAGAATTGAGTGTTTAATATAACGTTCCCTAATTAATAAAATGTTTTCTAGCATTCAACCTTTGTTGAAGTCTGGAAACAAATAATACATATGCATATTCCATACATTAATACTTACGAAATGATGCACTGTGGCTTTACTTTCATCCTTGAACGATACTCCATGGCGCTCGGCATCTGATTTGAGCTGTTCTGTTGATCGAAGTAGAAGCTCCTTCTCACATTCACGATCACGTTTTTGATTTGAGCGTTTTTCCTTCTTCCTCCTAAGAAGACCGATCTCTGTTTGTAGAATTCGCCTCTTTTGTATTTCTACCTTTTCTTGTAATTTAGAACTATCGATGACCTCATTTGTTATTTGCTCCATTTTTTCTTTTTCTTTCTTTGTGGACTCTTGTAGATTGTCAGATGAATGCTTCAACAGTTCGTTTTCACGAAGTAACGTTTCCTTTTCCTTTTCTAATTCTTCAGTACTTTGTTGTTTTAATGGTGTTTCCTCTTTTCCAAATCCAAACTCAAGTTCGTCTTCGCATGCTTGGCGCACGTCACGCAATTGTTGTGCGTCAACACCAGTAGCTTCCGCTTCAGCAATGTCATGACCGAGAGAAATTTGTTTTGCATCCAGCGCTTTGTACTCTAACTTAAGAGTAATTTCTAAAGCAGCTCGTCTAAGCTGAAAATTAAACAAAAACTAAAGAATATCGTATTCTTGAAAGTATTCTTAGCTTTAAAATCCATATTTCAACCTTAGATATCTAGTTTGTCATGACAAATAGCATGATTGTGTGAGTTTATCCGACTATATGTTAAGTGTCAATATCTACTTGCAGCCTTTGGCCTATATGGTATCTAAGTGTGTTTTTCAAAATTCATTCTTGAGTTCAAATCTAAGAATATTCTTAAGAGTGGTTGACGAATTCCACCCCAGGAGACATAGTATGGCAAGAAGACAAGTACCAAATCAACTTGGTATGTTTGTGCTACCCTGTATATGGAGATGAATCTAAGAATAGCACACATTTTTCTGTATGTAAATGGCAATTGTTTATTGAATATATATATAAACATATTCGCATATGAGAATCATCTACTAATTGTTTCATATGATTATTTAGCATTTTTTCCTCATAGCATGAAACCTATCAGATGAGAACCATAAAAAAACAATAAAGGTATACTTGTCAAATGTTTATCTCATGGGATAATCACATCACTTTTACTATTGTGGTAGCTTGGTTCAAAGACGAAACGATACGTTGAAGTGATATGCATATACTTATTTCCTTAAAAGGGCACGGTTCAGCTGTATATATAATTTACAGATCTACATATGTGATATAAATATATATATACATACATTTTCGATTGCATCCACAGCTTCTTGACATTCTTGTCTGGACTTCAAGCTTGTGCCACCACCTGTTCCCCAATTATCAAACTTCAACAGTTCCACCAGCCGATCAAATATGCAGTTCATATCAGCATCCTTTACTAAGTTGTTGTTCGAATGCATCAGCATGTTTCTTTGCTTTATAATCTAGGGAGAAATAATAGCTGATTAAAACTGATACATTTAGCTCAAATTACAAATACCCTACAATGTCCTATGATTAGCTATTTCTCAATGTTTTAGAAACAAAGAAGCATGATAACTCAATAAAGAGATAAAACACAAAATAGCAGAATATAACTAAAAAATCAGATCAATTCAGATCAACATGTATCATTAGTTTATGTTTTAAAATACGTATTACTTATAACGTTTAGATACCATTAAAACATAATGTGCGTATACTAGGGTATAGACCAGAACCGGATCTCTCGATTGGGTCCGTTAAATAGTAATACGTTTGAGCACGTTGATTGGTTAGCTGCTTCAAAGTATGACTAAAAGTCTATAGAAAAGAGCCTGCTCTCCCGATCGGGTCTGTTAAATAGCAATGCGTTTCAGCACGTTGATTGGTTAGTTGCTTCAAGGTGTGACGTATAGTCTATAGAAAACAGTCGGCTCTCCCGATTGGGTCCGTTAAATAGTAATGCGTTTGAGCACGTTGATTGGGTAGTTGCTTCAAGATGTGACGTATAGTCTATAGAAAAGAGCCGGCTCTCCCGATCAAGTCCGTTTAATAGCAATGTGTTTGAGCACGTTGATTGGGTAGTTGCTTCAAGGTGTGACGTATAGTCTATAGAAAACAGTCGGCTCTCCCGATTGGGTCCGTTAAATAGTAATGCGTTTGAGCACGTTGATTGGGTAGTTGCTTCAAGATGTGACGTATAGTCTATAGAAAAGAGCCGGCTCTCCCGATCAAGTCCGTTTAATAGCAATGTGTTTGAGCACGTTGATTGGGTAGTTGCTTCAAGGTGTGAGGTATAGTCTATAGAAAAGAGCCGGCTCTCCCGATCAGGTCCGTTATATAGCAATGCGTTTGAGCACGTTGATTGGGTAGTTGCTTCAAGGTGTGACGTATAGTCTATAGAAAAGAGCCGGCTCTCCCGATCAGGTCCGTTATATAGCAATGCGTTTGAGCACGTTGATTGGGTAGTTGCTTCAAGGTGTGACGTATAGTCTATAGAAAAGAGCCGGCTCTCCCGATCAAGTCCGTTTAATAGCAATGTGTTTGAGCACGTTGATTGGGTAGTTGCTTCAAGGTGTGACGTATAGTCTATAGAAAACAGTCGGCTCTCCCGATTGGGTCCGTTAAATAGTAATGCGTTTGAGCACGTTGATTGGGTAGTTGCTTCAAGATGTGACGTATAGTCTATAGAAAAGAGCCGGCTCTCCCGATCAGGTCCGTTATATGGCAATGCGTTTGAGCACGTTGATTGGACAGTTGCTTCAAGGTGTGACGTATAGTCTATAGAAAAGAGCCGGCTCTCCCGATTAGGTCCGTTATATAGCAATGCGTTTGAGCACGTTGATTGGGTAGTTGCTTCAAGGTGTGACGTATAGTCTATAGAAAAGAGCCGGCTCTCCCGATCAGGTCCGTTATATAGCAATGCGTTTGAGCACGTTGATTGGGTAGTTGCTTCAAGGTGTGACGTATAGTCTATAGAAAAGAGCCGGCTCTCCCGATCAGGTCCGTTATATGGCAATGCGTTTGAGCACGTTGATTGGGTAGTTGCTTCAAGGTGTGACGTATAGTCTATAGAAAAGAGCCGGCTCTCCTGATCAGGTCCATTATATAGCAATGCGTTTGAGCACGTTGATTGGGTAGTTGCTTCAAGGTGTGACGTATAGTCTATAGAAAAGAGCCGGCTCTCCCGATCAGGTCCATTATATAGCAATGCGTTTGAGCACGTTGATTGGGTAGTTGCTTCAAGGTGTGACGTATAGTCTATAGAAAAGAGCCGGCTCTCCCGATCAGGTCCGTTATATGGCAATGCGTTTGAGCACGTTGATTGGGTAGTTGCTTCAAGGTGTGGCGTATAGTCTATAGAAAAGAGCCGGGTCTCCGGATCAGGTCCGTTAAATAACAATGCGTTTAAGCACGTTGATTGGACAGTTGTTATTCAATACTTTTTGATTATGGGTTTATAGACTTGATTCGGGAGATTCAGGTTTGATATATAGACAAATATATTGTTGTCTAGTTAAAGGGATCCGTATGACCATAAGAGCTTATCCATCACACGTTTCACCTCTTATTATAACACATTAAAAACAAAGAAATATTAAATGCGGTTATATCACAATATGAAGTTATATATATAATGATAAAATATTTTTTCTAAAATTCCAAAAAGAATCATCCAATTGGAACATTACCCATGGAATCAACATTTAAAGTCTATTTTTTCAAGAACATAACGTTTTAGTTGGGGTATTTGGATTCTCAAACAAAATTAAACATGGATGTTATTGTGACGGTAATACTGGTATTTGGTACACATCCAGGTTTAAACTCCGATGTCGGAGTTTAACCACTGGCATAGTCTATCCTAGAACCTGATATCTTCCAAATCAGGTCTATTAACCGCCAATGAAAAAGCAGTGAATTATATGCAAGTCCTACAACTCATAGCTATCGAACGCTTGATAAACTGTGGCGTCATTCAAACATTCAGTTGAAGCAAATGACCAATCAACGTCCAAGATGGTCGCCAGAATCTTTAATTTTGACTTAAGATATCGCATTAAAATATTTATAAAAACACAACAAGCGGAAATTGATTTTTTGCATGTTTTGTGTAAGGAAAATGTACAGTTTTCATAAAATTGAATATTTTGTTTTAAAAAATGCAATTAAAAAATGACCGAATTCCAAGATGGCGGCCAGTTTATTGAAAATGACACATGGTAGCTTAATGGAATAAATTATACAATTTTACATTATTGTAATGATTTTTAATATTCATATTTTTAATTTATAAACATTAAAGATAATTTAAAAATGATTAAATGGTTAGTTTGAGACATGTGTCGCCTTTGTGTCCCCCTCATCATTTTATGTAATATTGCAAAATTATCCTTAACATCTTAATGTTATGAAATGTTATCCTCAGAACATTCAGACCAACATGTTGGGAGTTTTGAGACCTCTCTAAAGAAATCCTATATTCTGTGCCACGTTAAAAATTCTCTCATTCAATAATACAATGACCTAACATTGTTCAAAATACATGATGAATGATTTTTTAAACAAAATATTGATTTCCCTACTATAGGGTTAAACTAAGTGATTTTGGTGGCCAACTTGGATTTCGGACATTTTGATCATTTTTGCCGGCCTAAAATTCTATACTCTGACCTGGAAATTGTTCCAGATGCACACTCCTATTGAAATAAGGTATCAAATAATGGTGTCATTCTCATGATAATCAAAGTGAAAATGTGCATGTTAGCCATATCTTGAATCCGGACTATAATGCAAAGTTTGAAATCGAAAATTTTCATAGACAATTTGATAAAGTAATGTATTTCATGTCGTTTGAATGAAGAGATTTACCCGATTTGGTAAACTGAAAAGTAATAGTAATTCAGCGAAGGACAGTAGACGCGTACGAACCTAATTTATGTGTTTATGATGGTATGATATTTAATATAAGAAACCATGTGTAGTCAGCTAAATCCAATCTCTATATTGCATTATAATAAATTGAATGAATTTATATTTGTTTTGGTATTATTTGAGATTTGGGAGAGTTAGGAGAATCGTCATTTCAGAAGACAACGGTACAATACAAGAATAACCATTGAACTAAATGGAGCGATATCAAATTGCCGATGAGTCACAGGCTGGTTTCTGATAACATATTGTATACATATAGATGTTATATAGTAGAAAATTCCATGTAACTTCTAACTGGCTTAGATGTGGCTCTACTTTCTCGTTCATGGAGCCTTTTTATTGGCTGAGTAAATAGGTCAACATCTACTGACGGTCATGCCATTCTAATTCAAATAGAATGTTCTATTTTGGAATATTTAGGCAAATCACGCTCGAAGACTTCCTGGTTAGAACCAATACTAAGCATATACGGAAAGGTGTCTTGCTCAATGATACAACACATAGCCGTTACGGGGGACCAATCGCACGACCCTCCGATCATGGGTTCGGTGCTCTTTCACTGGACCACGCGCTCCGCACGCACGAAAGTTTGATAACATTATCTAAGAAGCATTTGGTAGTATTCAACAATAACAAAATATGTGAAGCTTTAAATTTGCTAGGAAATATAATGTATCTGGTTTCCTTTTTATAATAAAAAACATGCTGTCCTTTGAACAATCCCCACCAACGTTATCACATTATCATCAAGCTTCCGGATGAACACTTGTGTTATTTTATCAATATCAATAGTTGTATAGTTAAAGTGTCAAGTTGTAATAAGGAAAGTAGTGCTATATATAAATTGTATTCGTATTATGCTGACCTACATTATTGATTAAAATTGTACATGTAATTGTAGAGCTGAACGTTAAGATCTCGCAATAAATAGTCCAAATTTAAGTAAAATAGTGTTTGGAATAGCTCACGCCGAGTGTTTAGTAGTCTAAAAGAAATAATTATGACAATAAAGATGAAAAACAATGAAATGGGGTGCTATATGTTTAAGCAAGTAAAGTGAATTGAAAAGAGAAACGCTAAATGAGAGAGAGAGAGAAAGAGAGAGAGAAGGAGAAAGAGAGAGCGACAAAACGGCAGACATATAACCCATCCGTATTATTTGTAATCCAGACCGAAGTGGTCAGTTGTAACCCAGAATGTACATAGGCAGTATTTAGGACACCTGGATTTATAATCCTCAAACTGACTCTGGGGTCTTCATTGTCTTTGGAAACATCACAGATAACAGAATCTGATATCAGGTCTATAAATCCCTAATGAAAAAAGCAGGGAATTCTATGCCTGTCCCACAATTCATAGTAATTGAACGCTTACTAAACTGTGATGTCATTTAAACTTTCCCCTTAAGCAAATGGCCAATCAACGTGCTCAAATATGGCTTTCACAACATTGTTATTTAACGGACCTAATCGTGAGAGCTGGGTCCGTTCTACAGACTACTTCTCAACTCACGTCTGAGAACGTCAGTTCGATATAGGTCCAAAAACTTTCTTTTGAACACTTTGTATATTAAGTGTAAAATGAGGTTCTATTCGAATGCATTCCTGCATGACACATGTAATGTGTTGACAATAAATTTAATATCTATTCTCTCACTACATCCAACTGTATAGCGTGGTTTTGTATTGAAAGGCATTATTTTGTTAATACACCAAGGCAATCATTCAAATATAACAAAGAAACATTATCTGTAAAAGCTGTAATTACCTTATCAAGCAGGGCGTGGTCAACAGGTTCAAACAGTCCACACATGTTTAAAAGATTGAATATTGCCACTGCATCCGTGTCTTTAAATCCTGTACTTTCAGTGTTGCCTTGTGGCATAAAGATCCTTGCAATGACCCAACAACCATGTGTAAAGAACGTCTCCAGTTTAGTGTTAGACCAGTAAATTTTTTTTGATGATGGTTTGTCGAAAAGTTTTGATATCTCTCCAAATATGAATTCAACCGCACTACACTGTGTTGTAATCTCCCATTTTCCCTCTTTCCTACTGTTCTTCGAATCCCTTTTTTTCTCCTTTGGCGGTTGCTTAAAATCTATGTTACACGCACACTCTTTACTGTTATGGTTGTGATCATTGTACTGATTGCTTATGGTAGCCATAAGCTTTAGGTAAAATTCTGTAAGCACCGTTTCTACGTATTCCTGGAGTGCGTCCTTAGTTTCCGATAAGGCCAGTGTACTTTTGATCCAGTTAATATACTCTGGTTCTTTGAGTTTCGCCTCCATTTCTTTATCAGCTGTATATAATGTGGCTAAGAAAAACAACTTTACAACCTACACAAAGTAAACGTACGATATAAACTGAACAAAAAATTAACATAAAACGTTATGTCCTTGGTCGCATTATAAATAAACAACTACACCGAATAACCGCCGACATACGTGCACACTATCAATTACACTTGCGCATGTCATAATAACATACACGCTTTACATGTGACAATGAATAGACTAAGCGGTGAAGTGTAAAGAACATAGGCCACATGATGTTTAACCCGGATGTTATGTATGTATAGACCTTATGCGGATCTAGGAATATGACATAGGACGAAATAGATGAAGCCAATATTAAATAAGCAATAAGAATTTCCCCTTAAAACGCCTCGTTTCAGTAAGTGATCATTAATTAAAAAAATAACAATTTATACTTAATAGAAACTAACTGTCTTAGTGTTAAAGTCATTTGTAACTCTTGGCGGAGCTACGATGAAAGCTGAGAACATTGATGTTTTAAAGCCCATCTGTTTCTGAGCATAGTTCGCGATGCTTTGTAATGTGTACATGCCTCGTTCATAATTGAATCAAGTGCCGAGTCTGTGCAATGTCATTCACGCATGCGCAGTGATGGCGAACTTCTTAATAACTAATAACGAACGAACTTAATAATTAAATAATTCCGAAGGCTGTTCAAACAAATAGTAGCGACAAAATTTAGAAGATTGAAGCGATTCCATTGGTTGTCAATTGAGGTTAAACTCTATTTCCATTTATAACAACACGACAGCAGCAAACTACTTGACATCGTCTGAACATTAGTATTATAACTAGTACAGTTATACTAGTTATATTGTGGGACATAAGTATACTAGGAAATATATGCGAGATTCACTATCCACGATAATCTTTGTAACTTTTCCCTCCAGACTAAACATATCACTAAATTATGTTTGAAGCGAGGTTGTAGTGCAATGGATTGAGTGTTGACCCTCACATTAAAGGTCGTAGGTTCGTCCCACGCTCGACCCGACGACCTCTAAAAATAACTCTGTACTGGTCTACCCAAAAAAATCGAGCTAAAATATATTAAATGGTGTACAAGTTAATTTTATACAAAAAAAACATTATATTAAATCGCTCATATAATTTTTACTGTAAAAAAGGGACACAACTCAAAAGCAGGGATTTCTTTGCCTATCCCACAATTCATAGCAATAGAACGCTTACTTAATTCTGACGTCATTCAAATTTTCAGTTGAGGCAACTGTCCAATCAGCGTGCTCAATTGTGGCTTTCCCAACATTGCTATTTAACGGACCCAATCGGGATAGCTGAGTTCGTTCTACAGGCTAGTGTTTATGTGTGCGTGTTCGTGTTTATATCTTGTTAGATGGTTTAACTGATTATACATTTTTAGCTGGTGACCTCGGTGTTTATTGTGTATCCGATGAATATCCTTTGTTCCATATAAGACATAATACAATGTTACACAAAAACTGTTCATGTATCAATACAGGCTATTTAAATTTGAAACTTAACACATTATAACTTTAGATAACATAACATGTATACAATGCCTTACAAGTAATATTTTAAGGGAGAATATAAAAAGAAAATATTAGAAACGAAAGAGAGTAGAGAAGGAACAAAGATAAGACAAGTTTACAGATGATAAGATGAGAAACTAAATGCAGTATAGTTTTCGTTATAATAATAGTTTACCTGTTTCCCCATTAATTTTCGTGTGACCTTAGTTTCTTTTTGTTTATTACAATAAGTTTTTTTATTTGATTGTTTTTATTGTAGATATGATATGAATGCTTCAATACTGGCATTTTGTTTTATCAAAGCCATGTTATATAAAAAAGAAAGTGTCTTTGTTTAACGAACAATGCCGTTAGACAAAATGCGATATTTTAAACGTAAACATATTGCGTTACTTAATCATTTGTTAAAAATAAACGTTCGTTTAAAATAGCAGAGGTTAATATACTATTATAAAAAAAGAAATTAAAATCATGTTTTCCCCTATAAAGGATCTTCCGTGATCTAAGGCGCCGTCTCAATATCATTTAAGGTGTAATCCCACCGTTGATATTTATTCTTTATTCTGTGGTAAATAATAAAAGTTTGAAGCTTGTCATTCATAGAGAGACACCAATGAAAGAAATGAAACTTACATTTTACTGTTTGTCAACCTCTGTTCTATCAAAATATGATGAGAAAAGTAAGGGTCATGTGTCATATAAGAGCTTTTCGTCTGCTCAGTGTGTACACTGTTGACAAAGTAAAAGTAGACTTCTGAAATCATGTATTCATACCCCAATTTCCAAGCATCATTTTTATCTAAATTCACAATTCAAACATGACAGTACTGTCAACATTTTCAAAATACATCAATAATGCCATTCAAATAAAAATATGAGCATTAAAATAAGGAAAATGCATTTTTAAAGAAGAAGAAACGAGGATTATTTATTACCGCCATTTTGCGACTACCCCACGGAAGCACTCCCTTTTTCCAATGGTGGCACTATGCCTTAACTCTCACAGCAAGGTGAGAAAGTTTGCCTGTTACTTGCAGAAGGACGATGGTTCTACTCAGATTCATTCTGAGGTCTTCCTCCACCAGTAAAACTTAGTATGCAATATATTACCTGAAATATGTGTTGAGAATGACGTTATACCCCATTAAAAATATTATAAAGAAAACAAAATAATTTGGAAAATATGAGTAAAATAACCGAGAAAACTTTGAAAGTACATTAAAATTTGAAAACAAATGAAAAAAAAATAATATGTATTCAAACTGAAAAAAATATATAGCGAATTTTGTAGAACATTTTAAAATGCTTACTTATACACTACACTCTCACTCAAACTTAGAGGACCGTAGGTTGTGTTCGTGAAAAGTCCGTGTTTATCGAACAACTTGATGCTCAGGTGCCAATTACGCTAACGTTCGTAAGTTTTCACTTGGTGCACTTGGTGTGTTACTTGCTAATTTTACGATCTTTTGTAAGCCTTATAAAATATTCTTTCTAAAAACAACTGCGCAGTTGAAACGTTCCTAGATGTCACAATATGTTCGTACGAAATTCTTAGACTACTAAGCGAGAGGTTGTGATATGTATATCGTGCTGGCCGATCGCGCGATTGTTTTCGTCATCAAAGTGACTGGCAATAGACACTAACGTGTTGAGCGTTTAATTTATACCTTTTCATTCCTACTGAACATTTGCTTTCTCTTTGTGTTAGGTTATAGTATTTGACGTATGAATTTTTTCTATCAGGATAACTGTTTGTTATGTATTGCTCAATTGGTTCTGGCATAATCTGCTTATATCCTATTATTATAATACTAGTATTGCCATTATATTTGTTATTAAACTGTATTGGAAGGGCCGAATCTAATGTTGGCAGAACTTGTAGCCTGACCCCATTTCATGATATATTGAAATAAAAAATGTTTCGATTAAACTAAACTATCCTATTTTCTATCAGGTTAATTGTCTTGCTTGACTGATTCTGGAGGGGTCATACCTGCTTACGTGAATCTACGTACAACCTTCGGCATTCAACTGTTGACACGGAAACGTTTAGACGTTGGATTGAACGAGGCTCGAACCTGCAATCTCAGCGATTTGTGGTACATTGTTTTGTGATACCGCTACTTGAAACGCAGATATACTCAGTGGTTTATTGGAATTAATAAAACAATAAATAAACAAATGTTGTTCAAATCAATAATATATTAGTAATCATATTTCATAAAAAATACATGTTTTGTAATATGGTCAAAACTGTAAAGAATATGATACGAATAAAGAGTTAAAAATTACTAAAAATTAATATAGTCATACGAGGGATAATCTAGAACGGTGAATACAAGTGTTTATACTTTTTGTTTGTTTTACAAAATATACATGATATGCTGAAATGATAAAGAAACTTTCAGAGCCACATTGCCAAACTATTGTTAGCGATATTCACAGTTTTTTATTATATATGTTTTAACTCTTTTGGAATTAATTTGAAGTTATTCTGAAAGGAAAGTGAAACGACGGGTGAATTTCAGAGACAAATTATCAACTTATTGTAAGTGATATTCACCATTTTAGAATATAAACTGTATATGTAAAGGTATTTCATTAATGGTTTTGTCAATATGTATTTCATTTATGGTTTTGTCAATAGGTATTTCATTAATGCTTTTGTCAATAGGTGTTTCATTAATGCTTTTGTCAATAGGTATTTCATTAATGGTTTTGTCAATAGGTATTTCATTAATGCTTTTGTCAATAGGTATTTCATTAATGCTTTTGTCGATATGATCATAGCTATTGACAAAACCATTAATGAAATACTTTCTTCATATAAATTTTATAAATGACATAAAACTGTAAATAAAATCTTGACATAGTGTTGTGATATACAGTTAATTTGTTATCTTAATGAAAATTGTTCGATGTTTGTCACATGTATATTGCACTGTCTGCCATACTGTATTATGAAGATTGTCCTCATGGGCTTTAAATTGAAGCCTTTTGTAATGCCGTGAAGTGAGGAACCAACAATAACCGTCCGATATTTTGTTCTTTTACTTCCGCTCTGTGACCCCAAAGAATCCTTTTATCAGTCTTTAGTGGTGTGTGTCATCCGTAAAAAATCGTCCCTTACTCAGTGTTGTTTTTGTTTATAGTGCCATGGGCTTTTGGAGTTCATTCAGTACTGTTCGAGAATAAAATTATACCACTTAAGCCGGCGCTAAGGGGATTGAGGGGTGATCCATTGTCATTACCACACATGAACAGACTCATTAAGACAGAGTCTGTTATTTTCTTCGTTTGATTCCGTTCTGCGTTTCCACGGAATCCTGTTACCAGTCCTACAAGCTATTTGGCGGCCTTTAAAATAACCCCTTACTTTCTCTCAGTGTTGTTTGCGCTTCTTTTTGTTTGGAAACATATAGCTCAGTGCAACGCGATGATAAGATGATAAAATACTGGTTAAATAAGTTATAAGGGGCATGAGGGGTGTTGCAAATGTTATTTTCACTCATGAATAGACTAAAAAACTGAGCCTGCTATTGTCTTCTTTTGCTTGCGTTATATTCTTCAAATGTATCCGTTTATCAGACAATATTCCTTGACAGAGTATTTTGTAGAAAATAACACTTAGTATTCTATCCTCGGCTTCCCTTCGTATATCTGAATATTAAACAAATATTAAATATGCGATCTTAAGCATTTTGTGGTCATTGACGACCTGTTGCCTATCATTGCGATTTTCTGAAAAATCTAGTTTATCTTATCTTTGCCAAGAAGTTAAACTGATTTCGTTATCTAGTCAATGTATATATGTTGATATTGCAGGATGATATTAAAACATATCGATTAGCTGCATATGTACAAATTTAAACGTATCGTTTACATTTTTGGAATTTAAGTTCACTTCCTACGACGTATTCCACAGTCGTTTAATCATTGCGAATCCATTTGAAAAATGTTCGTAATGTATAGCTTTTGTCATCGTTTAAACAATAGATAGAACTACAATAGTTCGTAAAGTATTCAGTCTAAATCAAATTTGATCAATATTACATACTGTTTATTTCACATTTCAGTAACACATTTTGTATATTCTGCTTAAGGCATCAAGGTTTCACTGCACAGTTGCGTCACTTGTAGTGACGCTAACCCAATGCCATATGTAATTTATCAAAATTGTTCATAGTGGCTGTGGTTATTTTTGCTGCTGATGAGTAGAGCAAAATCTGACATAGCAAAATCTGCAATAAGACATCACTGGTATTAAAAAGCGACGTTTATTGGATTTTAACGGATGGTTATACTTTGCAGCATTTGTGGAATTCTTTTTTTTTTTAAAAAAGATATCTCAATTATCGATTTAAGTTGCAGAATGCGCGTTTCTTTTTTCAATTAAAAATATAATGTTCGCAGCTTTTGACATTGTTAAAGTTGCGTAAGAACTCAATCCTAAGAAGTATGCCTTGACGAGAATGAAAACTGTCAATTATTCATTTAATTGGAATCACAGATTGAATGGCTTTCTTTATTTTTGTCCCGGTCAGCTAATATCATCAATACCATATCAGAGTCTGTATTTGTTATGCGTTTTATATTGGTAAGTTTCAAATTCAATCTAAGTTTCATTAAATGCGTAGTCACGCTTTGATCAAGTGGCGCGCCTTAGATATGTTACATATTACATCATTAAGGCTAAGGCCCTTTTATTCATTATAGTTCAAACACAATTACAGACCAGGGATTTTCAAAACGAAATGATCATAATTATTTTCAGGCTATTTCCTAACTGCACACAATCCGCATAATTATTAAGTGGTTCATAATAAGTACTTTTGAAAATCCCTCGCCTGTCATTTGATTGGTTAAAAATGCCTGACTTATAAGTTGATCATACGTCACTTAATGACCTTTGACCTTTTAACGAATTCAGTGCTATGCTTCGTTACAGCAAACGTAATATCGTTAAACGATCAATAAGTGATCTATTACACATTGTGGCATTTATATTTATATCACTAAATGGTTCAAAATACACTTCCTATCCAGTGTTGTCTTTTACGTATGCCTCATTGTCCATCTCAAGACTTGTAAACCCATTTGCAGCCTTTTCTCCGTTCTCTACAATTTTCTTCTCATCACCATTCGCTAGAGTAATATCCACATTAAATAGTTCAAAGTTTGGTCTTTTATATCTGTCTCCGCGGTTTTCACTCAATGCTGGTCCCCACTTTTCTTTGGGTGAGTTTACTTCCGCCCACAACTAGGGATAAAAAGAATTAAATACTATTACTTTTGTAGCAACACATATCATAAGATAAGCGTATATATGTATCTGTTAGTAGGTTATTCAGTTAATCTGTTATCCATACATCTTTATTTTACATCGATTGTGAAACAGGATCTTACAACTTAAGACAGATCAGGGTAGAGGCCTCAGTTACCAATTAACTCCGTAAAGTAGTAAGATTCATGCGCCCGAAAAACAATTATAGCTGTGTAAATCGGTTGGGCATTTTGTGTTGAAAATACTTAAAATAGTCATGTTTCTTTGTACAAATGAGAACATTTGAACAATTTCGTGAATTCTGCTCAGTTTGGATGACATCAGATGCTTTTGGACAGTTGAGATTGAAGATGTGTAGTGAAACATTACAGCACATGGGTCGAAGTTTCAGAAATGAAAAGGTGTCATTAATCTATTTGAAATTCCGAAAAAGGCCCATCCAATGTTTTAATCCTGCATATTTGAACCAACAGAGAATTCTATATGATTACAATACACTTTTAAAAAAAAATGGTGATGTGTTCCTTGATCTGGAAATTCATTTCTCTATGTACAGAACAGTGCAAATTAATTTGTGTGTGAGACGTAGACGTTTAATCGGTATAACCCTTACTAATCGTAGGCGCATAACGTATCTTACTCAAGAATACAACTCATGTTACTGGTGGGGAACAGTGCAAAATTATTTGAAGTGTGAGACGTAAACGTTTAATCTTTAGAACATTTACTGATCATATAATCATTAAGTGTCTTACTTGAGGGCACAACTCATGTTACTAGTGTAAAAATTGGTGTGTGAGACGTAGACGTTTAATCTTTAGATTAATTACTGATCATATAAGCATTAAGTGTCTTTCTTAAGGGACAACTCATGTTACTGGTAGGGAATAGTGCAAAATTAATTGATGTGTGAGACGTAGACGTTTAATCGGTATAACCTTTACTAATCATAGGCGCATAAAGTGTCTTACTTAAGGGCACAGCTCATGTTACTGGAGGGGAACAGTGCAAAATTAATTGATGTGTGAGACGTAGACATTTAATCTTTAGATTAATTACTGATCATATAAGCATTAAGTGTCTTACTTAAGGGACAACTCATGTATCTGGTGGGAAACAGTGCAAAATTATTTGATGTGTGAGACGTAGATGTTTGATTGGTATAACCCATACTAATCATAGGTGCATAACGTATATTACTTAAGAATACAACTCATGTTACTAGTAAGGAACAGTGCAAAATTAATTGATGTGTGAGACGTAGACGTTTAATCGGTATAACACTTACTAATCATAGACGCATAACGTATCTTACTTAAGAATACAGCTCAAGTTACTGGTTGGGAACTGCAAAATTATTTGGTGTGTGAGACGTAGACGTTTAATCTTCAGAACATTTACTGATCATATAAACATTAAGTGTCTTTTTTGAGGGCACAACTGGGGGGAACAGTGTAAAATTAATTGGTGTGTGAGACGTAGAAGTTTAATCGATAGAGCCAGTACTGATAATATGAGCACAAAGTGTCTTGTTCAATGTTATGCCACTGGTGGGGGAACGAATAATCAATCCTCCTATCGTAGGTCCGAGGTTCTACCACTACACCACGTGCTTAATCAGTAACGTGGAGCGCGTGGTCCAGTGGTAGAGTATCGGACCAAGGATCGGAGAATCGTGGGTTCGATCCTCCGCCACGTCTATGTGTGGGGTCCTTGAGCAAGACACTTTACTCTAAGTTGTAATAACTTGTTTCACAATCGATGTAAAATGAATTAATTTAAACTAGTACTGAACCGTCAATTATAAAAACAATTAATATGTATACATCTATATGTTTACTTTTATCATCTAAAATTATAATAGTTACTTTATATGCAAATCCAGATTTTTTCAATTAAAATATGGATGTTAATTTATTAATATGGGCGTTGATAAAACGAAGACACAATCGTGGAAATTAAAAAAAATAACAAAGCATACACGTTACAATGTCAGATTAACTAAACACTCGCTTTTTATGCAAAAGTAGCAAATACACTAAATCGGACCTACCGAACACTCGCAATACATATTACTCTATGAGGCTTACCATAGTTAAAATGTCAATTACCGAACAGTCTCAATGTACGTTCGTTACAATAACATACTTACTGAACATTCAGAACACAAGTTACAATACGAGACTTACCGAACACTCACACTACATGTTACAATACATGACTTACCGACCATTCATAGTACACGTTAAAATACAATACTTACCGAACACTCACACTTCACGTTACAATACGAGACTTACCGAACACTCACACTACACGTTACAATACATGACTTACCGACCATTCATAGTACACGTTAAAATACAATACTTACCGAACACTCACACTACACGTTACAATACATGACTTACCGAACACTCACAATACACGTTACAATACATGACTTACCGAACACTCACACTACACGTTACAATACATGACTTACCGACCATTCATAGTACACGTTAAAATACATGACTTACCGAACACTTACACTTCACGTTACAATACGAGACTTACCGAACACTCACAATACACGTTACAATACGAGACTTACCGAACACTCACACTACACGTTACAATACAATACTTATCGAACACTCACACTTCACGTTACAATACATGACTTACCGACCATTCATAGTACACGTTACAATACAATACTTACCGAACACTCACACTTCACGTTACAATACGAGACTTACCGACCATTCATACTACACGTTACAATACATGACTTACCGACCATTCATACTACACGTTACAATACAATACTTACCGAACACTCACACTTCACGTTACAATACATGACTTACCGACCATTCATACTACACGTTACAAAACAATACTTACCGAACACTCACACTACACGTTACAATACATGACTTACCGACCATTCATACTACACGTTACAATACAATACTTACCGAACACTCACACTTCACGTTACAATACGAGACTTACCGAACACTCACACTACACGTTGCAATACAATACTTACCGAACACTCACACTACACGTTACAATACATGACTTACCGACCATTCATAGTACACGTTACAATACAATACTTACCGAACACTCACACTACACGTTACAATACATGACTTACCGAACACTCATACTACACGTTACAATACAATACTTACCGAACACTCACACTACACGTTACAATACATGACTTACCGACCATTCATACTACACGTTACAATACAATACTTACCGAACGCTCACACTTCACGTTACAATACATGACTTACCGACCATTCATACTACACGTTTCAATACAATACTTACCGAACACTCACACTACACGTTACAATACATGACTTACCGACCATTTATACTACACGTTACAATACAATACTTACCGAACGCTCACACTTCACGTTACAATACGAGGCTTACCAAACACTCACAATACAAGTTATATTACGAGACTTGCCGAACACTCACACTTCACGTTACATTACGAGACTTACCGAACACTCACAATACACGTTATATTACGAGACTTGCCGAACACTCACAATACATGTTATATTACGAGACTTACCGAATACTCACAATACACGTTATATTACGAGACTTGCCGAACATTCACACTTCACGTTACATTATAAGACTTACCGAACACCCGCCTTTCAGGCAATAGTAGCCAGTAAACCAGACTGGTACTATTAAGATAGGGGCGGCTGCAGACATCCAGCCAATAGCATCACCGAAATCTGGGTAATCGTAATCTTCCAGTGTCAATGGTTTGTACTGTAGGGCTTTAAACACGATTACACCCTGAATATACACAGATTTAATAACGTTTGACTAATGTTAGCATAACTCATAATACAAATATGTAACCAAACACATAATACAAAAATGTAAACGTGATAAATGATATAGAAAATGCAACCATAATACATAATACGTAAATGTAAACGTGACAAATAGTACAAAAATGTCACCATAAAAAAGTAACACACCAATACAAACGTGAAAAAAATAATGAAAAAAAAAACAACCATTACACATAATACATAAATGTTAATGTGATAAATAATTAAAGAATGTTACCATAACACATAATCGTGACGAAATAATAAATGGACTCTGCAGTATACTTTAGAAAATGATGTCGATAGTTATAATAACTGTCATACATAACCAATAATAAAACAAATAATACAAAACTGTTACCACAACACATAATGCAGAAATGTTATCTGAACAAATAATACAAAACTGTTACCACAGTACATAATGCACAAATGTTATCTGAACAAATAATACAAAACTGTTACCACAGTACATAATGCACAAATGTTATCTGAACAAATAATACAAAACTGTTACCACAGTACATAATGCACAAATGTAATATGATCAAATAATACAAAACTGTTATCACAACACAAAATGCTCAAATATAATCTGAACAAATAATACAAAAATGCATTAATTCAATATTCACATCTACATGTATCAATAAATCGTCATATACATTTGCAGAAAATCCCAAAGCGACCAGGCCTAATCACGACCATGTGTATCAGAATTGTGTTAAAATATACGTTACGCCTTTTTTTTTATCCCAGAGATGGTTTCATTTCATCGTTTCATATATGTTACAAAATCAATTTATGTTTTAAGGTTATTATATTATTGGAATATATTGAAAACAAGGCAGAAAAGTTTTGTCTTGGTTTATCATTCATGTCATGTCTACATGTATATTCGATACACATAATTACATCTTTAAAGGCGAAGGTAAAATAAATATCGGTGTTTAAGACGTTAATCTAAAAAGTGATTGTATTAACGAATACATGTTTATACGATGACTTCATGAACATCCTCTTCCATTTCGATGATGAATATCAAATTTCTCAATAAATGAATGGAATACCTCTTCATTCAGTAGGTTTACCAACATTTGTTTTTGTAGATATGTTGTTTAAGATACGAAAATGTAAGTCAGGCAGACATGCCTATGGCAATACCATGGTAAATGAACAATAATCACGGTTAATACATGTACCTTACCATTAAACATAAAGGTGTTACAAAAGTCCATGCTGGGGTAAATATTATGAAGGCGATCTTTGTCATCAAATTTCTGCCTAACATCATTTCGATGTCTTTTCTAAATTTTCCTATACCTATAAATAAACAAACAACTATTAACTGATATATAACGATGCCATTTTATCAAAAGCAATTATATGAGGGAAATTCAAGAAGTTCGTTGACAATGTGTGTATGTTTATAGAATTAAGCAAATATATTTAAACAAAAAACTTAATAATAAGTAATCAAATAAATATTTTTTTAAAAAATTTCATTCTTTCCTATAATCGTTTAAACGTTACAATCTCATATATAACTTGTAACCATTATTAGGTTCTAATACAATCAGATGATGTCTTACCTAAGATTCTTTCGAAAACTATTTTAAAATAATAAATAAATTGGAAATAATATAAAATCAAATTTCTCACCCAAAAAGAGTTATAGCTTTATGAATTTAGACCCAATAAGCTTAACAGCACGTTAAGATGAATGTTTGAATTTTGGTATTTTCAGATATAACGCATTCAAGGTAAAACATTATTGGCAATTGTAACGAAATGTCATCCTAGTTCATTCTATAACATATTGTACTAAGTAAGAAAACTCAACTTTAAAGATATCGAACTTACAAGAATATGCCTAACGGATTGTAAAGCTAGCAGAGATTTGAATGATGCGGTTCAGTTTCTTTTTCACCAAAATATACTTAAATGCTTAAAAGCTTTAATCTTAGAAAAGCAGCTAAATGATCATGAATTAAGACTGGTTCCAGTAAGACTGCATATTGTTTCATTGATATAAATAACTAGTCAAAACTTAGTTAAGTCTTTATGTAAAATGTTGGTGAAACAGAAACCAAGTAATAATTTGTATTTTTTAACATATGATAATGATAATAATAATAATGATAATAATAATAATCTACATACCATATATGTAAATGATTGCAACAATTTCGAATATTCCGGCAAAAAGCAGTGGAAATCCTCCCACGTAATTGTCAATCAAATTGAGCAGGTAGAAACCGCCCTGTAACGGAAGTTACGTCATGAGTGTTATGCATGTAACAATACAGCCATCGGTGCCACACGATGAACACATTTTGGAGGGCATTTAAGCATTGCAATTTCTTAATCATATATTTTGAACTGAAGGTGAGTGGTAGAATAAACATTGAATGCTGGCCATTTAAGTTTTGATTGATTTATTTTAAATAGCAATTTGATCAAAATGTTCATTTTTACCATTAACGTTTGGTAAATAAGTTTTGCATAGAAATTTAAGGAGTAAAATACTCATTTAACTATGTATATTTACTCATGGCAATCGTTGTAGTGTAAATAAAAAAAACTTACATGTGGCGCAAATACATATTTTTTAAGTCAATAAGTTTAAAATAATAAGGTAACGCAAAAATATTATATAAATGAAAACAGAATTACAGCTGGAAATCCCTACAAAGTATTACAGTCTTACCTTTGTTGTCATTGGCAACCCCAGTAGGAAACCACAGAAACAGCCAAAGGCACGGAAAGCAATCGGTCTATAACGTGATTTACGTACAGATGGAAATTCGTCCATTATACTTGACAAAACAGTCTCTACAGCAGAAAACTGGAAACACAAAAAATGGGGAGTGTTAACTTTTTCATAAACATTTCCTAAAGTTAATCATTAACCTATATACTTTGAATTTTTTTCTGTCAACATATTTAGATAACATTATAGGATAATATAATAAATGTTTAAAACTAAAATAAACGATTGATAAGCAAAAGTTTCAAGTGAAAAAGCAAACTCGATGTTTTGGAAAAAACACACACACGGTGTAATGGAAAAAACACACACGGTTATTTGGGAAAAACACACACACGGTGTATTGGAAAAACACACATACGGTGTAATGGAAAAAACACACACACGGTGTATTGAAAAAAACACACACGGTGTATTGGGAAAAAAAACACACACGGTGTAATGGAAAAAACACACACGTTTTTTGGGGAAAAAACACACACACGGTGTAATGGAAAAAACACACACACGGTGTATTGGAAAAAACACACATACGGTGTTTAGGACAAGCACACATGTACATAATATGCACACTGAATGGAAATATTGTGTAGCCTTAACAATCAAAATGAGATCTGCTGTATTCTTGTGGATTTATAACAGGATGGCGTGAAAGTATGGCGACATCGAGCTGTCCCATTTCCACTATAAAATAGAGGAAATGTGAAGTGGATATATTGAGGACAGTATCACAATATGTAGTTTATCCCGTAACCTGATATATCCCGGGTCAATTAATCTCCAATGAAAAAGTATGTAATGATATGCCTGTCCCACAATTCAAAGTACTTGATCGTTTACTAAACTGTGACGTCATTCAAATTTTCGCTGAAGCCACTGACCAATCAACGTGCTGAAATGTGGCTTTCCCAACGTTGCTTTTTAACGGATTCAACCGGGAGAACTGGATCGTATCTACAGACTATACAATATATGATGAGTCAAACATCAGGAGACGAACTTCAGGAGACAATTTTTATCAATAAAAACCCAAGTGCTTTTAAATTTGCCAGGTTGCTTTATTGCAGTAAAGGTAGAAACTTAAATACTTAAGCAAAACATATTATGAAAGCATATCAAGAGAGGATATCAAAATTAAATACTATAATTTGAGCATTTTATTGCCTATTCACTCGTTTATATAACATATATTTCAATTTCTATTTCTTGTTTTACTACATGTTTGCATACACATGTACTGATATGTTATTGTTTGAGATGATAAGAAATATACTATACTTAAATTCAAATTAATCTATTCTGTTTTCTGGTAAGACAGAATAATAATGACCAATCCAAGGCTGGTAAGCAAACGTACCTGTGAACTAAAGCCTAACATGGTCATCATGAGAAAGAACAGTATAGCCCATAGTGGCGCCACCGGCATCTGTGATAACGCTTCCGGGTAGACCATAAACGTCAAACCAGGACCTGTCAAATATATCGCCGTTGTCAATGTCACATCGAAACACAGTAAATACAATAATTATATTTTTATGTACATATACTTGGTTAAAGGTCTCACAGTTGCGGCCCGTTTTACTGACGGTACCACGATTCTTGTTGTTTAAGTGGGTTAGAACTATCAGCTATTGTACATTTTTTTGAGCAGATACATTCCTACTATGGAAAAATCGTTAAAAACTTGTCTATGTGGATTTATTTACCGTTGAAATCCTAGACCTTATTTTATACAGAACATAGAGCTTCCTCTATGTAGTGAGACCTGAAGTGTCATCGATATTCGTGGTCCTTTGATGTTTGTGGTGTTGTTTTTTTTCACAAAAAAAGTTTATAGAAACGCTTGGTATTGGTATATATCAAAACAACGATTTGTTGTTTAAACGTTGAATGACCAACCCCCTTCTGATGTAAAATATTCACCCACCTTGTCATCTAATAGTCATATACGACCTTTAAGACTAAAATTGTCCCATTGGTGCAAAAAGGTACCAAGTGCCTTCTTCTTTCATATACACTTGGTACCTTATTGCACTAATGGGGCGAAATACGCATTCAATCAATACTCTCCCTGACAAAAAGTGAGTTTTGTCTTTTTAAAAAATCAATTGTTTGTTATTTATCTAGAATATGGACCTCTTTTCATATAATATAAACAAAATGCTAATTTCAAAAACAAGTATTAACTTTATTGTCTATATTTCTTTCATATACCAACTAATAGTAGCATATATCTGTATAATTATTTCATTTAACATCAAACACTTATGTTTATTATATAATACTTAAAATCACAGTCTTACTGTACAATCGGCACGTTAACTGTCCCGAGGTATCGGGGATGACTTTTGAACTGTTGTCCGAGGCTTAAAGGCTAAGGGCAATTGTTCGAAATGTCGTCCGAGGCTTATAGGCTAAGGGCAATAGTTCGAAATGTCGTCCGAGGCTTATAGGCTAGGGGCAATAGTTCAAAATGTCGTCCGAGGCTTATAGGCTAAGGGTAATAGTTCGAACTGTCGTCCGAGGCTTATAGGCTAAGGGCAATAGTTCGAAATGTCGTCAGAGGCTTATAAGCTAAGGGCAATAGTTCGAACTGTTGTCCGAGGCTTATAGGCTACGGGTAATAGTTCGAACTGTTGTCCGAGACTTATAGGCTAAGGGCAATAGTTCGAAATGTCGTCCTAGCTATCATGGGACAATAGTTTAGACATTTCCCCAAAACACACTTGAAATATCTGTTTCATTACCCAAATCAGTTTTGGAGCCCACATTTAAACAACATAATTTAAAACAACTACATATGTAATGATTGTTTTTGTAAATATCCATTACAACGACGCGGGATGAGAGGGGTGGGGGTGAAACAGTTGAACAGCACCGCCTCTCTCTCTGTGAACTGTTTCACCTCTGACTCTGGAATGACAAAAACTATCCAAAACAGTAGAAAAAAATATCAAAAACAATCAAGCATGACGAATCACTAGTTACATAGCTCATTTGGGTAAAACTTAAATAAAAATAAGTATAAATGTTACTAAATACGACATATTACAGTTTCAGCGCAGTGTACACTCACCGTCGGCAACAACATTGGCGACGCTCGTATTTTTGTTGGTTGCCATAAAACCAAGAACGGAAAATATCACAAAACCGGCGTAGAAACTTGTACCACAATTTATAATAGGAACTATCAATGCGTCTCTGAAATATAAAACAACAGAGTCAGGTTAACGGTAAAAGTATTAGTCTGTAGAACAAACCTAGTTCTCCCCACTGTGTCCGTTAAATAGCAGCACATTTGAGCACGTTGATTGGACAGTTGCTTCAGGGAAGGTTTAAATGACGTCATTTTTTAGTAAGCGTTCATTTTCTAGGAATTGTGGGACAGGTATAGAATTCCCTGTTTTTTCATTGGGGGTTAATAGATCTGATTCGGGAGATATCAGGTTATACATATAGATTGCTATATATATATAATTTACGCATTAAAAAAGGGTACCCATGCACTTTATATTTCAAGTTTAAAACCATAAAACCACCCATATGGTACATACAAGCCAAACGTTAATGTACACATACGAGTACACTGTTAGGATAAGGAAACGGTGGGTGAATTTCTGAGCCACATTGTCAAACCATCGTAAGCGATATTTACAGTTTCAGAATATGTTTGTAAAGGATTTTGTCAACATGGCTAATATGCAAACAATATTTTGATAATGTGGCTCTGAAATTCATTCGTCGTTAATGTGTCCTTTCGGTAGAACTTTTAATTATAAACATATAAAAGTAAATTATTAGAACAAATTTAATGTATGTTAAAGATGGGATACAGACTTTTGAAAAAAAAAAAAATAACAAAATCCATATCAAATAAGAGACGTTATTCAAAGTACACAATCACAAAAACATAATCGATGTATACGCTAATTATCATAAATACAAAATAAAACAGTTTTTATTCATATCTCTACGATTATTACCGGGTCCGGTAAGCTCAGTCAAAAGCGCGTAAGATTACTAATCCGGGGGCCGTGAGTTCGAATCCCCGCCAGTCCACAGTCCGTGGTGATTAAAATACGACATTGCGTCTAATTGTCATATGTCTCTCACCCCTGACCCAAGAAAGTGAAAAGTTATCAGTTACTTGAGATGATGGATGTGTTCGAGTAATGGTTCATATTCAGCTTCTCTTTATTTTGTTTCAACTTGAAAGGGTTTGGGACACAAATTCTTACAACATTGGGTTCTGGTCTTCCCATACACTACCGTATTTGCAATAATACCTATCTTAACAAAACCTTCCATGATCTCAGAGTGGTTAGGTTAATTTGTTGTATGGTAGTCATCCACAGTCAGTCTTTGGGGCCGGGCCTGATTAGCTCAGTCGGTTACACATCTATCAATCCAGGGGTCGTGAATTCGAATCCCCGCCCGACAAGTCTCCGTGATTATTAATATACGACATTGTGTCTCATTAGCATTCGTCTCTCACCGCTGATTCAAACGGGAAAGTTATCAGTTTCTTGCGGAGATGGGGTGTGATCGAGTACTTGTCAATCTTTCAGGATCTCAGGGAACAGTGGCTATATTAACTGATACTCTGTTAACCCTCGATGGCATAAAAGTAATGCTAAATATTCAATCAATTAATAGTTGTTGGGACTGTCAGTTGATAAACCCGCCATAATATATTTATGACTCTATTCATAAACAATAACTCAAAATAAGTTCTTTTGTTTTTAAATATTTATTTTACAATGTTATAGAGAGAGGTAATAATTTTAGATCATGTTCGGTCGAAATTAATTTTCTAACTAACTTGCACTCAGATTCACCATTATATTCCCAGCATGTCATGTATAAACAACAGCAAGTCTTCATTTCTTATCACAGCATGCTGTTGACGTTTTCTCTCCCTGGACGATGTCCAAAGCTGACCATCTGACTCCCAAACACATTAATAGTGTACAAAGAAAACAAGACCTGATCAACTAACACGTCTTTAATATAAATAATACAAGTGCCATGGTATTAATACAAGAGTAATATGTTTTGTCAATATACAACACTCACCTTAGAGTATTCGTTTTAAAATTGTTAAAACTTGACATTGCTATGAGTCCACCCTGACATATACCGAGGGAATAAAATATCTGGACGGCAGCGTCACTCCATACCTGAAACAAGAAAACAATACAACAGGTTGGTTAACACAGGATAAGAAACATATTTCTCTCTAGATAAACTGGACGATTATATCTCACACCAGTTTTCAGAAAGTACTTGCAAACATACCCATAGTTGAGTGTCACGTTAGCCTCGGTAGAGAATAAAACAAGACAAAAGTCATTGATGTATGTTAACGTTAAGCGAGGGATTGACAAGCCTAATTGAATTCCTACGTGCCTCAAGTTCTTCCTCAATCAAACCTTTACAGTATAGCAGATCCATTGCCTGCAATTTCCTAATTGCCTAATTTCAAAAATCATCCCATTATGCAATTCCCTTGCACACGAGACTGTGTCTTTGGAGCTGTAATCGAATTCAAGTCTAAGTTCTTCACTTGAATTCGGTTTGCTGCGGATTTATTTGTAACAGAAAGCTCTTAATTTTTGTAAACAGTTTTAATTTTTTGTAGCGGCTGTGTAAATGCCTATTTGTCTGACTTCGTCCATTTGATGGTATCACCGACAACATTTTTATACTCTTTAAAGAGTATCGATAGAGAAAAAAACTTTAAAAAATTATCAAAACAACCTAATACACGTCAAATTAAATTAAACATTAGAGTTCTATCAATCACACATACCGTGGCTTCAGTTAGTTTAGTAATATTTGGTTGTAGGTAGAAATCAATGCCTGTCGAGTGTCCTTCTAGAGTCAATCCGCGTACAAGCAGAATTGTCAATAAAATGTAAGGAAAAATTGAAACGACGTACATCACCTGAAAGGGAAACAATACAAATAATACAAGGCGTTGAAGTCCATATGCAAGTTTGATGTCGATCATTCTATGAACGGCAAGTATGAAAAACATGTTCACTTTAGAAATAATAAAGAGAGTCAATGATGGGCTTACGCCTATACTCATAGTTAGTTCGTTAAGCATAATGATCAGTGAAAACTCTTATTAGGAGTCATATACGCCCATAAACGGTTGCGCCCCTTTGTCAGCGACGGTAACACGATTCTTGAACTGAACATTCCTAACGTAATTTGATTAGATATATTTTCAAAATGGTTCATTTGGGACATATTTCTTGCTACAAAAGAGCAAATGCTGACATAGCATATACTGCAATAAAACATCGCTGCTGTGACAAAAGTGACTTTATTTGGATTTTAACAGATGCATGTTTTTTAAAGATTTTTTATTAAAAAAGTCCAGTGGTCGTGAGATCGAATCCCCCGCCCTGCAACAGTCTCCGTGATGATTGATATACGACATTGTGTCTCATTATCATTCGTCTCTCACCACTGATTCAAGTGGGAAAGTTATCAGTTACTTGCGGAGATGGGGTGTGCTTGAGTACTGGTTAATCCCAGGAAACAGTGGTCAGGTTAACTGATCGTCTGTTAGCCCTCGATGGCATAAAAATGACGCTAAATATTCAATCAATCAATCAATCAATTATTAAAAAAGGCTTAAATATTTAGCTGGTCAACCCAATATATTTTGTGCATTTAATGAGCAGATACATTCTCGCTATAGAAAAATACTTTATAAACTCTTCGTTGTTTATTTTATTTACCATTGGCGTGATATTGAATATAGAGCAAATTTCAACTTTTTAGACCATTAAGGTTACATTATTGACAGAAGGTGAGATGAGTTCTGTGCTTATTTTTCCGAGAGTTTCCACACCCTTAGTCAATACCAGAAATATTGCATTAAATTTAGATAAGTAAATAGTGTTTAATGAATCTGAAATAAATTAACAACTCACTTTTCCGAGTGTTTCCACACCCTTGGTTAATACCAGAAATATAGCATTAAATGCAGATAAGTAAAAAGTGTTTAATGAATCTGAAAAAAAAAATAACAACTCACTTTTCCGAGTGTTTCCACACCCTTGGTTAATACCAGAAATATAACTGTCCACGCCAAAAGATTACATAGTGACAAGTCCCATAGCACTATCCCTTCCTCCTCCAAACCGCTGGTACGACGAAGGACCCGGTGTCTGTAATGTAATAAAGCAGAACAGCATTATATGAAATTCAACAGGACATAGGGCCATATACATAAAAGTCACGTGATTTAAGTACCAGTCTACTGTGACGTCACGGTCTCGAATTGAAGATGCAAATGGCCGCCACACTATTTTTTTACATGACTGTTATCAAAATTAATTAAGTAGGACATTTAAGTAAAATATATGGACTGGAATAATGCTTTAGCAGGAGGATAAACTTATTTATACAAGTAAGTAGACATTTTCTTACACAGTCACTTATTTTATTGACTGCATTAAAAATAAACGTTAACATCGCGAACCACCGTGTATGAACATATACGGAACAGAAATGAATATACACATACATAGACTGACCCAAACAGCTAACCAACCACGTTCATATTTCAAATATTGAAAAGTGCTATAAATATTAGTAGACAAGTATGTATTGGTTTTACAAAGCTTAATGTTGTTTCTTATTGAAGTCCAATTTTCAAAGAAATTGCTTTGACAAATTTTGAAAAAATACATAAAATGTCATGTAGCGGGTTAGCTGTTTCGTCCAGTATACATACATATATATATATATATATATATATATATATATATATATATATATATATGGGAGAGATAATAAATTAATTATTAAAAATTAATTAATACACCCAAACAAAACTGAATTCTTTAAAATTATTTTAAAAAACCCGAGCGCTTTCCGAATATATTTTATAATTATATTATTATACATGGCGAAATCTCAAAGAGAAAAATCATGTCATTAAAGAGAAATACAATGCTTACATAACCAAATTTTTATACATAGTATATATTATACATAGCATATACATACAAAAAAAAGATACATGCCAGATAAAAAAATTCATCAATTGGTCTTATTTGTGAGATCTCAAATACTCAACTCCTCACATCAAATGGTAAGAAAAGCAAGCATAGGAAATGCAGCATTTTTTTTTACAGAGAACGTACGTTGAAGATATTTATACACAAGCAAGTGTATTTTTCATAAAACATCTGAATATACAAAACTAAAAACACGTATATCCATAATGTAAATGATGGTTGTATTGTTATTATTTTTAAAGCCCATATCAAAATATTAGGGTTAGAGCTAACTAATAAAACCGTCATTGTACTAAGTACTGTTTGTTGGCTTAAGTTGCTGCTTTTTTGTTTAAAATTAAAGTAAACTTTTAAATGAACACGACAAAATAAAAATGTAGGATTGCTATATCTATGGGTATAGGCTGATATCCAGTTTATCAGCTATCTTTTCTATAGGTGAATAAATGCATTTTTTATATAAAAAATACTAAAATCCATTTTTTTTAATATATTGAATTCGTTTATGCAACATTCCCAGCGAATACTTGTAGCAATTTGCAGGCAGTGCTCTATTTCAGTCAACGATGTTCTAATTGATGATGTATGCATTCACTGTTTGATTCATTTTTTTTTTCGTATCAATAAACTTGTCTCTAATTATCTTATTTATATAATCAATTAAAGTAAATATACAACTTACAAAAAGAATTCTTCACTGGGAGATGTGGTCTCATTTTGTAATACAGTCAGGTTTGCTGTAAGGAAAATGATAAAACTGAATTAATTGATTGATTGATTTGTTATTTAAAGTCATTTTTATGCCATCGAGGTCAAATAGACGATCAGTTAACCTAACAACTGTTTCCTGGGATCCAGGTTAGCCACTACTCGAGCACACCCCATCTCCGCGAGTAACTGATACCTTTCCCACTTGAACCAGCGGTGAGAGACGAATGGTAATGAGACGCAATGTCGTATATCAATCGTCACGGAGAATGATGCCGGGCGGGAATTCGAACTCACGACCCCTGAATTGTTAGTCACACGCGCTTTCGACTGAGCTAATCGGGCCCGGCTAATAAAAGTGAAAACAAATCTTAAAATATCTACAAATAATAAAACATATTTTATTCTCGTCTGCCATTTTATCTGTTTAATACACGCGACAAAACATGACTAACACGTGGAGTATGACACTTATTAAAGACAAACTCCCTCTTCCTCTTTTCATGATAGCTGGTGCTATATCCACAATGGACGGAGAGCCGATTGTTTCTCGAGTGCTCATTTAAAATAGGATATTCCAGGCCTTGGTATCTCCCGAAACGGATCTGTTAAACCCCAATGAAATCGCAGGGAATTCCATGCCTGTCCCACAAGCCATAGTAGTTTAACGCGCACCTAACTATTACGTCATTCAACTTTATCTGAAGCAACTGACCAATCACCGTATTCAAATCTCACTGCTATGCGATAGACCGAAGCTGGAGAGCAGGGTCCATTCTTCAGTCTAACATTAAACAAGATGAGGAAATCGAAATGTAGATTTGATAATATCCTTACTCTGTGTAATGACATTCAAGAGGGCGCTTAATCGCTACGTTACTAGTCTGTAGGACTATTTCTCCCGATTTGGGTCCGTTAAATAGCAGCAACTTTGAGCAAGTTGATTGGTCAGTTGTTTCAGGGAAAGTTTGAATGACGTCATAGTTTAGTAAGCCATTAATTGCTATGAATTGTGGGACAAGCATCTAATTGCCTGCTTTTTCATTGGAGGTTAATATACCTGATTCGGGAGATGTCAGGTTCTGTATATAAACCACTACGTTGTGATCATTCATGTAAAAAATTAACGTAGGTTTTCTCATCAATATTATTATTTTTAATTTTATACTCAGTTGTCTAATTTCTATTGTGAAGTTATCTCATACCACACTCTGAAGCCAGTCTGCTTCCGTTCAACCACGGTGTGGTCGAGTTTTCCATAGTAGAATCACGACAAAAGCACGTGTTCCAATCTTGGTTGCATGCTGTCCACGGTAACTCTGACGTCATGGAGGCGAAGAAGTAGAAAATGCAGTACGCGACGATGACGTTATAGTATATGACGATACACGCAGTAATTAATACCACGCTCATACCCACCCCTGAAATAATTTATGAGAAAAGAAAAAAAGAATATTTTTAATAACTTAAATTGTTACAGTTTCTCGTTACAAAACATAAACACAACAATAGTCACATGTCGGTTATCAGAATATAAATATCATACAATTCAAGATTATATGATTACACTGTTAAGTATGTTCATCAATGTAAATGTGTAACAAAATATCGTTTTCTATTGAATGTTTATAGTACATTAATGCTTCTTTTACTAGCAAAAGCTTCCGTATTAAATACAATAAATTTAGTTTAATTTATTAGTTCAAGTTTATTTGTTGACTACAACAGTGCTAGAAATTTAAACATGTTTGGGTTACGGATATAAAAAAAAATCACAAATAAATAAAACTTTCCATAAATTTAAACATGCATGGTAGCCAAGAGCATATGAGCATCGACCAACTATATCTATGACTTTGCATTAAAAGGGAGGCTATTGCTTCATGTCTGAAACCCTTAATTTATAACGACACATTTAGAGTTGTCTAACCTTTCATAGCAGGGTTCATGTACCAGATCTTCAGTGGTCCCAAACTTGCAAACTGACCGAAACACAGCTCCATAAAGAAAAGTGGAATTCCCAACAAAACCAGACACACGAAATACGGAATGAGAAAGGCACCTGAAATAATATTTCTGTTTTGACAATCGTTAAAAAACAACACAATTACTAATATTGAATCATATCTGCTGTACTAAATCACAACTCTGTTCAGAAAAACAACACAATAATATACATTATATCTAACATTATGCTTTGACGCAAATTAATATTGAATCATATCTATTGTACTAAATCACAACTCTATACAGAAAAGACACCCATTCTAAATTGTCTGCGAAGGGACTCATTGACGACACACAGTCAGCTTAATAAATAAATAGATTAAGACAGTTCAGATCATATATTCGCGACCGGCTCTTGTTGTTCGTACAACAAAGAGTCACTTCACCTCTTAACTAATGAGTTGCGTCCCTTTGAGTGACGGTTACACAATTCTTGCACTAAAAATCTTATGTAATTTATTCTGAATATTTTTAAAAATTTTCATTAGGTTGATAGATTGATTGAATATTTAGCGTCATTTTTATCCCATCGAGTGCTAACAGACGATCACTTAATCTAACCACTGTTTCCTGGGATTAACCACTACTCGAGCACACCCCATATCCGCAACTAACTTAAAACTTTCCCACCTGAATCAGCGTTGGGAGACGAATGCTAATGAGACACAATGTCGTATATCGATCAACACGGAGACTGTTACCGGGCGGGGATTCGAACTCGCGACCCCTGGATTGATAGTCAGACTTTTTCATTAGGCAATATGGTTCATTGCTGTAGATGGTCAGAGCAAATAGTGACATAGAAGACATCACTGGTGTTAAAAAGGCGAATTTTATATTGGATTTTAACAGATGAATTTATTTTAGAACCTTTGTGGATTTCTTTTTTTACCAAAAAATAAGGATGCATTGCACGGTTTTAAACAAGCTGTTTAACTCACAGTGTGCAATTTTATTAGCAGATACATTCCTGTTATGGATAAAAATATTTAAAAAAAAAATCTATGTTAATTGTTGTTACCGTGGAAATCCTAGGTCTTATTATTTTTTTATTTTTTTTATTTATTTATTAAAAAAAAAAAGATCTTATTTTATATAGAACAAAATCCAACTGTGTATTGGGATGTAAACATTTTTTGATTCATATCCTTTTTAGTGATAAAATAGATATTTTTTTTGTTACTGTTTTCTAAAGAATTATAAAACGTAAAATTAACATGGCTATATATCAGCCCTTGATTTTATCGCCACCGTAGGTCAATCAAATATAATAATTTTAACTTACGGTAGAATGACTTTCATATAAAATAAAAATATAATTAAGTGTTGACGTACCTCCACCATTCCTGTAACACAAGTAAGGGAACCGCCACACATTACCAAGTCCCACAGCAAACCCCACCATGGTGAGGATGAACTCCAGCTGGTTACCCCAGGCACCACGGTTTTTGGCCGCATCTTCATCAACCTGGCGATAATAAAAAAGTCATGGAAAAACTGTTTAAATCATAATGTACAACCTTATTGTAATCCCTTTGAAGTTATCATATCATTGAATAATGATTAAATGTCATAATCATACGTGGAGCGCGTGGTCTAGTTGTACAAGATCGAACCTACGATTGTAGGATTGTGGATTCAAGCTCCCCCCCCCCCCCCCCCACAACCCCCACGGCTATTTGTGGTGTCCTTAAGCAAGACATTTTTTCCGCATAGTACTGGTTCTACCCAGGAACATTTTGAGCGTGATTTGTTTGAGTTACAATAACTTGTTTCACAAGCGAAATAATATAAATAAGTTTAAATTAAGTCGCGTCAAGTGGAACTGGCAAACAGCAAACAAAACAACACCGTCGTATTTAGCGACTGACCTATTGCTCCTTTTTAAAAGTAGGAATATATTATACATATAAATACAATGCAATCACCAAAATGTAAATAAAAGTAAAACATACATCGCAAAGTTAAATTAGTTATCAATGTCTCCACTTCTCAGCGAAGTGATTATAAATAAATAAATGCAAGTTTGATAGTCAAAATATACAAGAGCACTGTGTTAAATCAAGATTCAAGAAACAAAATAGAACGGCTCTATTCTAAAACAAAGTTATTGGTTAGGATTTAATTCCAATATTTTAGACATTTATTTGAAGGGGTAAAATCCGAGTCGTTCGAATGAAAGATATTTTGTGGTACCTGACGAATACACTGAACTTTATTCGGTCATCTATTTATTTTGTTAATTAATGTTTGCTGAACTATTACAACGTTATTTGTATAAGTTAAATTATTTTAATGTTATTTGGATATGTTAATTTTTTAAAATGTTATTTCAATATGCTAAATTATTTTAATGGTATGTGGGTTTGTTCAAGTATGAACAAACATTTTGGGTACTTTGTTCTATCACTGATATATTATCGTGTTGAAATACTGTCCTATATAAACATTTATTGGTCCATCCATATTAGTATTTGCAGGTATTAATCGTTTATATCAACATATTATCCCTTTAAATCCGGATTTGTCAAATATCAGAGTATGCATACATCTTAACCGCCCAACTCATCGGATTGGATTACTTATTCAGAGATTGCTTTTTTGCATACCAGATTAGGATTTTAGCGTATTTTCACCGGGTACGGATATGTCGTCCTACACCCCTTGTACGAGCTTAACCTAAAGCCAGTATCATACCCTCCCTTCGCTATACCATAACGCCTTTCATAAATTCCTCGCGCTATGATAAATTCCTAGCGCTATGATAAATTCCTAGCGCTATGACGTATGCACTCACACACTGACCACAGTAGGAACATGTAAACAATTTAATTTAAAGCTTTATGTTTGTTGATTATACAAAAAGTTATGAACATTGTTAGATTTTATATGGAGCATTATGCCAAAATCTGTGTTCCCTTTACTTCACACTACCATCGTTCGTTGTATTTGTAACAGTATCAAATGAGTGTTTTAAGTTTGTCGTTATATTAGATTCATGCAGACGGAAGGCAGATTAAAATGTTCCCATAACCTAATTTCTAACCGGCGATCGTGAGGCCCAGGTACCACGCTGTTAATATGCAACGGAAAATTATCACTGGCAGAAATGTGCAATGATAAATTGTTTTTCCTTATTCGTGTTAAGCCTCGCTGACAAAGGTATGTCCACTTTTAAAACTAGATAAAACAAATTAGGGTTACTGACATGGTTTATCTTCGCTGACCTACATAGTTGTCGAGTTAAGAGCAACGACCTCAGTTAACTTTCCACACATTTCAGTTTATAAAGGCATATCAAGTTTTAATGGTGGAGGCAGACCTCAGACTGAGTAGAACCACTGTCCTTCCGCAAGTACAGTTAATTGTATTACGTTATTTTATAATTGAATTATAATAATACAAATACATATTTAAAATGATACCGTTGCTGGACGTTGATTTTAATTTGAAAAAACAAAACAAACAACAACCTTATGAGTAAATATTTAGTGAACCACGAAATACTCTAATCAGAATAATGTATCACAGTACGAGTTTTCTTTTAATACGAAAATGCATATGTTTAAATTTCTCGATCATATTATTAGTCTTGAGTCTAAGGAATTAAGGAAATATAGGTCTCACCGCACAGTTGAATTTTGTTCTTTGCTCTATATAAAATAAGGTCTAGGATTTTAATGTTAAAAAAAAAAAGAATTCCACATATAATTTTTTTTTAAGTTTTTTTTTTCATAGCAGGATTGTATACCCACATAAAAAATGCACAATAACTGGTAGGTTGTCCGCGTTGTTTTTTTAAGAGGGTGTAGTGACACCCTGAGCTTTTTTTAAAAAAGCAGTCCTCAATTGCTCATAAATACATGCATATGTTGAAATCTTATAAAAGTCACTTTTTTAACACCAGTGATGTCTTATTGCAGTATATGCTATGTATAACTTTTTCTCTACTCATCTGCAGCAAGAAATCACTACTACTATGAACCATTTTGAAAATATTTCATAACCAAAGTACAAAGGCCTTTCTTTTTAAGCGTAAGAATCTTGCTACCATGGGAAAAAAGGACGTAATTGTGTAGTGAGACGTTATATGTCCCAACATTAGAACACTCACAGTCTCCTTAAAGTCATAACCTGGCGCATACCCAATATGATAACAGCCACAAACACTTCAAAGAAATCACATGGAGCCATCATATGATAAAACAAGTGTAACTAAAACATAATCAAATTCATCGAACTTTTGAATACAAAACAAATATACAAGTATGCCCCAACATTCAAAGCCACTACAAAATCATAATCTGTAGCACACTCAATATAATAACTACAGCACATAAACATTAAATAAAGGTGTAATCCCACATTGATATTGTTCTTTATTTTAAAGTGAACAATAAAAGTTTGAAGGCTTGTCATTCAAAGAGAGACCCAAATGAAAGAAGTGAAACCTACATGTTACTGTTTGTCAGCCTATGCACTACCAAATTATGATGAGAAAAATAGGGGTCATGTCAGATATAAGAGTTTTGTTTTCTGCTCAGTGTGTTGACAAAGTGAAAGAATACTTCCGAATTCATGTATTCATACCCCAATTTCCAAGCATCAATAATCAACATTCACAGCCACTACAAAATCATAATCTGAAGCACACTCAATATAATAACTACAGCACATAAACATTAAATAAAGGTGTAATCCAACATTGATCTTTGTTCTTTATTTTAAAGTAAACAATAAAAGTTTGAAGGCTTGTCATTCAAAGAGAGACCCAAATGAAAGAAGTGAAACCTACATGTTACTGTTTGTCAGCCTATGCACTACCAAATTATGATGAGAAAAATAGTGGTCATGTCTGATATAAGAGTTTTGTTTTCTGCTCAGTGTGTTGACAAAGTGAAAGAATACTTCCGAATTCATGTATTCATACCCCAATTATCAAGCATCAATAAAAATGACAATGCTGTCAAAATGTTCAAAATTACAACAATAATGCCATTCAAATACAAAATGAGCATTAAAATTAAGAAAATGCATTTTTAAAGAATAAGAAGCGTGGATAATCTATAAACGCCATTATGCGACTACCCCACGGAAGCACTTCCAATAGTGGTACTATGCCTCAATGTGCTCATCCTCTTGTTCATGAGGAACTTATGATGAAAACTATACTGAACGAAACAGCGAACCCGAAACTTGATAATTTTTGTACCTGACATTTTATGTATTTCTCAAAAAGTATCAAATCAATTTTCTTGAAATTTGGACTTGAATAAGAAAGCATACTGCTCTGTAAAATCAATACATAATTGCCTGTTTAGTTTAAACAATATTTTATTCACATAAGTACATATATTTAGCATACATTTAACAATAAAGTATAAAGTCATACGTTTAACAAATTATGTGGAAAGGATTAGAAGCTAGCGGAAATCTGCTTCCATAAGTCCTAAAAACTTTATCATATTGTTCCGAAATAATTTCAATTTGGCCAAATGTGCAGAAATTGATAAAAGAAATAATGGTTTATTCAGAATGTTTAAAACAATTAAAAAAGAGAGTATTGGTTGAAGAGAAAGAAGAAAGAGATTCCACTGAAATTTAATAATAATAATAATATATATTTATTATATATGGTAATGCAATTTGACGGCGCTAAGGATGCTTTAGTTAACGATATAATTAACGTGACACTGCGTTGTAAATATGTTATAAGACGGTGCATATTCGTCCATGTATGTATAAGTCTTGGTTAAAATATATATTTTAAAATGTCACGTGTCTAAGCTATCTCTTACTCTCATATTCTCTTTTTAAGGCATAGTGCAACAATTGCAAACAGGAAATGCTTCCGCGGCGAAGTCGTAAAATGGCGGTTATAAATAGTCCTTGTTTCTTCTTCTTTAAAAATGCATTCTCCCGTTTTTAATGCTCCTTAATTTCATTTGAATGGCATTAGTGGTGTAATTTGAATATGTTAATAGCATTGTCATATTTAGAAAAAAAGATGCTTGGAAGTTTGGGTATGAATAAATCATTTTCGGAGGTCTATTTCACTTTGTCAACAGTGTACACATTGAACAGAAAACAATTTCTTACATGCTACATGACCCCTATTTTTGTATTCATATGTTGATATTGCAATCGTTGACAAAGAATAAAATTTAAATTTCACTTCTTTCATTTGGGTTTTTCTATGAATGACAAGCATGCAATTCTAACCCTATAGAATATAGAACAATAATCAATGGTGGGCTTACACCTTCAAGTATAGAGCGACAGACTTCATGACAACGTATTTGTTTATGTGTTTATTATTTATTATCTAACTTGGCACTTTATCATACTTGTTATTTCATTATCAATTTATTACCTACAACTGTCCGTCTATACTTGTTTTACGCCTCTGATATTTTCGAACGCTTCATACGTTTATACATGTTTTGCCATCGTAATTCATTAAATTGTATTTTATTTGCAATTTAATTACAACTCTAAATTGTATTCAGATTGTATATTAATTGTATATAACTGTCTTATTTGTTTTCCGAGACGTTGGCTCATGTAAAAACATACATATAAATGATTAGAATGTGTGCCAAAACTTGTTTTAATATATTACAAAATCGTAATGAAATTTTATATAAATAATGTAATAATTCATTTAAATATAAAAAGCTTTTTAATACTGTGACGAAAAGTCGGTGCTAATCAGTTCACTGTAGATCTAATCTAGAGTGATATTCGACTTTTTAAATATTTTTTTAAGCTTTGAATATCGCATTAGCAACTCTTTTTCTCCTCACATTGTAATAATATATACTTTTAATAACATTTGAGACTTTATGTCAAGATTAGCACCAGCTTCGCATTTTTACCGTGTATATAGATGTTAACACTTGTATTGTTAAATAGTTTGTATTAATATTATGCATGTTTATCAATAAACATGCAGATATATAAACGGATGTGTGATAAAATGTTAAAAATATGTTTTAATTATAGTCTCTTATAATTCTTTATAGAGAATGGCATGGGTATTTGTTACATGTAAGGATTGTTTTATATGATGTATATACTATGCATCAACCATGATGAGACTTAAATAAAATAAAACTGAAAACTATTAATGTATTGCTATTCTAATACATGCAATCGGAGAATCATTTGATCATCCCCACTCCGAAAACAACATACACGCAACACATTCTTACATCATATGTTTCAATAAAGTGGTAACATAAAAAAAAATTAATGCTTTGGAAGGAGTATGGAGTCCCGTTGGGGACCATCGCGGCATATTTATTATTTTAAGTAAAAATGAAACAACGAAACTACGATGGTGACAATTTCGACTTTTCACAATCGTCGTTTCGACATTTAACTTTCGTAGTTTCGTTGCTTTGATTATTCTTAATTCTATAAATATGCCGCGACGGCTCGGATGGGCCACCGTAGTTTTGCATCCCAACTTGTTGACCAAAGATAAAGGTGCGATACTTTGATACCTATGCTGTAATACAAATCAAAATAAAATTAACTATAATAACATAATAGTTCATATTATGTTTGGCATTATCAGATAACACTACACCTCAAGTACTGCTTATACCCACGGTCGTTCCAACAGAGGGAAGTAATGAGTAAGCGAAGAGCTTATTGCACAATTGACCACTTCTGTATAATAAATGTCAAGTATTAAGTACATAAATAAGATAGCAATGTCTTAAACTTTTCCATTCATAATCAAATGTAGTAAACCAAATAGATAAGAGACGTGATGTCGTTCCCGCCCAATGTGTCATTTTCTTGACCAAATGCCAACTCCGTCCAATGGACAAGTGGGTAAAAGTAGCCTTTTCTTTGCTATATATCTCCTTAGCTATATAAAAATAATAAAAGTTGTAAGGGCAAAGAGGTAGGGTTGCCGGTTAATTGATTGATATAAAAATATAATTTATATAAACAGTATCTTACATGAGTGATTATTTATCATTGAATTTATTAAACGAGTTTGCAAAAAACTATATTATGCGAAGCTCTGTCAGGCATCATATCAATTTTGCCAATGAGTCTGATAAATTCAGTAAAAACTAAGCACGAATGCAAGATTCTTTTTATCACATAACTCAGGAAATTTGTACATTTACCATTTATTATGCAGATCATCTCTATAGAGAATTGTGAAAGATCGCGCATATTAGTTTCCATCAGTTGACGTATGGCGTAACGTATATAAATAACGTTATTTATAAGTTCAGGCAAGTCGAAAAGCACTTTTACGTACGAAAGCCGAGTTAAACGGAAAACATCAAGCGGTCAAAACCGTGTTATTACACTATAAAGATATGGTATGAGTTTTTACACTCTTGCGTCGTAAATTATGTGATAAAAATATATTGTGTATAGTGACCGTTGTTGTTATTTCTTCTGTATGCATAATTTGTATTGCATTTAAGGTTATTATGTTTAATATGCTTTTGTTTTGTTTGTTTGTTTATTTGTCTATTTGTTTGGTTTTTTTTCTTTGACCTAACTACTCATTCCTGGGATCATGAAATATTAAACAGTAGCGCCATTTTTATGCAAACGAGGACTAAAAAACGACCAGTCATATAGTCAAACGCGATACCGACCGAGCTAACCGGACCTGGCTTTATACCGATATGGTAGCTGTGTCTGTTGAAAACTACGTCCCACCATGTGACATATCCACGTACGTGTCCTGCATAATTTGCATAAAACATGTCCAATCTAGATATGTAGATGTCTGCATCAAGTGTAGCTACTGATTCGGCTAGTTAACCCAGAGCTCTCCCTAGACGGTTAAACATAATGTAATTGAAAATTCAATTACAAATTTAATTCAAACAATTACATGAATCCAATCTGTACGATTGCTGATTTATTCTAATTAGTGGCTGCCGCTAGTTTATTGCACTTGTTAACATTCTGTTGTTTTTTTCCATGTATATGTATATATATATCTTTCAATTTTATAGACTATATTTTTTTCAATTTTATAATAACACTAAATGTGTTAACTGATATATATATGTTATATTTATAAAATACAATTATTGACTTTGGCTGAGGTAAATATTAGTTCTATGGACCTGAGAAAAGTGATATTGATCGAGGACGAATGTAGTTGCATGGACCTGAGAAAGTGATATTGACCGAGGACGAATATAGTTCTATGGACCTGAGAAAAGTGATATTGACCGAGGACGAAAAATAGTTCTATGGACCTGAGAAAAATGATATTGACCGAGGACGAATTTGGTTCTATGGACCTGAGAAAAATGATATTGACCGAGGACGAATGTGGTTCTATGGACCTGAGAAAAATGATATTGACCGAGGACGAATGTGATACTATGGACCTGAGAAAAGTGATATTGACCGAGGACGAAAATAGTTCTATGGACCTGAGAAAAATGATATTGACCGAGGACGAATTTGGTTCTATGGACCTGAGAAAAATGATATTGACCGAGGACGAATGTGATACTATGGACCTGAGAAAAGTGATATTGACCGAGGACGAATGTGATTCTATGGACATGAGAAAAGTGATATTGACCGAGGACGAATGTGATACTATGGACCTGAGTAAAATGATATTGACCGAGGGCGAATGTTGTTCTATGGACATGAGAACTTTTCTCAGGTTCATAGAACTACGCATTCACCTCAGTCAAAGTCGATTATTTTATAATTTTGTTATAGAAATCGGTTAACATAATTACATGTATTTAGTTAAACTCTTGAAAAGTTATGGCTGTGTTTAAAATTTATGAAGATATTTAAAATCATGACTATACTGGAAATGTATGACTACATTCAATATATAATGACTACATTGAATGATCATTAATCACTATATTGAATTTTATGACTAACATTTAATAATTTTGTATTATAATTAATAGCAATGTTAAATAGCAATGTTGGGAAATCCCCTTTTAAGCACGTTGATTGGTCAGTTGTTTCAACTGAAAGTTTGAGTACGTCACAGTGTAGTAAGCGTTCAACTGCAATGAAGTGTGGGACTGGCATAGAATGCTCTGCTTTTCATTGGTGGTTAATAGGCCTGATTTGGGAGATATCAGGTTCTGGGATAGACTCTACTTTTTATATCATTGTTGTTATATCGTTCATGCATAATAACGTTGCCATGATTTGTGTGTACATTCATTACCAAAATAAATCTATAGATATTAATATCATTGTACTAAAATGTTGATATAACGTACAACAAATGGTTAAAACATATTTCATTTCTAGTATTTATACCGAAACAGTTTTATAGTTGCAGTTTTTAACCTCTATATTACTGTTAACAATATTATATAAACTGATGTCTTCCTCAAAATATCGGAGATCTAAATCAATATTGTGAACTGCGTCGTTTATATAAATAAGAAAAAGTAAAGACACTAAGATTGATCCCTGGGGAACACCAGTGCTAACTATTTGTTTATGTGTAAGTAATTATCTATGTCTGTATATATGTGAAGAGATATTTATTTTATCATGTTTAATGTAATCATATGCTAAACTAATTTATGCACTTATGGGTCGACCGTGTGCCAATGACCTCATCGTTCAGATAAGATAAAAAAAGGACGTTAGTAAGACTATCCTCCGAACACGGCTTTTTTTCATCAAACCGAAGTTTTCGATTTCCATCAACTTCAACTTTGAATTATGTGTACTGCCAAACATTGACATGATATTTTTACCGGTTGTTTTCACCTTCAACTAATAACAACATCTACTGCCCAACAATGAAAACGTTGGTTCTACTGCGGTTGCATTTCGTCTGGGACAGACTTCGTTACAAGTGTCTTGCATTGGTGCGACTGTGTATTTGATTGTACGAGTAGATATTTATATGTTTTGTTATATATATGGTCGGCAACAACTATACTGAAAAGATTCGTAAGATGATTTTATGGAGGCCGAAAAACACATAGCGTGAGATGTGTGTAGTTATATATCTTTTGTTACTAACTCATTCGTACATACTCGGCCAATTCCGCCATCCTTCGATATTAGGATAATCGATGAGGTGGTCCAAATGGGAACTAACCCTGACCGTCTACTTTTAACGGGTCAACGACAACGGCTTAATACCATACTGTGACAACACGTGAGATGTGTTGGCTTTTAGGGGAATCGAGACGGGACCTTGGTTGTGAACTCTCAATGTTAATGATTCATTTCACCCACGTTTGCGATTAACGTTAAATGGCAAACGTGAGAAAAGGCGAACACATATGAGAATGTTCGAACGTCAAATATATTGAATTAGTGTGATTGCGGCCATGTTCATTAGATTACATATCTGTGATAAATACCTGGGTAAACTATCAATTTGTTTATACGTAAAGGGTCAGACATGGTCATGTCAATCTTGTTTGAGACAAAATACATGAGTAGTTAAATATATCGAGGAATTATATAGAGAAGGAAAGGTAATTGATTGAGATTTTGTGAACGCTCGCGTATTCACGCAAAATCTCGCAATATCTCGTTTTCAATTATATTTACTTCCATTCATCTCAGGAACACAGATCAAAATGTTTACACTGAAGAATGAAAATGAAATTAAAACAATACCATTGCCGAAAATTTGTGTTTAAAATTGTTGAAATACCTGTGATAACAAAATTCAGTGTATACTACAGCTAAAATAACGACAAATTACGATGATTTTTCTTTCAAACCTCAATATCTTTAATTCAAGATCATTTTGCGTGATCGAAACATGTTTAAACATCAAAGATTACATACAACTTACAGTTTATATACAATAAATCATGTGAATTATGAATGATAAATTTGCAAATAATGAATCGTTCGTGTGCTGTTTCATCAACATTTAGTCAACAGATGCAAGTTTCCTTTCCTTCTATACAAGTCCTTGAATATATGTACAAATGATATAATGATTAGTATATGGTTTAATTGATACTGCTTTATAGTATTAATGGGGTTTAACGCCATTTTCAACAGACTTCAGGTGATATATGGTATTTCCAGTTAATGGTGGAGTAAGACCTCAGAATGAAATTGAAATTAAGTAGAACTACTGTCCTTCCGTTTTCACTACCCCATCCCCCATCCCCACTCCCACAACCCCGTCCCTGACCTCCAGTAACAAAATTTATATGTGTAACTATTCAATTGTATTTATAAAAGCTCTAAACATTTAAAGGAAACAGATACTTTGTCTATTAAAAACTAGTATCTGATTCAAAACAAAACAGTTCATTTGTGTTACTATTTAATTGTATGTATCAAGGCTTAAAACATGAAATATATATGAAACATATACCGTGCTTATTGAAAAACTTGTATATACTGAAAATAAAAACACGCCGACCTCGACTAACAATATTTATATGTGTTACTATTTGAATGTATGTATCAAGGCTTAAAACATTTGAATTAAACATATTATATACTGTACCTATTAAAAACTAGTAAATAATTGAAAATAAAAGCACCCCGACCTCCAGTAACAAAATTCATATGTGTTACTATTTAATTATATTTATAAAAGCTCAAAACATTTTAATGAAACAAATACCGTGCCTATTAAAAAACAGTATATGATTGAAAATAAAAACACGCCGACCTCCAGTAACAAAATTCATGTTTAGATGAAACCTGCATCATGGCTACTAGTATACCAACATAAATATAAGTGTACTTTTTGAAGTAGAGTAATTAATTTGAATAAACTTTTATCACATCATTGTGTACTATTGCACCTGATAAAGAGGGATGTTTGATAAAAAAAATCTTTATCGGCAGGGAATGGTGATCGTGTAGTAACACACGGTTGTGCGTTGTACTTAACACGCGTTTAAATATTTTTACGATCCATTAAGAACTTGTATTTACTGTCAATATATTTATAAATATAAGCTAATAATTATAATAACTGTGTCAAATAGTTTATAGAAAGACATTTGTTTTAGTAAATTAACATAAAGATTTAAAAAAATCATAAAAAAATGAATATGCAGAATGAACCTAGAACCTAGATAACTGCAGAACTGCAGAGTTTCAACAAAATCTATAGTATTACTCAAATTGTCACTTCCTACGACATGAGCCACGGTGCTCCTAGTCTTGCCATCACTCATAAGGCTCCCTGGAACCACACAGGGGTTGGTAATTTAACAACAAAAGTGAGCATGACAAAAAAATTATAAAATGAACATGACACCCATTTGGAGGATTCCTACCCCTCTGCAGTGATTTTATTCTTAGCCGGAACCATACGAGTCTTTATTTAGTATTAGAAATGTATATAATATTGATATATGTAATAAAACATTTAATAAACACCCAATAAATATACATTAGATGTAATCATAGTTATTCACGTTTATCTTCAAGTGTCCCAGTGCATGATATCAGTTATTGATACAACAAGATAGGGAATGAGATGTTTCTTAAACTGTTGAATTAAAATAAATCTGTTCGTAGTTAAAGTACACACTACGATGTCAGTTTGATTTATCAGGATCTCAGGAAAAGTGGTTAGGTTAACTGATCGTTTGTTAACCCTCAATGGCCTAAAAATAACGCTAAATATTCAATAAATCAATCATAGTTTGAAATATGTTACAGGGTAAACGCAAATGGTAGAACGGTGATTAATACGCAAATAAGAGAGGTTAAGAATTACATGTCAACGTATATGCGGCTGTAAATTTCCCTCTATGAAATGTATTTTTAACAGAATCACTAAGTACAAATAACACAAACTGTTATTACACTTTCTTTTAAAGTTAAAATAATTACGCATTTTGTCATGGGAGTAACCTATTTATTAAGAAGACGATACGTTTTTATAAGATTTGTTTAAACTGATTTATTTTACATCGATTGTGCAAATCACGCATGGAATCTTCCTTGGCAGATCCAAGACTAAGGATCTGCGAATAAAGTGTATTGCTAATGGCCGTGGCGGAGAATCGAACCCACGCCCCTCCGCTTCTGGTCCGTTGCTCTACCATTGGACCACGCACTCTACTATTATACACCGTCCTTTTTTTTAAAAAAAAATACACGAGCTACAAGGTCTGTATATATTTATATAAATTGCTGATAAAGCCGAAACTTGTGTAAAAAGTTGTTTATTTCTTAAGATAATAATGATTAAAACTCCTTTTAATATTTAAAATCGTTCTAAGAAAAAGAAATGATAAAGTGTACCTTTCCGCCCATTTTGTAAGAAATATCCCGTCGTTTCCTTTAATTTTCAAATTGCACTGTCGTTAATGCAGACGTCTAACTTTAATGGGACAGACTTATCAACCGGCCTTCACTGATGTGGTGACATTGATAAAATAGAGTTATCAATTTAAAGATGAGTTAATAGTAGAACGAAAGATATAAAATAAGTCAACGGCGCATGCGCATGCGTGGAAAGTTTTTGAAATTGTCTACGGAGGATGGCCCGTCTATGAATACGCCTTGAATGACGTATTTGTTTATTATTTGTTTATTATTGTTGATATGACCATTTTATCGTCGGTTGTTTATCATTTCAATTCAAAATTAAACGCAATGTGTACTTGAGATGACCGCATGAGGTAGATTCCATTGTGACAACGCGTATCGCACACAGTCCGTGTATTAAGTATAGGTCAAACTAAATCTTAATCAGCCAGTCAAGGGAAGGAGCAAAAGTGGCCTTTTAAGACAGGTTGTTGCTTAATACAGGTGTATTTGCTTAGAATGCATAGGAACGAGAAATAACAAATATGGTTTCTAAAACAAGTGGCTGCTCTGTAAAGGTGATCATTTACACAGGTGTTACTGTATATACTAATGTAAAACAACAGCACAATTTTTGGCCTCCATTTACTATTAAAATTATGTTTTTACATCGATTGTGATCTCAAGATCACAAACTTCTTACCGCTAAGTCGTAAGCTCGAGCCCCACTCGTTCCAAAACTTTAGGTTAGAAATATTTTCTGTAACTTGCAGAAGGACGGCGGTTCTACTCAGATTCATTCTGGGGTCTACCTATACTAATACACCTGGATATGTCATATATAACCTGGAATATATTGAAGTAGAAAAAACACTCAAAAAATAATAATTGTGAACAGAAGGTTAAACTATACATATATCAAACCCCACAAAATATCGCGCAGGCAATTAATTTACACATGTACACGTACGCATGCGCAAAGATTATAAGTGTTTACATTATAATTATTTCCAAATGTCAACACAACGTAATCTTAGAAATAGAGCGTAACTAAAGGTACACCACGTATTTTTGATAAATTTTCAATAATTTCCCCTCAAAATTGCGGTGACCCGCTGGGACCATTGCGGCATATCTAGTATTGCAAGTAAAGTCTAATCATCAAAACTATGATGTTTAAAAGTCGAAACAACAAAATAACGACGGTGAAAAGTCGAAACCATCGCAATTTCTTTGTTTCAACTTTACTTAAAAAATATGCCGCGATGACCTCAAAGGGACACTGTAGACAAATTTTATAACTACATAATTTCAATAAATCTTCGTATGAAGGCTATTAAGTTGTTTCTATATTTGAAATGGTAAATGGTTGAATGGAATCCTTTATGTAATAATTGTTAACTGTGTTTCTTTTTGTTAGTTTGTAAAGGAACAGTTCCTTATATATGCCGCCTCGCAAATATAATTATACTTTGAGATATACGTATCGATATGCGTGTAAAGTTTGTTTGTAATACACGAACCGGTAAAATGAGTTTCAGTGTGCCCCTTTAACTTTCAGTTTTTCGTGGATAATACATTAAATAAAAACACCACATCAAAAATCTTCCATCAGCGGCCATAAAATAAAAAAATGTGTCATTCTTATTACACTCATCATTATTTGTTCGACTAATATTCCGATAAGGTATGATTTCGTATTTCGTTTCGTTTTATTTTTTTTTTTGTTTGCCCTAAAATCATTTTCAAGACGTGATATATATTTAGACGTTACATGAATATAAACGAATGGGATTTAACGCCATTTTCAACATATTTCAGGTTATATAAATGATGGTATATTCAGTTTTATTGGCCGAGGAAGACTTGATAATGACTCTTAGTAGATTAACCGCCCTTCCGTAAATAACTGGCAAACTGTCACATAGGTTTTGGAGCGAGCGGGACTCGAACCTACGACCTTGGCAGTGAGAGCCAAGATATATTAAGACAGCACCTTAGACCACCGCGGACCCTCCATAAAGTAACTGGAACATTTTCTCAGATAAAGTTATTTTTAGATGGGTTTGAGCCCACGATCTCAGTAGTGAAAGTTTAGTGATCTTTGGCCGGTTAAGAGTCATTCTTGAACAAGTGGTTTACGGCACAAAAGTTTAATTACATCTTATCTCTCACTTCCGATGTTGTATGTTAGATCCCTGCTCGCTCCAAAAACTTATCAGTATTACTTTGATTGTGAAACAAGCTACTACAACTTATACACATTACGTTCGAAGTCTTCCGTAGTACTAAGCATGCGAAAAAAAGTGTCTTGCTCAAGCACACCATATATAGCCTGGGGCGGTTTAAGGATTGAACTCATGACTCTCCGATCCTGGGTCCGATACTCTACCACTGGACCACACACTTTAAGTGAGAAAGTTTACCAGTTACCTGTTGAAGGACAGTGGTTCTACTCAGATTTATTTTGAGGTCTGCTACCACCAATACAACTATTGATGACATATGTACCCTGCCATGTGCTCAACATGCAATACAACGATCACATATCACAACCTGTCCGGAAGCATATTAGGAAAAAAGCACATAGACATAAACAAATCGCACATAAATACCTTTATATATGATTTTATCTTCCGTTCTAATCTATATTTATACATAAACTCATTTGTATGTATGTAAATGTAAATGAATAAATATGTTTAAACCAAAGTTCACATTACCATAAAGCAGGTCATGCATACATTTGGAGTGCTTCGGTGGTGTAGCATGTGTTTTAATATAATGTAGCGACGAGTACCAGCTATTATACCATCACAGCACATTAGACAAACTAATATGCAAAGCAAATCCAATTTGAATAAATAGATATCATTAGCATAATGCAACAGGGGGCAATATATAGAATTGGTGACGTCATCTGAGACACACAATAGGACATAGTACCAACAGTGGAAACAGGAAGGGCTTCCGTGGGCATAATGGCAGTTATAAATACTCTTTTTTTATTCTTCTTTTAGAAAGCGTTTTCCTTATTTTAATGTTCTTTTTTTTTTTATTTGAATGGCATTTTTGGTGTATTTTGAACATAATGAAAGCACTGTCATGTTTCAATTGTGAATTTACAAAACACATGATGCTTGGAAACTGGGGTGTGAAAACATGATTTCAGAAGTTTACTTTCACTTTGTAAAGAGTGTACACACTGAGTAGAAAAAAAGTCTTATATGACACATAGCCCCTACTTTTCTCATCATATTTTGGTAGCGCAGACGTTTAACAAACAGTTAAATGTAGGTTTCACTTCTTTCATTTGGGTCTCTCTACGAATGACATACCTTCAACCTTTTACTATTTACTATAAAATAAAGAATAAAAAACAACGGTGGGCCTACCCCTTAAGACGAGCACAGCTTATTGTCGCATCACGTGATATTTGATTGACAGTTGCTGGTTATGTGTAATTGATCACAAACATGGCCATCTATGTGATCCGACAAACAATTACATGCTCAAGGGTGAATTACAATTTCGTTGTTTTGCATGTGATGTTTTATTGATGATTTGCAATTGGATAATAAGATATATAATTGAATTCCGTTTTAAATTGAATTCTTTTGACCTTAACAATCAGGTGGCCACACGTCTCACGCGAAATAAGGTCTCACTACACAGTTGAACGTTGTTCTCTATGAAATAAGGTCTCACTACACAGTTGAATTTCATTCTTTGTTCTCTATGAAATAGAGTCTCATTACACAGTTGAATTTCGTTCTTTGTTCTCTATGAAATAAGGTCTCATCCCACAGTTGGATTGTGTTTTTTGTTCTCTATGAAATAAGGTCTCATCCCATGGTTGAACGTTGATATTTGTTTTATATGAAATAAGGTTTCACTACACAGTTAAACTTTGTTCTTTGTTCTATATGAAATTAGGTCTCAATACACAGTTGAGCTTTGTTCTTTGTTCTAAATAGAGTAAGGTCTAGGATTTCTTCCGTGGCAAAAAATATATACCACAGAAATTTTTTTCATAGCAGGAATGTATTCCAACAAAAATGCACAATTACGTGTAGGTTGACCAGCTTGTTTTTAAATACAGTGAATTGACACCCTACGATTTAAAAAAAAAGAAGTCATCAAATGCTCAAAAATACATGCGTCTGTTAAAAATCATTTGTTAACACCAGTGATGTCTTATTGTAGTTGTTCTTTTCTAGCTTAGTTACCTGCAGTAAAATGTCACAGCCACTCGGTACCATTATCAATATATTTCAAACCAAATTGAGCGCAAAAATCATGTTACCGTGACAAAAAGGGCGCAACAGTGAAGTGAGACGTTAACGTCTAGTCCAAAACACAACGAATACAAATCTGCAGCACGTGTCCCTCGTTCACGATCTGCAAGTATAAGGAAAATGATATAAATGGTACGAGGTTGGACATAAAACAAAAACATAAAGACATATGTACACATACACATACAAATATCAATACAACACACTGATGATGGTATAAACCTCAACTAATTTGTAGATGTATATCATTTTGCTATATCGTACATGTGTAGGACCCCAACATGTCATAATTGTGCAAATGGTTACACATGTGATATGATTTTTACCACATATGGTAATAAGTTCTACTTATGTGAAACCTAGTTGTTACGATAGTACATATGTCACAAAAAATCGTCAGAAATAAAACAAATATAAATTTTTAGGTTTCACATATGTAAAATATGTTCCTTCAAAACTTCTTGCAGTCACCTTGTGATTTGATTTAGACAAAAATGGTATGTTGTTTATTTTCTCAAACAAAGAATGTTCAGCCGGACTGATATTCACAGTATTATGTGTTCTATGAGCGGAAGCGGGATAAATTAATTGGTCTGTCCGTCCATCCGTTTTTCTTTCAATTATTATTTATTTTCCTTGTGCATAACTCGAAAAAGTACTCAACCAAATGCAATTCACCTTATGAAAGTAACAGTTAGTGCGCGAACGAGTACACCAAATTTCATACTAACTGACCCATATATCCAAGCTTTACCTAATGATTAAACATTTCCTCGTCAGGGAACAAGTATTCAACAAAATCAAATGAAATTTGAAGTTAGCGGGGTGCATCACAAAAAGGTCATGCAGACGATGCATATCGAAAGTATATGTTGCAGAATTAATTTTCACGCCCGCAAGATGGTGATAAATTGTTGCCGACCAAATCAATTTAGTAGGTGTTTCTACAATTATATTATGACAATGTAAGAAGTATTGTGTCTTAAAATGGAGATACCAGTTTTAAAAGATATTACAATGGTTGTTGAACAAGTTTTCGTGGGATTTGTTCAGTTAAAAATTAAACCACTACTGATGTCTGTTTATTTCTTTACTTTTATGTCTGAAACATATACTGACCAACTGTTAGACAATCAATATTGTCCTCGCAAAAGGACTTCTTAAAAAGAAATAAAATCATATACTGACTAACTGTTACACTATCAATATTGTCCTCGCAAAAGGACTTCTAAAAAGATTTAAACATCATATACTGACCAACTGTTACACTATCAATATTGTCCTCGCAAAAGGACTTCTTAAAAAGAAATAAAAATCATATACTGACCAACTGTTTCACTATCAAAATTGTCAATGCAAAAGGACTTCTGAAAAAGAAATAAAAAAACATATCCTGATCAACTGTTACACAAACAAAGTTGTCAATGCAAAAAAGAAATAAAAATCATATTCTGATCAACTGTTATATAAATACAATTGTCCTTGCAAAAGGACTTCTTAAAAAGAAATAAACATCATATACTGACCAACTGTTACACAATCAATATTGTCCTTGCAAAAGGACTTCTTAAAAAGAAATAAACATCATATACTGACCAACATAAATAAAGTTGCGAAATGACCTAATATAATGAAATCATCAAATATATTCTGACCAACTGTTACACAATTACAAAGAACTTCTTAAAAAGATATAAAAAATACTGCCCAACTGTTACAAAATTAAAATTGTCTTTGCCAAAAATTTTTTTTAAAGAAAATCATTAAACATATTGCAACAGTAAATTAGAATATATTTTCTTTCCAAACAATTGAGATAAAAAATATTTCTGATCTATATTCTAGTTTTATTAAACTTTCAATTTACATATATGTCATTTAAGTTGATAATTGCTATTGACAAAATTTTTTTTATTGTCCTGATCAATAATAATAAAAAATCTTTCAACATACTGAATACACAAATAAAACTTTCAACTAATATGCGGTTTTACATTTCTAGGGGGAAGTTGGTCTCACAATTGTAGGAATATAGGAATATTTTCTTAACTACATGTGACAAAAATGTTTTTACATTTGTGACGTTTTTAGGGCATATTGGTCATCGTCATTTTTACATTTATTTGGTTTCATATTTGAGGAAAGTTTAACATTTGTTACAATTTAAACATTTTTTTTTTGTGGGGATGGGGGGGGGGGGGGGGGGGGGGGGGGGTAGGGGTGGTGTCATTCACTCAAAAATAGTCATGATCCGATTGAAATATTGTTGAAATTAAAGCGACGTTAAACACCGTGTAAAACAGTGCGTTTTTTTATCAATAACATCAAGTTAAATAATATCAATTAAACACAGCGGCAGTGTAGTGGATGAAATAAAGTATTGTCCGCTCATGCCAGAGGTTGGGGGTTTGACCAACAAATTCACCCGATGTCTTTAAAAAACAACAACACTCAGTTCTGTCCAGGACAGACGCGGACTCGACGGAGATTTATGTATAAACTCTGAGGTTTCATCGAAATCGAGTGGAAACAAATTATTATAAACCAAAACATCAATTTTGTAAATATTGCACTGAACCTACGACGATTATTAAGAAGTCTCACGTACCAAAACAGTCGGTGTTATGTCGGGGTGATTACAGATAACAAGGTATGTTTACTCAACTTAAATCTACCTGACACGGCACCATTCCTTTTACTTCCATGCTGAATGGCACAAATTTGTAAAGGAAGATTTCTCCGGTGTGTGGAAAATTTTGATAAGGGGGAATACCTCCGTTAACTGGTAACGGGTAATACACGAAACACCTACAACACGGGTCGGGGCCCACCAAACACCGCTGGAAAGTTTTTGATGGTTTTGTAATGCGGTGCGCTGACCTTGCCAAAAGTATGACAAATATAACCGCTAAAGTAGCTACAATAAAACATTGGTTTACTTTAATTGTGAATTTAACTTCTAGTTTAATCTTCTGTGTGCAGCGTGATAGCTGATTGTGACTCGAATAATTGGAACAGTTAATATTACCCAATCTATTAACAGTTTCTTGTTGTGCCACTCATCAATGGAAAGTCATTAAAGGGGCATGTGACAGTTTTTATAAATATTTACTTAACACTGTTACTAAAATAATATATATATATAGACATGACTACGGCGAGTGCGCTTAGCTACAATGCAAACTATAGATACAATATAAAGGCCTCTGCCAAACCAATAAATTTTGTGTCGACCATGACTTATATACTATGGAATTACATGCAACACATCTGGACAGGGTGGACAAATATACATACATGAACGGATAGCTTTATATGAGTAGGATCCAGTTAAGGATTCATGACTACTCACATGCTATATAAAGGACTTTATAAACCCGTTGGGTCATGTAAATACAGTGAATTCATATATATTTAATTTCATAAAGGGAGATAATTAAATTCACAACAACGGAATTTACGATTTGCATTGCATATATATATAATTTTATGTACATCTATAAACACGATGCTGACCCCCCCCCCCCCATCCCCCCCCCCCCCCCCCATCCCACACACACACACACACACCCCATTCATCCTACATCCCCTCCATGTGTTCATCAGACCCTCCGCGCACTATGACGTCACTCTATATAACGTTTTCATTCATAAAAATACTATCATGGTATTCTTGCGCTACTATGGAAAAAACCTGGCAAATGCTAATCTTTTGTTTTAAAGATTTTTATCCATATTTTCAAATCAAGCATGACGCCGTAAATTTGATAACACATGTTAAATTTTCCTTTGAAGTTATATACAATAATATTTAGTGATAAGTAATCTCTCAAGGTCAAACGTTCATAAGTGTACATATTGAGTTGATACGGGGATAGGTGTAAAATCGATTTGATCCCTACCGTGTTTAAGACTAGTTTGTTTGATACATGTAATGGACAAAGTTAATTTTTGAGGTGGTTTAGCGCCATTTTCGTAACATTTCAGGTTATATATGGACGTCGTGCACGTTCGCCGTGCACGTTAATTGTGCATATTGATTAATACAGTAGAACTTCGTTGGCTCGAACACCGCATATAGCTCGAACAACTTATCTAGTCACGGCCGATTCTAAATGCGATGTATATACATGTATGATGTTGAACACTACTGTACTGCTGGAATAACCATTAGCTCGAACAATTAAGACCAGCCCCGTCGGGTTTGAGCCATCGAAGTTCTACTTTATTACCATTTCTACCGAATGAGAATAGCATAAATTGTTTGTATTTTAATCTGTCAGACGAAAACTATATACAATTTTGACGTTTGAAGACATGAAATATCCAGTTTTGCTTGTGGATGATGACCTCTGACTGAGTAAAATCACCGTCCTTCCGCAAGTAACTGGCAAACTTATCATATAAAATTTTGGAGCGAGAGGTACTCGAGCCTACGACCTTAGCGATGGGAGGTAAGTGATCTTGAGACGGCGCCTTAGACCACTCGGCCACGGAGAACCCACGAACTGAGTTAAATGTTTTGACTTATTTTCACTTAATTTAATTCAAACATTTTATTGATACATTCACATGTATGTTACACATTTCATAGCCTAAAGTAAGCAAATTTCGTAAAGATAGGCACAAATACTTTAAGGAAGAAATACTTAATCTTGCTAGTGAATGTACCAGGTATACTTTAATATTCGGATAAATAATAAAATTAATGAATTATATATTTAATACTGTAGAATGATACCAAATGTTTATTTAAAACACAGCCGTTTTATAATATAGTTTAATACAAGTCCGAAAGAACTTCGGCAATTTACGTACAAGAGCCGAGTTACACGGAAAACACCGAGCGATGATTCGGATGAAATACTTAATTCTGTGGCAAATAGTTAATAGTAAATGTATTGGGTATACCTCAATATTCGGATAAATGTTAGAATTAATGCATTTTTTTTTTTTCATACTGTAGAATGATATACTGAACGGAACACCTAAACCGCCACTTTAATATTTTCAATATCTTCGTCAAAATATAGAGATTGATTGATTGATTGAATATTTAGCGTCATTTTATGCCAACGGGGGCTTACAAACGATCAGTTAACATAACCACTGTTTCCTGAGATTGACCAGTACTCGAGCACACCGCATCTCCGCAAGTAACTGATAACTTTCCCACTTAAATCAGTGGTGAGAGACGAATGATAATGAGATACAATGTCGTATATCAATCATCACGGATACTGTTGCCGGGCGGAGGATTCGAACTCACGACCCCTGGCTTGATAGTCAGACGCGTAACCGGCTGAGCTAATCGGGCCCGTCTAAAAAAAGCGCAATTAAAAGTTGTATATGCCATTATCAAACAAGTATATATTTTACAAAACCTGAATGTTCTTTCATACTAAATTCCAAATTTCAAGGAAAATACATAAATTTCAGGTATATACATTTTGGTGGCGGTTAGCTGTTCCGTTTGGTCGTTTAGTATATATGTTTCGTTAGCAGTTTTATTATATAGTATAGTATTGTTGAATTTCCAATATCCAATAGGCACGCAAGCCTATCTGGTAACTTATTCTAACAAACGGCGACCATATTGTCACGTAAGTGATCACAACCGCAAGGTCATTAAGACAGCCGAAAAATTTTTTAAACGATCACAGTGATTATTTGTGCAACCGCAAAATAATTAAGTCGACTGCAATATCATTTATATGGTCGTAAATTCATGAATACGACCGCATCATAATTCGTAATATATTGTGTGTTTAGCAATATCATTTCCTATATCGTAACAGATTAACATAAATTATTTTATCACATAATTAACGGTGCATTCCGATTCATTTTTTCCTAAGTTATGTGATAAAATGAATCTTTTATTCGTAATCATTTATTTTTGAATATATTAAACTCGTTGGAAAAAATTATATAATGCTCGACAGAGCCTCGCATAATATTTTTTTCCAACTCGTTTAATAAATTCAGTAATAAATAATCATCCATGTTAGATCATTTAAAGAAAAACAAAACAGGCACTAAAACGTGAAGTTAAGCATCAATATAGGGATAGAGTAGACATAATTTCTTAGCTTTTTACCATAGAGAGAAATCAGCCGTTTTGGCTTAGTATGAAAGGTCTTAGCAAATCTTCCATTATAAATGAATTTAGTTCCCAAGTAGCTTTTGCATTCAACAATTCCTAACCACTTATTGGCATGAAATACTTTCAGTTTGTTCTTCAGTTTCTTTGGAAACAATAGCAACATTTCTTTTAGCGATAGTGCGTCCGAAATTACATTATCCCCTGGGACTATCCTCAATTTCATTCGAGTTCATCTATTTTTAAGAGTAGATGTATATTTGATATTATATTTAGATCCGTCACTTTCGACATACCGTGTACACTAAGGAAGGGTTTGTTTATCAATATCGATAAAGGTCAGTAGAAGATATTTGGACTTCTACAAACGAAAACTGTGCAAGAGAAGTAATTCAAGACTGACTTAAAAGTGAGTCCAACATAATTATTTCCCTTCTCCGAACAGCGCCGTTTTTAGTTCCGCTGATTTCCTAATTGAGTATTAATTATGTCCCAGTATGGGCTTAGTCTGTATATATAGAACCCAATATCTCCCAAATCTAGTCTATTAACCCAAATAAAAATGAAGGAATTCTATGCCTGTACCACAGTTCATAGCAACTGAACGCTTACTAAACTATGGCACCATTAAGAAACTGACCAAGGGACGTGCTCAAAGAACTGCTATTTAACGGACCCAATCTGGAGAACTCGAGATCTGGTTCTGTTCTAAACTTACCTCTTGTGCATTGATACATAGTTTTATTTCATGTCACGTGTTGAAAATGGTCAATGTGTTACATGTGATATGTGTTGTCCAATGCGGTAATATTGTCAAGATAATATGATGATATATCATTAAATGTATGAGGTCTGCATTTCATTAATACATTATAAACCGAAGACGATGTAATTTGCAATATGCACTATGTACAGCCTAAGCAGGAGGCGATGCAAATTATATTATTTTAATGAGGGTTTTCAACTCATTTCGTGTTATATATGACATATTCAGTTTTACTGGTGATGAGGAAGGCATCAGAATGAATCTGAGTAGATCCACAGTCGTTCCGCAAGTAAATGACAAACTTTCTCACATAATTTGTTTTGGAGCGGGTTGAACTCGAACCTACGACCTTAGCGGCGAGAGATAAGTTATCGTGAGACGGCGCCATAGACCACTCGGCTATGGAGGACCCTGATGCAAATTATAATCGTGAGGTACAGCAACGGCCAAAAAACATCTAAACATTTTTTGGAATTTAACTAACCATACGAATAAAGAATTTAACTATAAATATAATGTTAACAATACATTTAAAAAACAACACAACAAAACTTGTCTCAAAACAAGCTACTTGTTAAATATATAAAACACATCCTTAGCTGAACAGATTTAATATATGCATGGTTTAGTATACATTATATAAACGGATACAGCGTGAGCAGAATAATGGTCATACCGGTATATGTATATAAACACTTGGAAAAGGTTAAAGGTCCCCCAATCTCCAGAAAATTGACAGTGAATGACAACACAAATTCTGTCATAAGATGACTGACAAATTGAGCTAAGAAAAACGTTTGTGATGTGTAGTATAAACCCTTCAACAATCAGAAACATGCACAGTTATCAGTTGAGTTTTTCTTCTAATGTGATGTGTAGTGAGAACCCTTCAACAATCAGAATCATGCACAGTTATCAGTTGAGTGTTTCATCTAATGTGATGTGTAGTGAGAACCCTTCAACAATCAGAATCATGCACAGTTATCAGTTGAGTTTTTCTTCTAATGTGATGTGTAGTGAGAACCCTTCAACAATCAGAATCATGCACAGTTATCAGTTGAGTGTTTCATCTAATGTGATGTGTAGTATAAACTCTTCAACAATCAGAAACATGCACAGTTATCAGTTGAGTGTATCTTCTAATGTGATGTGTAGTGAGAACCCTTCAACAATCAGAATCATGCACAGTTATCAGTTGAGTGTTTCATCTAATGTGATGTGTAGTATAAACTCTTCAACAATCAGAAACATGCACAGTTATCAGTTGAGTGTATCTTCTAATGTGATGTGTAGTGAGAACCCTTCAACAATCAGAATCATGCACAGTTATCAGTTGAGTGTTTCTTCTAATGTGATGTGTAGTGAGAACCCTTCAACAATCAGAATCATGCACAGTTATCAGTTGAGTTTTTCTTCTAATGTGATGTGTAGTGAGAACCCTTCAACAATCAGAATCATGCACAGTTATCAGTTGAGTGTTTCATCTAATGTGATGTGTAGTATAAACTCTTCAACAATCAGAAACATGCACAGTTATCAGTTGAGTGTATCTTCTAATGTGATGTGTAGTGAGAACCCTTCAACAATCAGAATCATGCACAGTTATCAGTTGAGTGTTTCATCTAATGTGATGTGTAGTATAAACTCTTCAACAATCAGAAACATGCACAGTTATCAGTTGAGTGTATCTTCTAATGTGATGTGTAGTGAGAACCCTTCAACAATCAGAATCATGCACAGTTATCAGTTGAGTGTTTCTTCTAATCATGATATCGAAGCTCAAGCACAATTGTTGTTTATTTAGCAACAATATACACGTTTTAATAGAGTTTAAAAGCCGTTTCCAAGTGGATATTACACCAACATGACATACTGAGCCTCGACCCTCCTCCTCATGTCACTAGTAAGAAGGGTGAGGTCATGGGGTAAATTTTGCCATTCACTGTGCAGGGCTTACCCTTATTATCATGTTCTTACTATTACCAAAAACGAGTTGTGGTTGCGCTGAAATTGTGGAAAAATTCAGGGCCCTCTTAACTTTTTCCCAGGTGTATAGATAATAAATGAAAACACACAAACAATACTGAAGTTATGGTATATGAGGAAAAGTAGCGTTTGTAAATATTAAACAATTATTAAAGTAGGAAACTACTAGGGAAACAATAATTAGTTGTCATATTACACTTTGACGGTCTAATTTCATTTCTATTATATTTTTGGTTTAATATTCAGTTGATAATAAATGTCGGCGAACAGATACCCTCTACACGTAATGAAGTTTGTCTGCGATTCTATTTTTATCCGTGCTGAATTTATCAGCTCAAACGTGCTGCTATTCGGCACAGCTGGGTCCGGTCTACATACTATAGTATTATTGTGAGTTTCTTAGTCTTTCTGCAATATCGTCTGTCATTTCATCATTGTATTATATCGATAGAAAATTTATTTTTTGTGCTGTTTGTTTTTCGTTCTGTAATGAAGGCGTAAAGTCGAAAGCTAGCTCATGATATTTTTTATGTTTTAGCACTGTTTAATTGTAATTCTCTCTACTGTATTTACTATCTCTATCATATTTCTAGCAGTGTTTTGTTAGATGCATGGTTTTCCATATCACACACACACACACACACACACACACACACACACACACATATATATACTTATTTATTTATATAATAATTTTCTTTTCACCTATACATTTCATTTTCACTCAAAAATATATACATAAACCTGTTATGTGTTAATAACCTATCACAGAGTATATATATATATATGACGCGTATTCTTGCACTGTCTGACATGAATTTTAATTGACGCCGTTGTTTTCCATGCACATGCATTAATTATATCCAAATTTGTCGATTTTGCTTATTGCATAATATGCTTTTTAACTATACGGTTATGTTGTTTATCATATAATACAGAAACGTTTATTAGATTTAAGCTTACATAACTCATCATCATATAGAACTGACAATATACATGCATGGCAACACAGTCATGAAGGAATGAAATATTTGATATATAGTCATGTTTGTCAATGAAAGTGATTTATAATCGTCACAGGTAAAATGATATGGAACGTTTCTATACCATAGATTAATTTGTATTTAGAAATTCTTGTCCATGTTTAAAGGCTTTGATAATATATTAAGCAAGGTTAATAATGATTGTTATATTTGTATGTTGTTGTATTGTGTTTAGCGTCGCTTTCAACAATTTTTCAGTCATATTGCGACGGTGTCTATTTGAAACAGTATTCTAAGCGCTGTCACACTGGAGTATTATGCCGCAGTATTCTAAGCGCTGTCACACTGGAGTATTATGCCGCAAACACATGGTATGATACCTCACCCAGTCACATTATACTGACACCGGGCCGACCAGACCTAGAACTCTCCTCTTAATGCTGAGCATCAAGCGAGGAAGCTTCTAGTACCATTTTTAAAGTCTTTGGTATTACCCGGCCGGGGATTGAACCCACGACCATCTGCATGCGAGGCGGACGCTCTACCACTAGACCACGCCGCGATCTGTTATATTTGTAGTATTCAACATTTCAATAAATTTGTACATACAGTCAAACCTGTGTAAGCTGTCAACTTCTATCAAGCAGCCACTTGTCTTAAGCAGCCACATTTGTTATTTCTCGTTTCTATTCATTCAGAGTAATTTTCTTCCTTCTATTAAGCCAGGTTTGATTGTATTTGGACTTTTAAAATAATATTGTTCAACATGTATTTTTCTGATAGGTTCAAATAGGTAGCATTAAATGCGTACACACTTCTTGTAATTTAACCTTCGTGAACAGTATTTACATACGACATTTATTCATACTCATGTCTAAGCATTAACTGAGTTTGTATCAGATACCAGTGAAAGTGAAAACACTGTTATGTCGGAGGCAAAACAATCGAAGTTCGGAACACTAACAAGACAAGATATAAACAAGGTAATTTGTTTGGTTATCATTTTTATTCAATCAATTTAGATAAGCTAAAATTTGACTTCATTCAAAATGTGAAACAATATTAAAATATTTTAAAGAAGCATGTTTAAACAATGTTGATTGTTGAGACTAAACTTTGCAAAACTGTTTACAATACTTCTGACTGCATGATTTGTATTAATACAATGCTATAAATTAGACAATTATAGGACAAACTTCAAACGTTTAATTATTCAATTAGCATTTGCATTGACCTGTTTAATTGTCCCCAAAAAATCACGGTTAGTGCAATGAATAGTGTTGGTCGCTCTCACCAAAGGTCGATTGTTTGACACCGCTAAAACCAAACACTCAGCACTTTTTTAACCCTTTACTTCACATGGACACCTTTGAACACCTCTAATATAGAAGGCTTTTGAAAACAGTGTAGAACCAGTTCTGATAACACGTAATGAGCAATCAGAACAGGTTCTGCACTGTTTTCTGCTCTATCAGAATAAATAGGTAAACTGTATCTATAAATGGAAATTGACCATGTGTGGCTTTTGAGTTTGGAAGAGCCCAGTTAAAATGCATACATGGAGTAAAGAGTTTAACAGAAAACGGATCGAGAGCGATAAACATAAGCTCTGAGGTTCTTAATAAGTATAAACCAAACTAAACAGATTATTTGGAAACACGGAACGAAACTCACACAAAAATGGAAAATAGAAGACTCGTTGAGAACTATTAAAAATACATCGCCTTATTCTAGTATTTTAATAAAAAACTGATTAGTTTCAATCGACCAAAAGCAAGTTAAGCCAAAGTTGACAGACGCTTCACAATACAATTGCGTTTCTAAAGAGAAGAGATTTTATGTTTTCCATATCAGCCTTTACTATAAATATATTAACTCTATACGATTTCAAGAATTGTTAAAACAGTTAACGTGCCCACAGCCATTTTAGCTGGGCTTTTTTGCCAAAGGCATAACCTTGCTTATGTCGATGAAATCGACGTTTGCGTTCTTGATCATGATCGTACGCTACAGGGACTACTTTTAGATTGTTGAATTTTTGTTTTATTTCATGTTTATTATGTATGCAACTAGTCAAACAATAAAACATTTTGTTGAAATTGTTCTGAGTCATTTTGAAAAAAAATATTGCATAAAATAAACTAAACGCTACAAAAATATCAAAAAAGGAAAGCGTAGGAATATACATGAAAACTTGGCTATCAGTGCTTTCAATACCTTGTCTGTTATTATATTAGCAAACCAACGAACAGCATGGTGTAAGCATGAATGTACTGATCTTTTTTAGGCAGTTGAAAATGCGAGTAATGACGCAAACATACCACAAGGAAAACTGGTTCTTATAACGGAGTCGTTATACGATGACGCAATTGCATTCTTGATGACGTATTTTGTACCGAGCGAACCTCTTTATAAAGCATTGGGATGCGAAGCCTGCCCTGACGACTGGCGAAAGAAATGGTATTCCGAACTGCAGTTTAACATGTCATTGGCCATTATCAACAAAGACAATGATGAAATGATGGCGGTGTTTCTATTAACAACTGATACAGCTGAGAAGGCTAACGTGGAACCAGCTAGTTACGAACATCCAGCGTTCAAACTAATGATGAGTTACTTGAATCAAAGCGACAAAGAAGCTCATTTTTACGAACACTTTGGAATGAAAGAATCTGTATTCATTAGAGAAGCAGCCATTGCTTCGAGATATAGAAATCATGGGTTAGGTCACAGAGGATTTGAAATCGTTATAAAGTTCATAAAACAGCTTGGTACTTTGCCGATTCTCATTAAAGTTGGCGCGACATCAAATTATTCGCAACGGATTTTTGCGAAACTTGGTTTTGAGAATGTTTATGAAAAAATATATTCGGATTATACAATTGATGGGAAGGGGATTATAGTTGATACGGGGGAACACAAATCGAGAAGGCTATATGGAAAACTAATAAATGATTTACAGTTGTAATTTAGAAAATAAAAGTAGTCTGTAGCTAAAGAAGTTGTTTCTTAGTTTTCTAATATTCTGAAAGGGTAAATAACGCCGGATGATTTTCAGAGCCACATTTTTTAAATCTTGTTGGCGACGTGAACACTTTTAGAATATGAATGTAAAGGTATTTCATTATTTAGAATATGTATGTAAAGACATTTCATTATTTAGAATGTGTGTGTAAAGGCATTTCATTATTTAGAAAAGTTGTACCGAGGCATATCATTATTTAGAATGTGTGTGTGTAAAGGCATTTCTTTATTAAGAAAAAGTATGCAAAGGCATTTCTTTATTTAGAATATGTGTGTAAAGACATTTCATTATTTAGAAAAGGTATGCAAAGGCATTTCTTTATTTAGAATATGTATGTAAAGACATTTCATTATTTAGAAAAAGGTATACAAAGGCATTTCATTATTTAGAATATGTATGTGAAGACATTTCATTATTTAGAATGTGTGTAAAGGCATTTCATTATTTAGAAAAGATATGCAAAGGCATTTCATTATTTAGAATATGTATGTAAAGACATTTCATTATATAGAATATGTGTGTAAAGACATTTCATTATTTAGAAAAGGTATGCAAAGGCAGTTCTTTATTTAGAATATGTATGTAAAGACATTTCATTATTTAGAAAAGGGTATACAAAGGCATTTCATTATTTAGAATATGTATGCGAAGACATTTCGTTATTTAGAATGTGTGTGTAAATGCATTTCATTATTTAGAAAATGTATGCAAAGGCATTTCATTATTTAGAATATGTATGTAAAGACATTTCATTATTTAGAATATGTGTGTAAAGGCATTTCATTATTTAGAATATGTGTGTAAAGACATTTCATTATTTAGAAAAGGTATGCAAAGGCATTTCATTATTTGGAATGTATGTGTAAAGGCATTTCATTATTTAGAATATGTATGTATTCCTGCTCTATCCACTCTGCTGGGTTTCCAACTTCCCATAAGTGCAAAGTACTCCTCCATAAGAATGCCCGGTGAAAAGTAGTTTAACATGGATTCTTTCATTGGAAGGCTTAAAATCATGACTATTTAGCAGAAAATTCCACGTAATGATTTTTAAATGATTTTCAAAGAATTTATAATAAAATGGACCATTATAAGATTAACCAAATAGTTAGAAACTACAATGCGTCATATGTTGGTAACACGCACAATTGATGCAGAGTAAGGGATAGGTGTAAAACACGGCGGTACTATTAAATTTAGTGTTAATTAAAAAGGGTATCTGACGGTGTATATTAACTTGTTTATTTAAAGATTTTGGAAAGCTTGAGATAACTGAAACGGTAAGATTGACGTGATATCCAATTTATATTATATTATAAAGATAAATATAATATAAATTGTGTATTACATCAATATGAGTGTTAAGCAACCTAAGAAACGTTATAGGGACAGATAAGATAAGCCGACTAATGAAACCGGACTTCGAGCGTAACCTTGTTTCACGAACTAAACTGACGAAGTAGCCATGCACAATGGAGTGCAGTCAAAACGGCCCCAAACCAAAACCGCCCCATATATATTAGTCTATACGACCCCATTATAATTTATTTTACATATGTTTCTTTCTTAATTAAAAAAAGAACAAGTACCGCTCATATTCAATATGAAAAGTCGGTATTTAGCGTTTTATTGTAGCTATGTCTTTCTATTGTGAACTTTTTCACGGGACACTCACGTTACTTCAGTCAGTGTACTGAATTCTGAAGATAATATTATATTTTGGGGGTATACATTACAAAACCATTTGCTTAAACAGACATGATAACATAATCATTGAGTATTTATATTTCAAATGTTTGTTTATTTCAGGCATTTGAAATGGCCAGTGATGAAATAATAATACAGTCTGGTACTAATTGAGGAATTATTGTTTGATGAAGTGATGGTGTTTATGCTCGAACAGTTCGTACACTCATTGTAACCTGTTTGTGCATTTCAGGCATTTGAAAAGGCCAGTGATGAAGAAGAAATACAAAACGATAAGAATTTTTATAAGATGAAGTGGTTTGACGTTCGTACCATTTGAATGAATAGCACCATTGAATAAATCAAATACTTTTTTCGAAAACAAATTTATTCGACTAAACTTCAAAAAAAATGGTTTATTAGAAAACAAAAATAGTTCTTTCCATTTTTACTGTAAAAAAGTGGTAATATAAATTATATATATATGTAGCATTTTTCTGTAATGATAGCTGAACCACCATTGTACAAGATAATAAACAGAAAAGGTCACCATTCTCGTTTTTGAAAAAAATAAAAAATAACTGAAATCAAATTTTGAACAAGGGTATAACATTTTATTCAGATGAACAAAACTTATGCCAAGCCCGAATAGCTCAGTCGGTTATGCGTCTTACTATCAATCCAGTGGTCGTGAGTTCGAATCCCAGCCCGGCAACAGTCTCCGTGATGATTGTATACGATATTGTGTCTCATTATCATTTGTCTCTCTTCGCTGATTCCAGTGCGAAATTTATCAATTAGTTACGAAGATTGGGTGTGCTCGAGTACTGGTTAATCTTTCAGGATCCAAGGAAACAGTGGTTAGGTTAACTGATCGTCTGTAATCTGTCGATGGCATAAAAATGAAGCTAAATATTCAATCAATCAATCAATCATTACCAACTGTGTTATCCTTTTATTCAATATCATTGTGACCTGTCACGTATCAGAATGGAAATAATTCAATACTGATTAACAGTGCATCGCTAACACATTAATGCCAACTCATCGATTCACAATTAGCTTATCGTCGCCTTGTTTGTTGAAAAACTAAATTGTTTACTAGTAGCCTCCGATAACTACACACACAATAGTTAGATCATATCCTATTTCAAGGCATATCCTATTTCTCGTATAGCTTTATGTAAGTTTGCATTGCATTATGTGCATATTACTTCACCATTTTGTTTAAACAGATATAGAAATCAAGGATTATGTCGGACAAAACACGGTCGAATCTCGGATCTCTTACAAGAGAACAAAAACTAAAGGTATTTTAAATTTGTTTTTACAATTCGACTTCAACTTTGAAGGAAACTATTATTTTAGAATTTCGCTTAAAATGCGCTTATTAGACCCACAGGAGCTTGGGGAGTGAATAATAACGTTTGATGGGGGTGGGGGTCCTCTGGCGCATATAAAGAGACAAGGAAAGAAACAAGCGTTGACCCCTTCCCCGATCAAAATTAGAATTTCTAAGTCAATAGGCCATCAATTTTAACAAACCCGGTCTCGTTCTATCGCTGAATGATTTATCTTCACGATCGATTCGGTAAGTAAAGCAAATACGATGTTTAAATGTTAATGTTCGGCATTAAAAGCATATTTTTTGTCCACCAACAGTTATGGCAACGGAAGTAGCATGTTCGGATATTCTTGGCTTTATTTTTTTTTCAAATTGGCCACACCCCAAAGTGCGCCATTCTGATCCGAGTCGCTAAGGCGCTTATAGAAAATAAAGCAATAACAGAAATCTGTCAGCTTATGAATAGAAATGTAAACATGTTGTCCACAGTACAACAAACAGCTGTTCAGTATATTTAAAAAGGCCACAATTTGTTATTAACGGGTCAAGGGGGGACTGGGAAAACATTTATTATAAAAAAAAAATCTTAAACTTTAAAAGACATAGGGAAATGTGTCCATGTGACATGCAGCACTGGAATAGCTTGCAATCAATATTCACATCTTTCAGCAATAACTCTGCATAGATGGGCAGATATGACAATGCAACTCTATTGCACAGAATTCAAACTGATGAAAACTATATTTCTGTCAAGCAGAGGATTTCCACATGTGATGTGCTCATTGTGGATGAGATTTCGATGGTTTCTGCTAAAACGTTTGGCCAGTTGGGCTACATTTGCCAACATGTAAGGGGGAATGACCTTCCTTTTGGTGGAATTCAAATAATATTATGTGGAGATTTTTACCAGTTACCCGCTGTCAGCAATGAATTGTATGGTGACCCAGCTAAATACTGTTTTCAATCCCCTATATGGAATATATCTGTTCCACACCATGTGAACTTGACAGGAAATTACAGGCAACATGAGCATGATTTAATTAAAGCTGTAAATGAACTTGGAAAGGGTAAATTGTCTGTTGAAACTGACATTTTATTGAAAAGTCTGTGTAGAAATGTCCCTGCAGAAGAGACTGAACCTGTGTACCTTTTTGCAAGGAATTACAGTGTAGACCTTTTTAACCATGACCGTCTGGAGCAGGTACAGGGTGAGGTAAAAGTTTTTACTTTTAAGGATGAAGGAGACTCTCATTATAAGAAATTGTTTACAGCTCCCCATACCCTAGGAATAAAACTTGGATGTCCTGTAATGCTGCTGGTTAATCGGAGTGACACTTTGGTAAATGGATCTATTGGAAAGGTTGTGGAATTTACTGACAAAACAGTGACTGTTAATTTTCATCAAAAGAAAACTACAGTTCAGCTCAAACCTCATTTATTCACTGTGTTTGACCCTGTTACCAAAACTGTAATATGTAAAAGAATTCAGTTTCCACTGAAATTGTGTTATGCTATGACCATACACAAGTCCCAGGGGATGTCACTACCGTCAGTTGTAATAGACTGCAGCAATGCAAGCATTCCTGGTCAATTAGGAGTTGCCTTAGGCAGGGCACAGACAAAAAGTGGAATAAAACTTATTAATTACAATAGATCCATACCAAAAAAAAAAACACCAAATACAGTGAGTGAGTTCTATGAGACAAATACAGTAGGACCTGACACAGATTTGACATGTTGCAGAAATTTTAATCTTCGGTTTCTGACAGAAGCATTGTTCTCTCCATTTGAGACTACTGATAATTACCTAGATATTGAAGAGAGCAGCTCTTCAGGGGAAGAATTTAGTGACTGGGATGATGAAATACAAGCACTGTTGTTAGATGAATCAGACCCTTATACAGACTCAAAGTCAGCATTAAACAAGGCATTGTCTGATTACCAGGATACACCTGAGGAACATACAGCTAATGCATGTGTGACTAATTTGAATAGTCAAGTCAAAAGTTTTGACAAGTGGTACAAGGACCAGTTAACTGAAGTGAACAATATAGCACATCAGAACTTTCCTGACATTACAACAAAAACAACAGACTCTAAGCATGTAACAAACTTTTGTAAGGACTTTAATTCTTACATTAACAACACCAAGTATACTGCATCATGTGAAAAACTCCTTTCTTCTTGTGTCAAGAGTAGAAGTGATACAGAACAAAGTGTTCTAACCTCGGTTGTGTTCCAAATACAGGAAGCCGTCATCCAAAAAATGGCAGAAACTGTTCCTGTGAAGCCTTTTCCAGAGAGGGCGCAGCCAACAGAATTATCCGAAGAAGGAAAAGGTAAAGTCAGGTACATTGGGGGCTACTGTGTAGCAAAAGTAAAATACAAACATGTAATATCCGTAAAAAAATCCATGTACAAAAGAAGAAAAAAATCAAAGTTTCAAAGAAGTAAATGCTGTGTGCAGTATCTTGAAAAGCTGGTTGGAAATTTTGGTGATCTTACAGAAGATAGTAAATTTAAGGACACACTGGAAGAAACCTCCAGGAAGCAAAATATGAGACAGGGGCTTACAAATATCACAGATGATGCCTATCTATTTTTCACATTCCTTGAGAGAAAGTGTAGAAAAATGGAGTCCTACACAGACCTATACACACACGGAGAACATCTGTTTTCAAATATTTTACAAAACATACTGGATGATAAAGAACTATATGATGAATGGAATGGACCGTTTGCAAGTACTTCTAGTGATATGGAGGACCAAACTGTTATCCGTCACTTGCTTAGGAATGTTGTTATTAAATATGTGAATGTATCAGCCTCCCAGTTTCGTAGAGACTATTTGCTTCATGTCAAGCGTGAAAAGGGTAAGGCACATAGGAAGAAGGTAATGGAAAAAAAAGTAATGAAATCTTCAGGTAAGAAAATCTCAATAGCAGAATGCAAGAGTGATACTTCAGTTAACAAGGAAATATCACACCTACAGTTGAAGGCAGGAGTACTGACTAATAATGAGTATTTTTGTGACAAAGTATACACAAAGTCAGATTTGTTCTTATTGTGTGCAGCCTATGAAATTCCAACCACATCTAAAATGATAAAAAAGACTTTGAATGATTCTCTTTGTGCTGTAATCAAAGAATGTAACTTAATGCTTACTTCTAGTGTCTTTGGAGAAGGACCAAGTGGAGCCAAGTCAACCCTCTCAGGATCTTGTGGTGCAGGGTCTGATGAAACATGAGTTAGAACGTCTAGTGATGAAGGTGCATTCCATGAAGCTAGACCTAATGTAGCAGGAGGTAGTGGAATGGTAGATGAAAGTTCCACACCTGGTCATGATGGGCCAGAAATAGTTTCAGTGCAAGGAACAGTAGTTCCTGAAAAAAAGAGTGACATTATTGTCAGGAGCACTAAGAGAAAAGGAAAGGGTAAAGGAAAGGGAAAAGGAAAGCGATCAAAAACAATAAGTGTAGACATTGAAAAAGAAGGTTGTTCAGTATGTAATGGTCCATTTGATGACACACCCAATTGGATACAATGTTACCATTGTGATAATTGGTCTCATGGTCATTGTGTTGGAATTGAAAAAAAAGAAGACTGGGATGTTTACAATCAGGAAGATACACAGTTCCTGTGCCCTTTTGCCAGTGACTGCATAAAAGAAGAGTTATGCATATGAACTTGCTAAGTAGGATCTTTATCAAATTAAAAGGTAAACACATCCTTCTGTTGATCAATATATAGTTTACCCAAGATATTACTATCACAAATTAATTCATGTTGGTTAAGTTTTCACCTTATATTTGATTACAGTAAAACTTTTAAAATTTCAAAAAGAAAAAAAATAATTAGAGAAATCGATGACGCCCCATCGCAAATACCCACTTTTTTTCAAATGACCTTAATGCTTGTGAAACAAGCTTTTATCAGAGCTCATTAGAAATTCTTAACCATTCTCATCTGGAAGTACTCTCAAATATTTATAATTTGACACTTATAATGATATGTTTTGACTATGTCCCATTGTTTGATCTTTCAGCTTGACCTTAAGGTCAAGAAAAGGCCAAAATGAGGTCATAAGGTCGTAGTTGAGTGTAAAGTGCTCATTAAGATCTTTAATTTGATACCCATATTGATATAATTTGGAAATGTCCTATTTTTTTACCGCTTACCCCAGGGTCCCTGGGGGTAATTTTACATAATCCGTTCAATATATTATAAATCTCAAACACCTTAGTAATTGACCCAGGTTATAAGGTATTATCTTTAAAACTGAAAAGGAAATTGGCATATTTACTTATTTTACCTTTGACCTTGACCGGTCACACGAAAAATTGACCAGTGTACTCTACAGTCCATCAACTATATACCTGCCAAATCTCAAATGTGTATCTATAACGGTTAAGGAGTTCCATTTACAAGCAACATGACTGACGGACGGACGGATGGACATATGTACGTACTGCAATGCACTCGTCAATTGTACGAAACTAATATGTACCCATTTTTTTAAATTGGGTATAATCACTGTGGAAGCTGTTTGAAATTTTAGAAAATTCTAAACTCATCCGGTATGTACCAAATTTGAAATTTTAGAAGTCAAATAATTTTATTTGAAAGTTGTAATATATCCCCAGGCACCCAGGGGTAGGAGTGTCATGGGGTAAAAACAAAGGACATTTCCAAATCATATCAATATGGGTATAAAATTAAAGCTATTAAAGAGTACTTCACACTCAACTACAATTATGACCTCATCGTGACCTTTCCTTAACCTTAACATCAAGGTGAAAGGTCAAACAATTGGGCATGAGCAAAACATATCATTATTAGTGTCAAAATCTAGGTATTTGAGAGTACTTTCAGATGAGAATGGTTTAACATTTCTAGCGAGCTCTTTAAAAGCTTGTTCCACAATTATTAAGGCCATTTTAAAAAAGAGGGTATTTTTAAATAGGCAAGTTGAGGATTTAATTCTTACCAATTTGTATGTCATCTAGTTACTATTATTTAAGGTTTTCAGTGCCTTCCTTGGATTGACTGGCCTGTTCACCTTCAAACACAATGGCTCAGCACCATTTCCTCCTGTGTTGGATTTCCTTTAAACAGTAGTTTGTCCAATAATTATAGTTTTTACTGTTTTAAAATACTGTGCATAGTTAGGATTTGCATTGGCTCCATTATGCAGACCCCGTTGCTGGCAGAAAACATTTCAATAATGTCACTGTTGATCCGCCCTGGGATGATTGACCCACTGCTTACTTTTAGCCTTTGCTTGCACAACTCATCAAATCCAGTGATACAGGATCTGAGGTCCTGTCTTGTCTGTGATGATATCAAAGATTTCTCCTTCTGTGTTGGGGTCAAATCTTTGCCCGTCAGGACCGACGACTCCCATTCCTGGAACCATTCTATCACTTGCCTATTCTCTTGCAGGCGAATATCGCCTACGTCAATAATTGTCTTATGTCCCTGAAATTAGAAACAAGTATACTGGGGTGATTAAGCAGTTCCACTGTGCCATTTAAAAAATGTCCACTTTCACCTACATTTTTCTGGAAAACCTCCATTAAATGCAACATGTCTTTGTCTAAGACCTCCTCTGCCAGTTTGTTCCTCATTTTCGATTCCTGTATGAGAACGAAGTGGTCGTGTGTAAGTCTGTGGTGCATGGGAAAAGCATTGGTTGCCCTGTCCCACTGAAAGGCTTTAATCCGGTGATCCCAGCAGATGTCGTGTGTTCCATGAATTAACTTCCTTTTGTATTGTGCTCCATTACCGCTTTTAGATAAATTATTCCTCACTCTTTTGATCACATGAGAATAATCCATTATAAATATGATGTTCTGCTGATGGGGAAACCAGATATTTGCTGATGAGTACCTTGCCTCGTTAGGAGAAATATCTGGGAAAAATAGCTTAACAAAGTCTCTGTTAGCCTGTGCTCCATCCATGCTAGAAAAGCACACTTGAAAACCATACATATTTAAAAAATGTATTGCTTTCCAAAAAAGGAAGTACAAGTCGCTGGTTTTAGCCTGTAAAGTTGGAAAATGTGCAATGGGAAAGCGAAACCCTGTCAGACCCAAGAAAAACAAATTGAAGTACATGTGTGGCAATGTGTCTTTCAATTGTTATTGAACACATTGTATGAAGTGAAGAAGATTCTAATCCCAAGTCAACAAATCCAGTAAGACTGGTTTCTCCATTTTTCTTTGTGCAAACAAGATCATCTTGTATACTCATTTCATCAAAGATTATCCCTCCTGACCATCCGTCTGGTGGAAGATTTCTTCTCATGGCCTCATGTCTCATCCAGGTAAAAAAGTCTTTATTGAATCCTGGAGTCTGGTCCACACTGTTTTTGTAATATTGGAGTAGACGACCTGATGGTAGAATTAAAAACTTGCTGTTTCTCAAGTCTTCATAGGCTCTTCTGCTCCTGCACCATATGCAGAGACAAAGCCGGAGTACCTTCTTGTCCCATCTTCTCTGTCTTGGATTACTTTTCAAATTTCTCTGCTGATCCAACAATAGTGTGAGAAAGTTTTCCTCTGCTTCAGGAATTGCTTCTAGAAGTATTGTTTCAATATCTTTATGATCTTCTTTAATTAAATGCACAAATCTTTCTGAATCTTTCTCACACCTGACACCACGATCTTCATACAAACTGTAAGCTTTCCTTTTACCATTATCAATCAAATTGAGTTGGCACTTTCTGCAAATATCTACAACAGAGCGAAATGTCAATACCCTGTTGCATCCTATACTTCTAATATTGAGTGATGGTTTGACATTTTCATCCCCTGTAACTGTCCAGTGTTCTGTCACACAATATTTAGACCCTCCATTGCCCTTAAAGTTAGCCTTTTGGGGCTTTCCTTTACAAACTTGCAATTTTTCCACCATTTCACAAATGGTTAGAATTGACGTCTGTTCCAAGTTAAAAGATGTAGAAATACCGAAATCTTGTAGTGGAATCTGTTTGCCTCCGACTTCCAACTGCCATTCTTTTTTTTCAAAGAATATAACTTCTTTAACAAGCTTAACACCATTAACACTATCCCCAGTGAATGTTCCTATGTGTATTCTTGTGTTACCAGAATGACATACAAAGTAATGAGGTGGAATGACTTTTACTATATCGTTTAAGTTGTTCAAGTGTGTTTCTGGCATCATGTCTTTCCGTTTAAGCCCTTCGTATGCAACACCGACCTTTTTAGTCACCTTGCTCCGACTCTTTTTTGTTGTAACAGAAGGAAATATTTTGAGTAGGTATCTTCCCAAATGGTTGTTAGTAAACTTGCCACCATTGCTTCTGTACTCATCAAACAATGACTGACTTTCAATTTTGTCACAAACATTGAATGATTCTTCATATGTAGTTTGGAGCCTGCAAAGAAACATATACATGACTTAAAGTTTACAGGTAATAATGAATGAATGAAATAATGAATACAGCAAAGGCCTAATTAAAATTGGGTCACAATGACCATAAACTACAGACATGTACCAATGCATTCCTGAAGTATGAAGTGTGTACCTGTAATAGCCTAGGAGGCATGACTCATGTGTCCCATGGGGGAAAAATTATGGAAACTATTGTACTCATCAAGCCATTCGATTTGATATGCAACACCAGCATATTTGACAAAACTTCTTTTTTTACCCACCCCAGGGCATGACCTATGAGCCACACAGAAAAACTTGTTTAATATTTAATGTGCCTTGGGCCACTAATTGTACACACAAAGTTTCATACCTCTAACTTTATTTGTTAAGGAGTAATTGCATTTTTTAAATATTTTACCTTTGACCCCGCCCCAGGGCTCCTGAGGATGAGGCCAAAATTCTAAGACTGTTAGGCACATCTACAGACGTGTAACTATATATCGTGAAGTATGAAGTTTGTACCTGTAATAGCCTAGGAGGAGTAGTATTACTATAGCAAAGTTTGATCTTTGACCCCACATCAGGGCCCCTTGGGGTGATGTAAAAATTCTAAGACTATTGGGCACATCTACATACATTTACCAATGCATTCCTGAAGTATGAAGTTTGTACCTGTAATACACTAGGAGGTGTTGCGAGACATCACACACAGACGGATGGATGTGGGGATAAATACATACAATTTTATTGTATTATAAAGCATATATATCACGTATTAAACTTGGCTATCGCTATCTATATTTAAAGATCTTAATTAAAATAGGGATATCTCGAATTATATTTTCAGCCAACATTAAAAGAAATAATTCTATTTAAAATTGATCGACGCATCTTGATTTTTAAGTATATAGATATATTCATGAAGTAATATGTGTATATAAAGCTAGAGACATGTGTAACTTAAATACAGTATCTGCATTTAATTGATAAAAACAATGTAATGCCCGAGCGATTGGGGAAGTAAATAAATAAAAATAAATAATGGTTTAATCAAGAAAAATGCAACGCCTGAACCGGGACTCAAACCCGGGACCTTCTGATTACCGACCAGGTGCTATACCAACAGAGCTCCACAGAACACTATGTGCATCTCTTCCCGATTTCGTTACAACTCAAACGGAATGTAATGTCATTAAGGCATCGTTAAATCCGTTTTTGTCAACTAATTTTAACTGTTAAACGTGACATTTGTATTTTCACAGAAAGGAGAAAAAATATCTACCTACCCACTCTAAAAATTGTGGGTTAGGGGATAGGAAACACACAATATTTTAAGGATGGCCTTATACTTAACACAACTCACTCAGTAAAAAAATGTTATTTACAACATCTAAGTATTATAGACATATCATGACTTTGAAAGTTGTAAAAACAAATACTCATATGCATGTGAAAATCCCTGATTTGGGGAGTGGGGAGAGAGGAGGACGAGGGTATTGGGGGAGAGGGAGGAAGGGGCAAAAGGCGGTGAAATCGACAGCTAAATTTTGTCAAAATGAGCGAGAAACCAGACAAATGCTGGAGATCTCCCTGAAATCATAGAGGCTTTGGGAGAGGATGATAACATTTGTCCGTATATATACGCTAGGGGACCTGCCGACCCCCATTAAACATTATTATTCCCTAGTCTCATTTAATCGCCGTAATAGGGGTGAGACTAGCCCCTTTACGATTCGAGGACGATCAAATAAAACAATATCAAATGCACGTATCGGCCATCAACATTGACCACTATCTAAAACCTCTAAGACCAAAACGAACTGTCAGGAAAAAGCAGTACGAGGACTTTATTCAGAGAAATATTGTGGAAAACAGTGTGAACAATAACGACAAGTGCTTTAAACCAATATTCACAAACACATTGAATTACAAGAACTCATTCTTTGTGAAAACTGCCATAGATTGGAACAAACTTAGTGACAATTTAGTGGAAGCTGACTCCGTCGAGTGTTTCAAGTCACTACTCACAAAATTGGACTAATGCACATTCCTTCCCGCTGTGTTAAAGTCAGCAGTGATCACTTTACTAATCCAGATCCAGATCCCCAAGCTCTTGTGCCTGAAACCAGTGCCAAATTTCCCTTTCCTATGTACATTTTTCATAAATCTCTCTGAAATGGATGACAAAATCTTCCTGATTACAATGAGAAAAGGTTCACATGCATGTATTCACCATGTAAGGCTCTTCAAATCTTCTGGCGATTCCATGTCAATATTGAAAAAAGTTGATTGAGTCAATACTGAAAGCCTAAGCGTCTCCGTGACTTGGATCGGGAGGCGTTTAAAATACAGCGAATTTTAACCAATCAGACACGACCCCGTATTTGCTCCATACGATAATGACGTCATATCCGTTGCCATAACTTTTGAGGATAAAAAAATACGCCGTTTTGGGGGGACTCAGTGCGACATCTTCTTCGAACAGCCGAGTTATGCACAAACATTGGTACGATCTTGAAGATAAATCATTCAGCGATAGAACGAGACCGGATTTGTTAAAATTGATGGCCTATTGACTTAGAATTTTTTATTTTGTTCGGGGAAAGGTTCAACGCTTGTTTCTTTCCTTGTCTATTTATATGCGCCAGAGGACCCCCAACCCCATCAAACGTTATTATTCACTCCCCAAGCTCCTGTGATTAGACCTGGGTTGGGGGCATTTGTGGCCAAATCACGCTGGTTCAAGAACTCGTCCGAAACATTGTGGTTATATAACTGCTGCGCAAGTTTTGTTAAGATTTAATGAAAAAGCGACTACAAGAAATGGTTAACAGACGGACGGCGGACAGTTACATGATTTAATCATGATTATTTCCTTTAACGTTCAAGGCCTATGCCTTAGATAATTTACATGTAGGTCCCCTAAAATATTTGTTGAAGTCGAATCCCTTGGGTTAAATTTTGGGCCGCCACAGGGGTCAATGTTTTACATGGATTTACAAAATGATTTAAATTGAACATTGTCATAAATCTTATTTTCAACAACGGTCAGTCAAATTTGTTCATATTTGATGTAAATTATCCCTATGATTAAGAAATCTAAGTTTGTACAAATCAAGGGACACTGGGATGTATAGAGGCCCTGTAAGGGTCTTTGAGTTTTACATAGGAATACTATTGGCAAATGGGAATTTCTCATTTTTTTTGTCCATTTGGTTAAATATGTTGTTCAATTTGAGATCTGAAGCATTGTCTAGTAACAATAAATTTGGCTGTGTTCAATAAAGAGGATTGAATTTCCATAAGCGGCCAGGGGGCGGATAGGACAATAAGGTTAAAATTGGTAATTTTTCAAAAATTTCCTCTCAATAACCTTTCAGTCACATTAGCGCATGTTTTATATAAATTATCCTTACATCAGCAAGGATTGAAGACTCTGCATATCAAAGGGCTGGGGGAAAATGGGACCCTGTAATGTGACTTTTACATAGGAATATTATAGGGACAAATGATTTTTTTCAATTTGCATCCATGTGTACAAAAAAGCTTCTTTTTAAAATTTGAATAATTTCTGCTCATAACAAATCGCTAAGAATGGGTGATTGAAGTTCTGACAAATTAAGGGGCTATGTTGTATAAGAGTTCAGTACAGGGGACTATATTTTTTTACAGATGAATGGTATGGGAACTAAAAGTATTTCCTTTTCATAGCAATTAAATTCAGTATGGGTGTGGTTGGGCCATTTATCCATAAGTTGTTAAGACGACCCCCAAAAGAGGGTAAATATTGTGGAATTTCAAAAAGTGCTATGGCCACTACGTCAGTACAGCGTCCTCAGGCCTTCTTGGGCCTCTTGTCATTAAATCTTGTTCATCTGTTATATAACCACATGACATCGGATGAGTTCTTGAACCAGGATGATTCGACCATAAATTCCCCCGTCACGGCATTTAAACATAATTTAAGCGAAACTTTAAAAATATTTCAAGGCCTAGACCTTAGCTATTTACATATAGTATTGCATAGAGGTTTTCTAAAAGATTTGTTGAGGTCGGGTTTCTGTTTCAAATTTTTTATAGAGTTATATAAAGAAAATGTTGTATACGCGATAGCACCACCATTTTTCATTGAATCTTAACCAAACTCGCACAGCAGTTATATAAATACAGGACATCGGACAAGTTTTTGAACCAGTGTGATTGGAACACAAATACCCCGTCCTAGTGCATGTAAGCATATTTAGAAAGTTCAAGACCTAGACCTTAGATATTTTATGTGAAGCATTGCATCGGGGTCCCCTAAAAGGTTTGTTGAGGTCGGGTCCCTGGGGTTCAATATGGGGCATCCACATGGGTCACTGTTTTACACAGAGTTATGTAGGGGAACTTTAGTAGATATTTTTTCATTGAATTTATTCCAACCATGCACAGCAGTTATATAACTACAGGAACATGGACAAGTTCTTATACCAACGTGATTCGACCACACATGCCCTCGCCATTGGACGGCTAGTAGAAGCATATGTTAAGTGAGACCTTAGATATTTCATGTGTAGCATTGCATGGTGGTCTCATAAAAGATTTGTTGGAGAGGAACTTAAAAAACACACTTCCTCTAAAATGTTCGTCTACCCAGTTGTTGCCAGTAAAGCGATTCAATTGTGTCACTTTTTTCCTATACATAGAATTTAGACGAAACGTCCCAGTATTTAAGATCAATGTATGTTCATTTAATATCATCAATAAGAATTTAAGTAACCATAGAAATTTTTATAAGGAACACATAAAATGATAAAATGCTCAAAATATCACAAGGGTATAAATGCAAGTCATGCTGGTAGAGAGAGTAGTTATTGCATGCATGGTTTTACGTAGGATATCTTAAAAGTATTATAATATATATATAAGAAAAAACATGACATCAAATTTGAAACTTTTAATCATCGTGAGATGAAAAAAATGCGTATAGTTGGTTACCGAAAGTGTTGTACGGAAATTAAGCTAATTAAATGATTTTCATCCCGCGATAAAATCTCAGAAGTGAGCAATAAATCAAATAATAATTACATGTGTACTACATTCGGTCTAAAAACTGACTTTATTGAATGCATTGTGTTTGATACTACAGTGAGGCCATTTTGGACACAAAGAATGTAATGTGATGACGTCATCAATATGTGTAGACATGCTATGTTAATAACCCCTTTAATCTGCTATTAAATCCAAACCAGTGATTTTAAGATGGATTCTGACGAGACACTACTTTGTTATAATATGGCAAGAACGTGTCTGTGCCTATTATACATTATAACACATTTATGAAGCAAGTTAAACTCGTATAGTGTTAAAATGTATAAGATATCCACTTGTCCAATGAGACCTCTCTCAACTAATATGCATGTCAGAAATCAAATATCAAAACGAGGCTACGAGCTAAAAAACGGCCAGCTGATAAGCTGAAATACTGTTATCACTGACATATTATATAATATGTTAAGACCTACTCTAGATTTTTGTGTTCCATATTGCACATCAGATAGCAGATAAGCGTCTTTCGTTGGTTTCATAAACTCTCAATATATCTGTATGAGCAAGCAAACTATATTTGGTTTACGTTTAAAAAATGGTAAAAGAGAGACAAACATTAAACATACAAGGAAGTCATGAACAGATAACGAATATTTTGGTTAAAATAGGTTTCCAAGTCATGAAACACTCATTAATACTGATACATGATTTATAAAAAATAAAATGCATTAACATCAGTTTTATGTAATTTCAACGATGTGTAGTTCACATACAAAGTGCGTACGACATTTGAAGTGTAATAAGTAGTTAAGCACGTTGAAAAAGAAACATGATTTCAATTAATAAGTCTTTAATGTTTCTTTGAAGGTTTATTCAAAGGGGCTTGTCCCGAATTTATTTGTTTTAGTAGATAAAAGTACAAGGGAGGAATCTCCATATCTCCAAATTTCTAACCGACACTTTTCAAACCACTATTTTTTATCTATTCAACCGATTTTATCGTTGTTTTCGATACAGATCGATCATGCATATAAGCAATCACAGACAAAACTATACATAACTGTACCTCTGTCACAAAATAAATTTATTTCTGTAGCAAAATGACCAAGGGCCGACAACTCACGAGGTAGAATACAAGTACACTCAAAATAATATTAATTATTTTAATTTTACATGAATAAAATTACGAATATACAATTCTACAATATATACAATTTAAAGCTAATTTACTCCACATAAAGTGCATGCAAGGAAAATACTATTTTTTTGTGTGTTGGTTACGGTAAATTTCAGACAGTATGCAGATCTAAATGGTTTATCGCAACTTCTTTAAGTGCACGCTTTTGCTAATCTTAATCTCGTCAGCAGATTATTACACCTTATAAAATGAACAGTCATGTCTTGAATAATTGATTAAAGGGTACACATTCCATTGATTGAAAAGTATTTAATTGTTAACTAAATAACGGTATCAATTAAATATATTTAGAACTGTCGTGACATAATATGGTTTAATAATTTTCTTTTTTTTATCCAACATCACAATGCGCGCACTGACTCTGAAAATATATTTAAATATTACATATTAAACTTATTTAAAAGCAATTCATAGCCGATAATTTTATAATGTGTTTATCGAATTATCAAATAATTTGGTTATTTGGATTGAACGGCGATAGGAAAGAGACATATCACGCTGTGTTTAACATTATTAATCCCACGCTTTGTTCTTGTCGGCACGATATTCTGTAAAAAGACTCCCCTTATCATGCTGGTTTTATCAACAGTGTTTAGTGTACTTCATTGCAATTTGTCTAATACTAAAAATATAATCAAAGTACTAAGCGGCTGGTATAACATTAAACCACGCGACTGTGATGAGGATTTATCGATCCCATTAGCAGTTTTGGCAGATATTTCCTTTGTTACAGAAAATTATTTGAGGATGAAAACTCCCCAGCAGCATAATCACCTAACTGACATGCATACAAGTTTTATAAGACCTCTAACAGTTTAAGAGTTATTTACACTGCATGCCCAAGACAGTAAACTTTTTTTTCACTATTTTTATTGTCAAATAAAGTTTTTCTAAATGTATAAAACGGTTCAACTATGTATATAAAACGAACAAGTTATATGCATCAGTTTAAAATCTGTAAGTTAATCATGGCAACAGCTATGGTAAGAACATAAAGATTGCATGTCACGTTTGTGACATTAATACTTTTATGGAAATGCTATCAACCAATAGGGTGATGACAGTAATATGGCATCTATATCAAGTAATATGGTAATTATATTAATAAATATGGCATTGCTACTGGCAGCAAACAGTATGACAATGATAGCAAGTTATAATGCAATGACAGCGATATTGGAATGATATCAAACAATATGACAATGATATTAATATTGGAATTATATCAGTTGATATTTCAATGCAGTTGTATAAAATGCTGAGCTGCAATACTACAATGACAGCAATAATGGTTATAACAGCAATATTGGAATGATTTCAAACAATATGGCAATGACAGCAGTATTGGAATGATATCAGTTAAAATGTCAATGCAGCTAAATTAAATGATAAGATTATTATAAAATATTGAAAAACATATTGAGACGTCCTTTCCGGCATGGGCATGAAAAAGCAAAATAAATTAACAAACTTGAAAGAACTCCATGGAATGATGCTTCACACCAAATTTGGTGGAAATATGCCTTGTGGTTCTTGTATATAATTTAAAGATGTAAAAAGGTATCAAACAACACATTTGATCCTCTAGCCCAGGTTAGGTAAGAAGCTAATTTTTGCCATCAATGAAATACATTTTATTAATTTCTCTTATTTGTTGACCTAGTACAAAACATAGTACTGAATTTTTAATCTGGATTATACAGGACAGACTTTACATGACATGAAAGTAGTAAGAATGATGCATTTGCTAGATGTATGTTTGGCACATGACTTTGTGATAAACACAACAAACGAAAAAAGAATGACAGTGGTATATGAACTGTGTTGTTTATACACGAGGTTTCATTGACCCATTTGAACTTGAGTATCGACTTATGTGAACTGAAACGTTTAATTATGTTTTTCCGATCTAAAATAAACAACAAAAGAAAACACAAGTTAACAAATAAAAAAATGTTTAACAAATAAAAATGATTTTTTTAAAGTAAAGTTGAAAGAAATTATGCAAAATATCTACTTTGTACTTCTTAATAATCTCATGTACACTGATAAGCCCCTGGGCGGGGTCAACTTTAACCCCAGAGTCCTGCCTTTAGCTCTTTCGAGAGAATATCATGATATTACACACACAATATCTATGCTCCAGGCCTTGTCATTAGGAGATGATTTTTGAAATTGATAAAAACACAACAAGTCTCTAGTGAGTGCGTAGAATTTGATACCAGAGTTACGATTTTAGCAATGTTGAGAGAGCTTTTAAAAGGTTTGTTTAAAAATTGATCTGCGGCTTTAGAGTAAAAGTCATTTAAAAACAATTGTTTGCGGATGGAGAGTGATTTTACAAGTTTGTGAGTGTAATTTTTAAGATAGTATTTCCCTGAACGTGTAACTGGACAGGGATAGGTAGCCACTGGCAAACAGCATCTTCCATATTATCGACCATGTCTACGTCCAGAGCATTTTGTTAAATACTCAAGTTGACTATAAAGTCGGAGAAGTTTCCATTTTTACGGCTAACAGCTACTTCTCCAGTCACATCTCCAGTTGTAATAGCTTCGATTTTTCCATCAATGATGAACATGGGAGTCTCGATTATCTGAAAGGTTAGAAAAGTATGTGTATGTGCCAGTTATGTTATGTTCTATATGGCAAATGGCAAAGTAATGTTTACGATTCGAGGTTTAATTTGCATGGAATTACAAATATGAGTCAAGGATTTCAAAACTTGCTAATAGCGGGAAAAGGAAGTTACTTCCCCGTCAAGGCTTGGTTGGGTCAGTTGGTAGTGTGTTGAGTGAGCTTGAATCCTTTTAGGCCATTATTTCCATGATGTATTGATAGACTACATTGTGTAAATTGATATCATGTGGGAAAATACATTACTTATAATGATGGATGAGCTCAAGTACCGGTTAAAATCTGATGATAGTAAGACTGGATAGCTAACACATTTGTTAGGCCTCCTTGGCAGGAAATTGATTTTTATAACTTGAATATGTAGACATTAATTATAATTGCCAATTTTGGCTGGTAATTGGATGGAACGCTTTGAACATTAACATCAATATCATTATAAGGATTTGATTTGTAATCATTGGCGGGAAAATATTGTTTAATATATATAAGAAGTGAGATACATAAAAGAAACCTTGATACTCGAATTTCTCGTAGTATTAAGTCCAATAACTTTCTGCCACTCAGAAGTGACGCAGTGGTCAACGGAGATAAACTGACCTATTGCATGGTCATGAGAACTATGATCTCGCCAAAGTGTCAGTTAAACAGGCTACCCCTTCATCAGATAATGTAATCGTCCGAATATTTGTATCAGTGGTACCCACCATCACCGTACGTATGGCCTCATCCTGAAACAGAATGGATAAGGTCACTGGGGTAACGTGTTATGGATGCTATTACTAATTTATACACATGAAGAGTGTATCGCTTAATGCTTTACTCCATAAGCAATTTCTTTGACTCTTCCAAATTAAAAGCATTACTGTGAAATTATTAATTTTCGTTGGGAACTAATTTTTGTTGATTTCGTGGAGAGTCTCGACAACGAAATCAAATCCCTACGAATTGATCGTATTTAATTGTGTTATATCTGTACTATTTATCTGTACCTAGAACGTTGACATACCTTTCTGAGCTGTTTGTTATCCAATATTTTCTATTTAGTTTGCGCATTTTACAATTATTTAAAAATATATATTTTCTTCTTTTTGTGCAACTATATTACTATTACAGTCAATTCATTACATAAGATATGCGTGTCAAAGGTAGTGTTTCCTAGAAGAAGATGTCAATTTCAATAGAAGACGACACATATTACAGCAACGTGGCGTATTTTTCCCTCATTCCTACAAATAGATTATTTTTAAAGCATGGACTAAAGGTTTCTAGAAATTGTTTAAAAAAATAGCCTTTTATTGTGTTTTCATATCTAAGCATAATTAATATATCTAATGGGTGACTTTGCGCTGGTCTCGACCAATTAACACATTTCGACATTCTTATGACACATCCTTTGATCAAAACTCGCAACACAAAAGCACCGACTAATTGACATCTTTACACAGGATTACCCCATGGTGCGAAGTGCATTTAGTGTCGTGTGTGCAGGTACAGGAAGCGACTTAATACTGGTACAGATCTTATTTTACTTTTAAAAATTCAAACACATTAATTCTTTTATCAATCATCAAATTAAATGTTAATTGACAAAAAATAATTAACTTATTAAAATTATGCTAATGAAGATCAAAGGCAGCAAATCCAATGTGGCCGCCTTTTCTAAAAAATCTTACAGAAGCAAAATATAAAATCATAATATAAGAAAACAAATCAAATCTATGTTATTTATAAACATATATACAAGAAAACAAATATTATTTATATACATTGCCCCATTGCAAGGACAGCTACAAAACTAGGTCAAACTTATTTGTAAACAATATTTCAATGGATAATATATATATACAAGTACACACGCAAACGTATGTGTCCACTTCGCAATAGCTTCAAAATGATTTATTTATGCAAATTTGAATCTATAAAGCCTAGCACATTGGCAAGCCATAAACATACCATCTCATGTTTGTAAAACACGAATATTATTAAGCTACGAAACTAGGTCAAATTTGTTTACGTTTGCAACAATATATAAATATAAGTGGCTGTTGCAAACGTAAACATAAAAATTGTTGCAAACGTAAACTTGTGCTGTCACTTTGCATCCGCGTTACACGCTATATTTACCCTCATAAGTATGTTTATAGCACTTTGAAGAGCATTTTTTCTTACCTTGATTTGCGTCTGTTGATACTGCTCCAGTTCTGAAGAAAATGACGACTCTGCTGTGTCACGTTTTTGGAGCTCCGTGAATTGCAACACGTATCCCCGGATTATTATTTTTGACAAACCCCTGTGATTAAATAAGAATGAAATCGGAATGTGCGTTTCTGTATTGAAATTACCAAGTCGTGTGAACGAAATCACTAATTTACACATACATTCTCAGTGTTATTCATAAAACATAAAAACAAAGATAGCAAATATTATTTTTATACATTGCCCCTTCGCAAGGACAGTTGACGCTTCAAAACTAGGTCAAACTTGTTTGTAAACACTATTTAAATGAATGCAACAATTTATAAAAATACGTGGCATGCAAACGTAAACATGTACAGTCACTTTGCATTCGCGTTGCACGCTTTATTAACCCTCTTTAGTATGTGTGTAGCACTTTGACAAGCATTATTCTTACCTTGATTTGTGTCCGTTGTTAATGTTCCAAGTCTGAAGAAAATGGCGACTCTGATTGAATTTGGCCGCTAGATGTCTCCAACTTTCACACATTTCCATATCCGGTAAAATCGGAGAGATTTTAATAGGCGGATTACACCCGCCTAAAAATTGACCGACATAGGAATTTATTTGTTATTGTATGTGCGGAAGATTGTCATGTAAATACTTTTGAAACGGTCGTCTATCGTTTTAATTTAAGTCAGTTTTACTCTTCCAGATGATAGATTATATGTTTATTTGATCACTAAGAAAGTTTGCAAACGAAAAATATAAATGGCATTATTAGTACAATATTAAGAACGGGTTTTGTTTACAAATTAATGTCTGATAAATATTATTAATGTCTTTCCGATAAACACCCTCGGCAGTAAACGGGAAGTCACGAAGTTTGTTTTGAATATCGTCTGTCGGCGTTACATAGCATTGGGGTTTGTAGGATTGAAATTGTGTTTGAAATTAAATAGCCGCATGCGGTTAAATAGTTTCTAATGACATCTTTTTATTGGCCTCAGTGTATTAATGAACTGGAATCTACGAGCTAATTAATTGCACTGAATAGTTATATGAAATTAAAAATAAAATTACTTTTTTAACTGTAGCCTACTAAACAAAACACCATTGGTAGTCCCTTAATATTGACAGCGATAAAGTGATTCGTGACGTTATATCATGCGTGCGATAGTATCAAACGTAAACGCGGATCCTGAGCAAGAGTTACCGCACCAAACTAGTATTCGGTACCCATTCTCTCAGTGCCTACAAATAATATAATGCTGAATAGACTGGTGAAAACGATACAGTTTTATTGCAGACATCAATATGTATTTAAAAAAAAAGAAAGAAAAGGAAAACCCAATCACGATGCAGTCATGCCATAACTGTTCTAGTCTTGTTAATAGACGGTCTTAATCCGCACACTAACACTGCATTATATAAATATAAAATGCTTCATTTTTCCCCAGCTGTTGTATAAACAATCTTCAGTGGGTAAAGTTGTATTGTTTTCTACCATTGTAAAGTTATGATGCCCATAAAGTGAAGTCTCCCTCTTTTTTCTATATTTGCTTTGCCAAATCTGAAAATCTGGATATTGTGCGCATCATGTATGAAATCTCGAACATTGGCGGAGATTGTCGGAAAACAATCGGCGGACCGCTCGTTTAAGAAATACACACTTTGATCGGGGTTATTTACTTTGTACGTTTTTAAATAGCAATCCATAAGGGGTTTATGGTAAACAAAAGTACAAGCACATTTAATTTCAAGCAATTTTGTTATTATTAAAAAATGCTTTTTAAGGAAGTTTAATGGGACTTAAAATATGATAATAAAATACACTTCAAGAAATAGAATATAACATGAAATCACGAAACACTAGCAATTTCACATTTACTCCGAGTATGAATACAAAAATAAATATATCTATTAAACAATTTACGCTAGTAGAATTAGCAGGTGTAAATAGGTATATATATATATGTATGTGTGTGTACTTTGATTTTTCATTTCATTATTTTTAATTAACAAACTTTGTATTTACTGTTATCCACGAGTATGTACACATTCTATGTCGACAATTGTACTAATTTTGAAACTTAATCCATTGTTTAACAATACGCAACAACTATAACTGGTTTATAACACGAGTCACGTACTGCTATAATATAACCGCGCTGTTTACCTGTATTTTATTTTCAAATTAACTGAAATGCTCTGAAAATAATACCTTTTGAGAAACTGAAAGTATATTTCATTCGGTACATGTCAGCATTTTTCAGTACCTATTAAGACCTCAATACGCTTGATTATTTGTATTTTACAAAAATTCAAACTTATAAATAAAGCTACAATATACACATCTTTACAAAGGTTAGAGCTACAATTGCATATATTTGGGGCCAGCTCATCAATACTAATAAATAAGTACTATTGTACCAATTAAAGCTCATGCTAAAACATTTCTATAATGCACCAAATGTCACCAAATAGTATCGCTAATTTCAGATTTTTATAAGACCCCACGAGCATATTTTGTGTTTTTGCTCCATGCATATATATTATATACACTTGCCTATGCCAATGCCTACAGTTTCTTTACTAAACATGCATTAGCTATATTTTTGGATTATTTTGGTTTATTCCTGTGCATGGTATTGTATTGTAAGCAAATGCTTTGGCTTGGGTAACTTATAAAGCCGTACCAATTTATGATGCATCCGTAAACCAGTTATAAGTTCCACAATGGCGGGTTTGCTACTGTACATTCCAAAACGGGGACCCTTGATTGCACTTCTTAACGTTTGTTATATATAGGCTAGTGGTATTATATTGGTTATTGATCCTATACTAAACATGTGAATTTATCATACATTTGCAATGGCAAATATATTTTAAGAAAGTTTACTGACAGGAATTATGCACAGGTATATTATCTAGTGTTTTGTGGCGAATACAGATCAACTTGAAATACTCCCATTACTTTTGACTCGAATAAACATCAGTTATCGAACACGCGTACAGCAATCTACAATCATTGGGAAATGTTTGATACGTTTTCACCAGTAATTAACGACTACGTAGGCAACGGTATACATTTAAATAAACCGACTTTCTATCTCTTATAAAACAATTATATACTTTAATTGTTCTAACGCTTTGCATGATTTCAAGCTGATTTCAAGATGGTATCAAGCCTAGTTGTGCATTTTGCCGGCATGTTGCGCGAGGATAATTTTTTAATGAGTTATGGTCCTTTGAATTTTTCATACCTAATTTTTGTGGTCGCTATTTCTTGGCAACTGTTGGCTGGAATTCATTGAAACTTCACAAGAGTGAATGGTACCAAGCCTAGTTGTGCATGTTGCTCCCAAATATTTTTTTTCAATGAGTTATGTCCCTTTTAATTTTTCAGACATTTCTGTTGTCGCTGTTTGTCGGAACAATTGGCTGCTTTTCAGTAACACTTCACGAAAGTGATTGGTTACTCTAATTGGTTCACTGTGAAAGCAGACGGCAAAAGAGTGCAATTACTAGCGATCTGGTGGTATTCATCACCTTCAGTGATATTTCTAGTTTCAGTTATCAGAAATGCAGAGACTACTGGTGAATCGATGTTATAAGTTTGTGTATTTCAGGCATTTGAAAAGGCCAGTAATGAAATAGAAATAGAAGACGGCAAACTAGTACTTATTGAGGAATCACTTTACGATGAAGAGACTGTGTTTATGCTTGAAAATTTCGTACCGTATGAACCACTAGCAAAGGCCTTCGGTTGTTTAGCTTGCCCTGATGATTGGAAGAAGAGATGGTTGGATATTTTAAAATTAAATCTTTCATTGGGGATAGTCGATAGAGCAAGTGGCAAAATTATGGCAGTATTGCTCGTGTCAATATGTCATGCTGCTAAAAAGAAAACGTCAGATATCTACTTTGACAAAAACTTTAAAAACATGATAGATTACAAGCTTTACTGCGACACCTCAGCAAATTTGTACACACATTTTGGGATCGAAGAAGGATTCCATATTCATGATGCAAGCGCTACATTAAAGTATAGAAATAAAAGAGTATTGACCAAGCTGGCTTTGGCGACCATTCTCTTTTTAAAGAAGTTCGATATCTTTCCAATTCATTTAAAGGTAAATGCATCATCAAATTTCGCGAAAAGAATTGCTGAGAAATTGGACTTTGAGCTATTGTATGAACATTTGTTTTCGGAATACATGGTCGACGGGAAAGTAATTATTGAAAATACCGGAGAACACAAATCCATGAAGGCATATGGAAAACGCATCGATGGTGTCAAGTGTAAACTGTGAACGATTGTTCCTGCCCTACATATCAATGTGAAGTATATACAGTTTCAATAACCTTGGACGTATATTTTGTCAGAGGAAATATAAAACTTAAACATATTGAATAATGCATACCAACGTATGGTTGTAATTTGCATAATCTCTCATATCGAGGGCTCAGCGACAAACTTCTGTAACTGACATTTTTGAAATTGTTACGGAGAAGGAAAAACTATTTCTTTTTTTTAAAATACATTAAATCAGTACAGTTTCAGTTGTAATATACAAATATGTAATACATTAAGATGCTGTGAGTTAAAAACATGACACATGTATTAATTTTAAGAAATTTGAAGAAATGTCACTTACAATACTTTCACGCTGAAATACCAATATTTATACTGAAACAAGTTAGTGATAAACTATTGTAACATTTTTTTTTTCGAACATTTATAAAACATGAAATTGTTATCTATGTCAGTGTTTAAATTTAAAACTAGAATACTTTTAATACCTCCAAAGAAGTAACAAGACATGTCACTTACAATAGTTTTGCGCCGAAAATCCAAAACTTTGAATCATAAATCTTAGTGCGAAACTATTGTATCTGACTTTTTTCTTTCAATTTCACCCTTTTTTAATCTTTAAATGCTTTCCCAAAATGCATGTAAATTAAACAAGTATGAAGATTTTGTCACTGTATCATCATATTTTATCTTAATTGGGTAGATTTTTCTACAACAAGATTTCAATAAGATTTCTTAATCATATTTATTTTCTTGGTGATAAAGAGATGAAAATGTGCAATTAATATTTTCAAATCTGCTCGATTCCCAATATGGCACTTCGGGTTTCATCAATTAATTGCAAGAGCAGCCTGTTAACCACTTTCGAAAACAATATAATGGGCGAAGGCTATTACATCATGGTACACTGAGGCAAGTCTGTGTTCTTTAATTTTTTAAATGTTTACGCTGATCGTTTTAGGGGGTTTAGAAAATCCCAAGTTAAATTTGGTATTAAAAATACGCCTGTGTAGAAAAAAATGTGACATACAGGTGCCATATTTCTTGTTCTGCATTAGTTAAGATATAGGTTGTGCATTTTCAATACACCTAACCCTGTATTTAAATACTGTCTAATAGAGTATTTATAACAATAATGGCTTTTCATGATAGGAAAACTAAATATCTAACCTATCTTCTGCAATTGTGTTTGTTCTGGACCCTCTGAATTTGCCCGCCCATCTTCTGTGACCACTCCTGTCTGAATTGTATTTGCTGTAACAATCATTTGGTCAGACATTGATATAGTATTGAAAAAATGTTTTGCATACTTTAAATGCAATTTTGTTTCCAACGAATGGCAAAGAACAAATGACTGAATAATTCTTCGTCATGTGACTTACAACTTATTTCACCTTTTTAGTTTTGCTAGCATATTTCAACAACAACAGGTGCTGTTTATTAATGTTTACTATACATAAATATGTTTGAAATTTTTTCTCCCTGCCATCTCAGTAGATTTTTTTTCACATTTATGTCAACACTTAAGAACACATGGAGGTTTCATCACCCGTGATGATTTATCAGTATTGTATTTTATTATGTAACTATTAACCTCAATTCTGCGATGTTATGTTTTCATTTTTAACTCTTTTTCTTTTCGTTGATGACAAACTTTTATTATGTATCAGTAGCAATGGCATAAACTTCGGACAATTCTTCAATAGAGCTATAATCATTGTTTAAATCTAAATCTATTTATTTCATTGAGAGCTCTCCTTGTCATTCAACTCCTTTTTCTTGTTGTGTTGTGTTTTTTCCAATGCAAGTTAGGAGAAATAACCTTTCATTGTATGTAATGTTATTTTTTATTTCCAGAAAGCATGCAGTCTTGGTTTATTATCATTGTACCATTATCTTGTTCATTATCAATTGCATTATCATCTAAATGTATGTTACTTGTTTCTATTATAAAATGCCTGTTTACTCCACATTTACACTGTCGAGTCCTACATGTTTCAATATTTTCAGGGTTTTCGTTGTTTATATTGTTGTATTTTATGCAATTGTATCCTGAATCTGCACAAGTTTCATCATCAGAAAAGCTTTTCATATAAACTGACTGCATATAAACACTGCTAGATCATCAAAGGTCTTCACTGATTGTTTTATGAAATCCAAATAATTTTCAGCGAATGTAAAATTAGATATTTCGGTGCCAAACTTCTGCACTTACAATAGTTTCGCGCTGAAAAAAAAAGTTATACACATACAATATTATGACAAATATCATTTCTTTCCATTATATGCTGGAATTCAACTCCAATATTTTTTTAAAAATTGCGGGATATAAATAGATATATAGTTCTGCAAAAAAAACAACCTTTTAGGCCACAATGTCAGTTACAATAGTTTCGCGCTGAGCCAACGATATATTGCTTATTTCTATGTTGTGTTATGATAAATGAAATACAATATATACATGACTCCTTAGTTAAGCAATGAAAAGCCCTCAAACTTTTTAACTATACTATGCCCGACAATAATGATAAACACTGTGAACTCTGGATTAATATACATATACACTATAGACGGAGGTATCCGGGCCTTATAGTTTTATTTTGGATGTGTACTTTGAATGATTCTCATCTGTTGAATTTTTTTCCCTACTTAAGTTCATTTTTCCTTTTGGCAGCTTGTATAATGTTTGGCTAAAATCAATATACGTATTTAGGAGGGTGATTTTTATGATCATATTTTTCGCTTTTACCTTTATATTGAACGTGGTATAAGACTAACATCGAATGGTTTCCAAATATATTTACATAGAAATATATGACCCGGCTAGTTAGTTTAGTATTTAATTGTTTAATAAACAGTAGAATGATTTAGACGGTGTTTCTGTAATATAATCGGCAATGTATAATCGAAAACGGAAATTCAGTGCAGTCTTAATGTCCATGCAAGTTAAACACTGTTTACAGAAACCATCGTTCGTTTTGTAATTTAATTTTCTGATAGACCACTCTGTTAAGGGTGTTATAGTCTTGGTTATCAGTAATTCTCTAACATTAGCAAAATTACTGTCAACCTCGTCAGAATATAATATCAAATATATCTCGTTATACCAGTATTTCACATCTACTGAAGTGTAATTATTTTCCGATATTTATGTTATTTGAATAGTTTTATAGAAAAACTCGGTATCACTATTAAGCGTATTATACTTCTGTCCGTTCTGATAGCATGAAGGGTAACGGTTGGGACTGGTAACCATAAATGTCGCGTATTCGAGTCGTTTCTACATTGATTCCTTTAGCAATTTAATTTGCCACAACACTATCCGAGTGTACTGTTTTAATTTTTTACTTGAATATACCTTGAGTAAATTATATACTTTATTTTATTCAATTTTGTCGTGAGATGCTTTTTTTTTATCTATATCAATTATCTTTTAATAGTATTATGACAATACAAATATCATTGGTTCAAATGACAGACACTATGATTGTTACTGTAATATTATGACAAATATTATAACCAAACATGCACTGTTCTGTCAAACAATCACTTGTTAATTCAAACAGCAACACCTGTAGTGTCTATTATTATAGCTTAAATGACAATGTGTTGTGACAAACAAACAATTATTAATTACAAAAACAGCCATAGTGTTACAGTATCGTCCTTAGTGTATGTTATTATAACCATTGTCATACTATTATTAATTGAAATAAAACTGTTATCTGCAATTATTGTTAAAATGAAATAATACCGAAAGTAGTACATGAACTTAGAATCTATTATTCTTGAAATTTATTTTTTTTTTTATTTTAAATGAGTTTAACGCCATTTTCAACACATTTGTCAATGTCAAACTAATTTTAACGATATTTACAATTTCAGCATATGTATTTAAAGGTACTCCACTATTGTTTTTGTCAATAAGATTTTGACCAATATGGCTCTGAAATTTTTATTGGCACTTCGTTATCATATCAGTATATATATATATTGGGACCTACTTATCGCGACAGAACTGGTATCCCGAACTCAAGTTCGATATGTCATTGGCAATTATCAACAAGAAAAGTTACGGACAAAGCTGTGAAGACTAACATTGACGATAAAAATAGTCTGTAGCTAGAGAAATTTTTTCTTAGTTTTCTAATATTCTAAAAGGGTAAATAACGCCGGATGATTTTCAGAGCCACATTTTCAAACTCTTGTTAGCGATGTTAATACTTTTAGAATATGAATGTAAAGGCATTTCATTATTTAGAATATGTATGTAAAGACATTTCATTATTTAGAATGTGTGTGTAAAGGCATTTCATTATTTAGAATATGTGTGCAAAGGCATTTCATTATTTAGAATATGTGTGCAAAGGCATTTCATTATTTAGAATGTGTGTGTAAATGCATTTCATTATTTAGAAAATGTGTGCAAAAGCATTTCATTAATTAGAATGTGCGTGTAAAGGCATTTCATTATTTATAATATGTATGTATTCCTGACTCTCTCCACTTGGCTGGGTGCCAACTTCTCAGTGCAAAGTACTCCTCCATAAGAATGCGCGGTGAAAAGTATTTTTAATACAGCATGCTATATATATATAAATGCATATCACATAACCATTTCGCACATAGTGTGTATTGTTGCGATTTTGTCTAATATATCATTTTAACCCAAAATATTACATTCTTCTGTTGATGTGAAAGAGGATGGTTCAGTTACCATAACTAATATTGGGGTTATTCTTGTTTATACTTGGTGGTAATTATGTGCTTACTTTATAAACAGTTGTAAAATCACTGCGTGGTTACCTCTGCTGTGTTAAAACCTTTGTTATGTGTTAACACAAATGTGTATGGGTCTCTTGTGTACGTGTTAACACCAGCGTGTATGTGTGAACATTGGTGTGTATGTGTTTACACCAGTGTGTAACTTCTACATGACTGGGTCAGGGCAGACATCCCTGTGTATAGGTCAGCCTCTTGTGTGTAAAGCTGACGGGTGTGTTGGATTGGTAACACAGTGGGGGTTGTGTTTGAATAAAAGGGGATGATAGCAGTTATTTGGGGTATTTTTGAGTTTCGGCCTACGGAAGTTTAGATATCTTCTCTAAAATAATGTAATTAATAAATTAATATTACTTCAAAATTGGACTTGTGTGAACTAGTAACTGGAAACATCAATGCGTGAAAATATAAACATTGATTATCAGTACATTTGTAACTTTATATCTAGATATAGAAACTAATACTGCATTGTGTTATTAAAAGTATATAAACTTCACTTGCGTTTAGTCTTCATCAGTCTACTCGGCCAACAGACAAAGTATTTAAAGTGTCCTACTGCTGTCAATTAAGTGAACGGAGCAATTGGCGAAAGCAGTGGGATTCCAACCTAGCAAAAACGGAACAGTAGCGGTGGGATTCGAACGTAGCAAAACGGAACAGTATCATATATCAATTAGAAATAAATTTTAAATACACACTTATTTCCACACCGATTATGGATTCACACCTACTGATTGTAATTGTCGACACCAGTCAAACTAGTTAACGACTTTAACCAAGTGAAAACACGCACAAATTAAAGTAACCAATAATGTAAATACTTGTTTTAAGTACCGATCATATTCAATATGAGTTTTGCATGGCCAGAATCAGACCATTTTCCTTTGATTTTTAGCATAAGGTCACGTGAATTCGCCACTGTGGTATTTTTTATAGCATTCGTCTTGGCAGCTTCAGAAATGTCCAGTTGGTCAAAAATAGAACGTTCTATTTTTCATGGAATGGAAAATGGAAGTTTTTATGTGAAATGAAACGTTTTTTTTTAATAAAAACAACAACTGAGCAATCTTATTGGCTGAGAAAATCATCAGAGTGTGTGTTATATACATATGTGGAACGGTTAGATGAATTGTTCCAGCAGCTGTTCTATAAATGCCACTATCAATACATCACCGGAGATGTACGACTAGTTTTATTGATGGACGAAGACCTATTCGTAATTTGAAGTTGATAACCATCTTTTGTAAGTAATCAAGTTTTCTGGATTTCACTTACATTTTAACAGAGCTAGATTCGAACCAACAACCTGAGAATTGAGCGGTAGGTGGTCGTAGGAAGACTGCTCATCAGACTGCTCAGCCTCTTGAGGCCACAAATATTTGAAACGCGACTACTATTTGCACCAGTAAGATTTCTGCTCAATAACTTTATTTTTTTTTTTAAAACTTCCTGAATTAAAAAGATTGTCAGTTTTAGATACATCACGATTTTAGTGCTTCTGGTTTATAATTGATTTATAAAATATCATGGATTCAGATCTGACTTCTGTATTTAACGCCTTAGTAAAACGGAAATGGGGTATAAGTGTTCCATGGGCACAACTGTATTTTAGAAATATTTTAAAAACAATCGTGACATATTATTAAATTATAACATAAAACGTTGCAAAACTGCACTAAATATTTTCAAACGAGCACGTTAGTTTATAATTTAAATAAACGAATATCTGCACGTTTAAGTTACAATCAACAAAGTTTATGTATGTGTAAAAGCTATGTTTTTATGGCAAGTCGGTATTTAACGTTTTGTCGTAGTTACATCTTTCTATTGTGAAGATCTGCATGTGCGTAATAAACTCTTTCACGGGACACTCGTGTTACTTCAATCATTGTATTATATTATAGTTTAGGGGTATACATTACAGAACCATTTGCTTAAACAGACGTGGTAACAGGATCATGTCGGACAAAACACAGTCGAATCACAACATTAAAATATCGATTTTCGAAATAATTTAGCTTTTATTTCTGCAAATGAATTTTTTTGTGTGTATTCAATTATGTCACTGACTTTGTTACCAACTCTGCCGGACCCGATTTGCGTATGGCTATCAATTCAGTGGTTGTGAGTTCGAATCCCATGCCCGGCAACAGTCTCCATGATGATTGTATACAAAATTGTGTCTCATTATCCTCCGTCTCTCACCACTGATTCAAGTGGGAAAGTTATCAGCTACTTGCGGAGATGGGGTGTGCTCGAGTACTGGTTAACTTTTCAGGATCCCAGGAAACAGTGGTTAGGTTATCTGATCGTATGTTAGCTGTCGATGGCTTAAAAATGAAGCTAAATATTCAATCACTCAATCAATCATTGTTACCAACTGTGTTATCCTTTTAGGTCTCACTGAACAATTACCTCCCTTACATGACGGTAGCAAGAGTATTAAGCCCAAGAAAGTAGAGTTGTGTAAAGCAGTTGGGCAATTTTTTTGTTAAAAATGCATAAAATGTCATATTTCTTTGTGCATATGGGAACATTGGAACATTTTCATGATTTCTGCAAAGTTTTGGTGACTGTGGGAACTGTTTGATGATGCTATAACAGTTTAAAGATGCGTAGTAATACACTGCAGCAAATGGGCAGAATTGTCAAAATGAAGGGGTGCCATCAAACCATCGAAATTGTGAAAAGCAACCTAGTCAGCCCCGTGTTTTTTTCTGCATATTTGGACCAACAGAGGACTATCTATGGGAATAAGGCACTTTTAGAACCATTGGTAATGTATCCAGTGTTCCAGAAGTGCATGTCTCTATATGCAGAACAGTACAAAATTAATAGGTGTGTGAGACGTTTATTCAATATTATTGTGACCTGTCACATATCAGAACGGAAATAATTCAATACTAATTAACATTACATAGTCAACACATTAAACTCATCGATTCAGATTTAGCTTGTCGTGGCCTTGTTTTACTAGTAGCCTCAGATAACTACACACACAATAGTTAGTTCTGTGCATATCCTGTGTCTCGTACAGCTTAGTGCAATATGTGCAGATTACTGCACCATTTTGTTTTAACAGATATAGAAATCAAGGATTATGTCGGACAAAACACGGTCGAATCTGGGATCACTTACAAGAGAACAAAAACTAAAGGTATTTTAAATTTGTTTTTACAATTCGACTTCAACAAATATTTTAGGGAACCTTTGTAATCCTGCATGTAAATTATGTAAGGCATAGGCCTTGAACTTTGAAGGAAACTATTTTTTTTTTTTTTTTTTTTAATTTCGCTTAAAATGCGCTTATTAAATCTGGGGCAGGGGCATTTGTGGCAAAATCATGCTGGTTCAAGAACTCGTCAGAAACCTTGTGATTATATAACTGCTGCGCAAGTTTTGTTAAGATTTAATGGACAAATGATGGTGCTATCGCGTCTACAAGAAATGGTTAACAGACGGACGGCGGACAGTTACATGATTTAATCATGATTATTTCCTTCAAAGTTTAAGGCATTATTTAATTCAAGCGAAACTTCAAAAACATTTCAAGGCCTAGACCTTAGCTATTTATATTGCATAGAGGTTTTCTAAAAATATTTATTGAGGTCAGGTTTCTGAAATCAAATTTTGGGCCGCCACAGTGGTCACTGTTTTTATACCCCCGACAAACGAAATTTGAGGGGGTATATTGGAGTCACCCTGTGGTCGGTCTGTCGGTCGGTCGGTCTGTCCGTTGCATTTTTCCTTGTCCGGAGCATCACTTGAAAAGTACTGGATGGAATTTCATTAAACGTCATACAATGGTAGAATATAATGAGAGGAAGTGCAGTGTACAAGAAACATAACTCTATTCTTGCTAATTACAGAGTTATTGCCCTTTGATATTTTTTCTTGTCCGGAGCATAACTTGAAAAGTACCGGATGGAATTTCATCAAGCTTCATACAATGGTAGAATATAATGAAATGAAGTGCAGTGTACAAGAAACATAACACTATTCCTGCCAATTACAGAGTTATTGCCCTTTGATATATTTCCCTTGTCCGGAGCATTACTTTTAAAGTACTGGATGGAATTTCATCAAACTTCATACAATGGTAAAATATAATGAGAGGAAGTGCAGTGTACAGGAAACATAACTTTATTCTTGCTAATTACAGAGTTATTGCACTTTGATATATTTCCCTTGTCCGGAGCATTACTTTTAAAGTACTGGATGGAATTTCATCAAACTTCATACAATGGTAGAATATAATGACAGGAAGTGCAGTGTACAGGAAACATAACATTTATTGATTGCCATGAAAGCTTGTACACTGCACAATAATTAAAAAGACCGTTTTTAATTTTAACAAAACCATAAAAAAAATTAACAATACAAAAAACTCAATCCATAACATTCTCTTTTATTAAGTAGTTTTTTTTTGTCTGGATCATAACTTTAAAACTATTGGATATAATTTAATAAAACTTCATACAATGGCAAACCATTTTCTGTCATGGCGGCGTTCGGGAGTGTTCATCACCTTCAGTGATAGCTCTAGTTTATTGAGTTATATAAAGAAAATATATACGCGATAGCACCACCATTTTTCATTGAATCTTAACAAACTTGCACAGCAGTTATATAAATACAGGATATCGGACAGGTTTTTGAACCATATATATATAAGAAAAAAACATGACATCAGATTTGAAACTTTTAATCATAGTGAGATGAAAAGATGCGTATAGGTGATTACCGTAAGTGTTTGACGCAAATAAAGCTAATTAAATGATTTTCATCCCGCGATAAAATCTGAAGGGTGAGCTTTAAATCAAATAATAATTATATTTGAACTAAATTCGGTCTAAAAACTGAATTTATAGAATGCATTGTGTTTGAGACTACAGTTAGGCCATATTGGACAAAAGAATGTAATGTAATGACGTTATCAATATGTGTAGACACGTTTGCTATGTTGATAACCCCTTTAATCTGCTATTAAATCCAAACCAGTGTTTTTAAGATGGATTCTGACGAGACATTATTTTGTTATAATATGACAAGAACGTGTCTATGCCTATCGTACATTATAACACATTTATGAAGCAAGTTAAACTCGTATAGTCTTAAAATGTATAAGATATCCACTTGTCCAATGAGACCTCTCTCAACTAATATGCATGTCAGAAATTTAAATATCAGAACGAGGCTACGAGCAAAAAAAACTGCCAGTTGATCAGCTGAAATACTGAACTCACCGACATACTATATAATATGTTAAGATCTACTCTAGATTTTTGTGTTCCATATTGCACATCAGATAGCAGATAAGCATCTTTCGTTGGTTTCATAAACTCCCAACGTATCTGTATGAGCAAGCAAACTATATTTTGGTTTACGTTTAAAAAATGGTAAAAAAGAGACCAACATTAAACATACAAAGAAAGTCATGACCACATAACGAATATTTTGGTTAATAGGTTTCAAAGTCATACTGATACATGATTTATAATAAAAATGCATTAACAGCTGTCTTCCTGTTACGTCTAGATACGTCGTTGACGTAGCGGATACATACCTCGCTTACGTCTAAAAACGGCTACAATATATATATAAACTCAAGATTTACTATTTACTCAAATATGTAATGATTTGGCTCTAATACTAACTATCAATCAATTTCATGGTATTTTATCAATATATGATAACAGTGCATTCAATTCTTACCATCTAACAGTTTCATGGTAGATTTATCAACATATCATAACAGTGCATTCAATTCTTACCTTTTAACAGTTTCATGGTATATTGATAAATATATGATAACAGTTCATTCAATTCTTACTATCTGCAGTTCCATGGCAGCTTAAACAACATCTCATATATGATATTCCGTCATTCTCAAGAAAGCAATTATATCTCTACATAAGTTTTCATTTATAATAAAAATTACCGACCAATTCTTTATCTATTCATTTTGTGAATATCAGAAAAAGCATCAACACAATTTAATTACACATACCAATCAATTCTAACTTGATGAATTTCAATACTTCATCGTAAATATGAACAGCTCAAAATACGTTCTCATATTCCTCGGCCTATATTCTAACAAAACGCCTCTCAATATCTCGAATGTGAAATTAAATTACAGACATTATCGTCGGAATGGATATGAACAATTTAAACAACTTTACTTAGATCTGATTACGACAAAATATATCTATACTCAACCATTACAACATAATATAAAATTCACATACCCATCTGCCGTTATGTATTGGATCAGTAACATGCTCAATCCGTCTCGTCGCGACAACTCCAAAAGATGTTTTGCTAGACTGGACAGATTTTCCTTAATACAGTCAGACATATATAACAAAACAGTCCACATACCTTAGTGAATTTCGTGCAAATTATGAACCAACAAACTTTCAAATATCTTACGAAATGGTACGATGCGGCTTTTACGCTATAAGGCCGAATGTAAAATTTAATTAGTTTTATGAATTATAAACCCGTTTAATTATTCTAACTTTCTTAATACTTAATGAAATTTGATGAAATCAACTTCAAAATGATTTATTCTTTAATCAAAGAATGAATACGTTAAACGATCTTAAAAACGTTACTCCTATCGAGCTATCGATACGTTTTAACAATTCCACGCTACCTGTTCTAAATATAGCCATATCATTCCAATAGACACGTACTAGCTGACTAGCTAAATTAGGCCACAACAACCTAATTATTTTGTTACAACAAAGGTAATGGATTCTTAATTTAAGATACAAAAGTTGTTATAGAAAATTTGAAAACTTCCTAGCCATTATCCCTAAAATCTCGTCTGAATTCGTTCAGGGATTTTTGGCGTAACTACATAAAGCGGAACGTGTGTGTCTGAACATGTTGATCACGTCATCACTTCAAGACATTCTTAGGAGCCAAACACTGTAGTCACGATATATGAACTAACATATATAACGTGCAAAGAAATAGGAGTAAAATATGCTCTTTGTTTGAATAATGTTACACAAATGAATGTCCTGCCTTATATTTTATCCCATGCATGATCATGTTATATACACCTGTCTATGTCCGTGCTTACAGCTTCTGTACTATAAATACTTTTAAAGTGGGTTTACTAGTAACTGGTCTATTTCTGTGTATTTTATTGTATTTGTAAAAAAGTGCTCTGGTGGATATAACTGATAAAGACGTATCATTTTATGGTGCACTCTATAAACAGTTTTAAGCTCAACACTGGCGGGTTTCTTACTGTACATTTCTAAGCGGTGACCCTTGATTTCATTTCTTCTGTACATTTGTTATTGGCCTGGGACTTGCCCAAATAGGCTTGATTTCTGACGAGCTCCCCTTTTGCTGGTTGCCATCAAGTGCAGAATATTCCTTTGTAAAAAGGAATGCGCCGTGGAAAATAGTTCAACTCTTTCATCCATCTAAACAATATTTATAGGCTTAAGATCGTGAATTTTAGCAGAAATAACAACAAATTAACTATTTTGAAAGAGGTTAACCTTAGTGAACCATTATCAATTTTTAAAAAATAATTCGCACAGTGGCCAGGCTACGTATCTTGACTATGGCTCGATGGGTGGTCTAATATACTAGTCCAATCAACTGGACGGGTTCAATCAGAAAACTATACAAATTGTCTACTGTATGCAGTAAAAGTGATGTAGAATAAGAGAAAGGCGGTACTGTTATATTTTAGAAATAATTGCTAATGATAGTTGACGGTGCATTATATTTCTTCTTTTTTTAACCGAAATAATGTTTATATGTTTCGAAAGCTGAATATTTATTGTATTCTATTATCAAAGGAATGAGATACAGACATTTGAACTGAGCTGTACAGTACCCTTTAACGTTTTCATTTATCATTCGATTTTAAATATTTTTTATATGTCTATGTTATAAACATAATATAGTTTTAGAAAAGATATTGAAAATGTACAAAGAAGTATAGAAGTTTCATTCTTTTGAAATAGGCACTTACAATAAATTATTTGGCATAAAATTTTGCAATTGGAAAAACCTGGCGGTACCCCCACAATATCGTACACTTTTTTTATATAATTATAATGCTGAAGATATATAGTTTTATTGGATATCAACAAAATCAAATTCAGATCATTTGAAGACAAATAATAAAAATGGACTACTGGAATCTGACTCCAGGGGATTTTTTTTCGGGCAATGTTGCTTAGAGTAGAGTTTTGAAAAATGTCTAACGTACACCTCAACCGAGCCATCAGGAGCCCCAGGCTATAGGCATGTATTGTTAATGGATCATATATTAAACATGTGAATTTATAATACATTTGCAATTAGAAAGAACATTTACTGATAGAAATTACGAACAGGCGTTATACCATCTAAAATAAACAGAGACTGTTTGAAATGGCGAGTTTGATACATTTTTACTTATATATCACGATAATGTAGGACACGTTATACATTAAAACAATCGAATTTCAACATCTCTTAAAAACTATTAAACGCTTAAATTGTACTACCGTTTTGCATGATTTGGCTGCTAATCTTTTAATTTCAGTGTATAGACAACTAGTGAATCATTGTAACATGTTTGTGTATTTCAGGCATTTGAAAAGGCCAGTAATGAAATAGAAATAGAAAACGGCAAGCTGGTACTAATTGAGGGATCGTTGTACGATGAAGTGATGGTGTTTTTGCTTGAAAATTTCGTACCGTATGAACCACTAGCAAAGGCCTTCGGTTGTTTAGCTTGCCCTGATGACTGGAAAAAGAGATGGTTGGATATATTAAAATTCAATCTTTCATTGGGAATAGTCGATAGAGCAAGTGGCAAACTCATGGCAGTAGGTCTAATGTCAATATGTAATGCTGCTGAAAAGAAAACGTCAGAGATCTACTTTGACAAAAACTTTAAAATCATGACAGATTACAAACTTTACTGCGACACCTCAGCAAATTTCTACTCACATTTTGAGACCGAAGAAGGATTCCACATTAACGATGGAGGAGCTGCATTAGTATTTAGGAATAACGGAATATTTACCAAACTCGCTGAGGCCATTTTGCTCTTTATGAAAAAGTTCGATATCTTTCCTATTCATGTAAAGGTAAAGGCAGCATCTAATATCGTGAAACAGCTTACAGAGAACCTAGGCTTTGAGACATTGTATGAAAAACTATTTTCTGATTACAGGATCGACGGGAAAGACATCATTAAAAATACTGGAGAACATAAATCTATGAAAGTATATGGAAAGCGCATAGATAGTATCAAATGTAAACTGTGAATTTATACTGAACGGACCAGCTAACCAGCCACCTGGCATTTTATGAATCTGACAGTTTATGTTTATGTATTTTCTCAAAAAGAATCAAAGATATTTGGATTTGAATACGAAAGAACATTTAGGATTTGTAAAACATACATAATTGTCTGTTAATGGCATATACAACTTTTTTAATGCCACTCCATATTTTGACGCAGACCTTTGAAATACAAATGTGGCGGGTTAGTTGTTCGGTTCAATATATTAAATATTGTGTAAATGATAAACCGCCTTACACAGGTTTAGTTACTCTTGCACAAGGCTCTTTCTGCCGTGACCAAGAGGTTTTAATTACTCAGAGAGTTATTTTACTATTCCCTGTCATGACGGTCATTCAATATTGAACGGACTTGTAATATTCCCTGTCATGATGTTTATTCAATATTGAACGGACTTGTAATATTCCCTGTCATGATGTTTATTCAATATTGAAAGGGCTTGTGGGGTTATTCATTTGAATGTTAACTTGCAAACACATCGAGACATTTGAAATATGTGTTATCATACAACACCCGGTTTTTAAACTCGGAACGCTGCCCGAGTAAGTCACCAGAATCTAACACGACTTTCATTGTGTAACATATATCCAATGGCCTGGGATAACATAGACGCTATCTGTATAACCTAACCTATATTTCAGCATGTATTGTACTATTCCCGAGGTGAACAATTAGAACGATAATTGCGGTAATTCAGTTTTATACCGCGATAGTAGTAAAACACTCCCTCATGTTTTTGTATACTTTTGTATTGAACAGTCAGGGATTGTTTGGGTACATTTGTACTCTAATTAGTAAATGACAAAGACACCTGAAACGTGTAGATAATAGTATATGCAACAATTTACAGGAACTCAACTGTACTTATTGGCTAAGTAGTATCTATTTTACATTGTTTTATACAATTGATTTTATAGTAAATTATAATCAGACTATTCAAAATAAAAGTATTTTATATAGTATCGCTATAATGCTTAATTATTGCAACATGTATTATAAACTTTTGATGAACCTTCGAGGTTTTGACGCTAAATTTAAGTTGAGACATCATCAATATTAAACATAAAATATTGAGATAGTTTTATTATTATATGCTCACTGGTAACATGCCTATATTTACATTTTGTCGTGAAAAATGAAACTAAACAAGAAAACAAACTTTCCTAGCATAGAATTAAATTTCAAACCACACATAAAAAAATTTATTATAGCAAATTTAAACCCGTTTAAGTTTTCTAAAACATTCAATACTTAACGGATTTTTATAAAATAAATTTCAAAATGATGTATTATTCATACTTGAAATAAATTTAATAAAATATCTTTAAGACGCTTTATCCTTATCTACCTAGCGATACGTGTAACCCAGTATGATTAATCCTTCCGCTAATTACTGGCAAACTTTATCATATAAAGGGTTTGGAGCGAGCAGGACTCGAACATACGACCTTAGCAGGTAAATGATCTTGAGATGGCGCCTTGGACCACTCGGCCACGAAGGACCCCTTCAAATTGTAATATTCCGGCTTAAATGATCGTACATTAGTTGTTGTAAGCTGTCATTTGACGGAACAAATCCGGCAGTGGTTGTTCATTGCCATGGTGGAAAGTATACTGCCGACCTGCATTAAAACGTGGCACTTGTGTCCGTGACCTCCGTATGCCATCTACAGTTGCATCGTTCGGTGCCTGGTAAATAAAACAAATAATGAAAAAAAATATGTTTATTCCATAGTAACATACATGTTATCGACATCAAATAATATTCTTCAGTTGTGCATCTGATATATTTACAAGGAAACTTTTCTTTTATTAAGAGATTCGCTTTACTGTTGAGGATCGAATCCATGACCAAACATTTCTAAACCTGATACTTAACTACTAGAGCATGGTATTCTTAATACCACTCTGCATTTTTTCTTTGTCTTTTGTTATCTTTTCAAACAAATGTACGGTTCGCCTCTGAAAAGCACAACCCATTTTATTTAGTACCCTTAAATAACGATTTTTTAAAGAAAGTTGATACTAAGAATGCAATTAACTGAAACAGTTACTACTAAAATAATTGCAAAAGGTTTATGATAGATAACATAATCTTACCAATCTCAACCATACATGCAAATCTCCGTTTCTATAGAAACGACGTGTGACCTCGAACCTTGAACCTGCAGGATATGTCCTCTCCTGTTCTTGATACTGTGCAAATGATTCTATATTTCTTGGTTGCCACACACAAGCACGCGAGTTATTTATGGTAAATACTATTTTTTCGTTTTCGTCTGCTTCTCTCTGACAAGTCGGTTGCTGTGTAAAAAAATAACGTACCTGTATTTGTTATGAGTATCATAACAGTCAATGACTTGTACACTCAGGGACTTAGAAACGCACCGCTAAAAGTGTAAATTCACAGGCGTCAATAATGAGTGAATGAACAATTCACCTGGATAAATACACTCGTTATTGACGCCTGTGAATTTTCACTTTTGTGGGTAACTTCGAAAAATGGAGAAAAAAATACATGAAAATTGCAATTGTCAGTAATGAAAGTTTGACAGTAGAAGACAGAGATTGTCCTCTTTACGTGTATAAACTTTCTTTGAAATCGAATGACATTTTCAGCACTTAAAAAACAACTGTATGTATGCGGTGCGTTTTCACAGTCCCTGAGTGTATGTGAAAATGTGAAGATTTCTGTAAATGTATCAAAGTTTTCTTGTATATTTTTTTCCAAATGACGAGCCGATTTGGTGTTAAATGGTTTTAATAACCTCTTGATTATAATAGTGTTATGTCTGTCTGTTTTTAATAATGTTCAATTAAAGAAAAAAATGTACATTAGAAAATGAATAATTTTTTGTATCAGTTTTAAATTATTCGAATACATATTGTCATGCGCTTACGCAACTTTATAAATAAAAAAAAATATCATTATATTTTATTTTGGTAAAAAAAAGCAGACGATCTTGACAAAAATCGTTCAATGTATCCATAAAACTGTAATAAAGATAAAAAAATCTTAAACGAAATAAAACTTTAATCAAATGTATAAAATTCGCACACACGAAGATCTGACAATTTCCTAATCCGCAATAAAACTTCCTTAATCATATTCGACTTAACAGATCGAATATTGATACACCGTCTACCTCTGGCAAGCCTACAATAATTGTATACAGTAATCAAATATGTCAACTTGACGAGATTATTAAAAAAGTCCATTAAGTTCCCGATATCATATACGAGGAGTCTGATTTGACGATAGTTATGTCAATTTATAATTTATTTTTATTATTCCCAATATGGAGATAAATGCCCCCCCCCCCCCCCCCCCCTCGCCCATTCCTCGTCTTCTGCGAAGTTATCATAGATCCTAGTATACAAATATCTTTTCCCAATTTGTTTTCAAGTACATATATATGAATGAATGGATCAATAGGGTTCAACGGCGTACCAACACATTAAAAGTTATTCGACGCCAACAGGAAGGAAGATTCCAGGTTCACTCTATATGTACACAAACAACAAATTAACATAGAGATTTAAGAAAAATACATCAACAAATGAATATGCAGAATGAGCCTAGAACCTTGATACCTGCAGAACTGCAGAGTTTCCGCAAATTTATTGTATCACTCAAATTGTCGCCATACGACATGCATGGGCCATCACTCATATGGCTCCTTGGAATCACACAGAGGTTGGTAATTTAACCACATTAGTGAACATGACAAAAAAAAACATGATAAAATGAACACATGAGGAGTCCTACCCCCCCCCCCCCCCCCCCCACCTGCAGAGATCGGTAGTGATTCTATTCATAGCCGGAACTACAACGGTTAAATACATATATAACGCCATTCATTCATAAAAGGATTTATATACATATTAAGCGATCAGTTAACCTAGTCACTCTTTTCCGTGATTCCGGAAGGTTAACCGGTACCCGAGCACACCGATCTCCACATATATATGATAACTTTCCCACTTGAATCAGTGGTGAGAGACGAATGACAATACGATACACTATCATATAACACTCACTGCGGAAATTGTGACCGGCAGGGACTTGAATCCATGACTCCAGGATTGATAATCAGATGCGCTACCGACTGAGCTAACCTTCATTGTTACATCAATTTCATTAATACATCAATTCCATTAATACATCAATTTTACCAAACACATTAAACTATTACCAGGCCTATTGTTTTATAAATCAGTATGAACTTGATAAACAGTTTAATCGTAATTATAAATGTACTTACTGGACATCGTGTCGTCGTTCACGAGAAAACATTTTGATTGTGTTGATTAAATATATATTGGCATCCGAAAAGGAAATAACAATGTTGGAAATTCCAGTAGAATCCCAACACGTTGAGATTGTACTTATAGTATACTAATCACTATCAACATTTGATTGGTTATGCGTCTATCCGTAATATTACTAGTCTGCATATTCATATTTAAGGTTAATGTTCTGGTTACATGCCGCTCATTTCTGTTTAAGTCCAGCCAGATACTTTTGTTACTCCAAGCAAATTTATTTATAAGTAAAGAAATATAAATTAATTATAAATAATTATCGTCAGTTTTTAACCATCTAGGTAAATCACATATAGAATCTGCATAAATATCAGCAATAAAAATAATAATCACTTAATATAAAAGTTAAACGTTAGAAATACATAAACTTCAAAGTAGATAAACATCATCGATCATCAACCATCTATCACTCCTACATATCTACGATAATTATCTTTTATATTTTAATAATCATCTTATTTATCCATCAATCCATCTATACCTACAGACAGACAGACAGACAGACAGACAGACAGACAGACACACACACACACACACACACACACACACACACACACACACACACACACACATGCCGCTCGTACACGCTCGTGCTCAACACGCTCCTAACAGTGTCTCAACAGGACGCACATAACATTGTATAAACTAGACGCACATAACAGGACGCACATAACATTGTATAAACTGGACGCACATAACAGGACGCACATTACATTGTCTAAACAGGACACACATAACATTGTATAAACTGGACGCACAAAACAGGACGCACAAAACATTGTCTAAACAGGACGGACATAACATTGTATAAACAGGACGCATATAACAGTGTATAAACAGGACGTAAATAATAGGACGCACATAACATTGGCTTAACAGTACGGACATAACATTGTATAAACAGGACGCACATAACATTGTCTAAACCGGACGCACGTAACATTGTCTAAACAGGACGGACATAGCGTTGTATAAACAGGACGCACATAACATTGCCTAAACAGGACGGATATAACATTGTATAAACAGGACGCACATATCAGGACGCACATAACATTGTTTAAACAGGACGGACATAACATTTTCTAAACAGGACGCACATAACATTGAATAAACAGGACGCACATAACATTGAATAAACAGGACGCACATAACATTGTCTAAACAGGACGGACATAACATTGACATATTCAGGACGTTTAGACAAAATGTGTTTAAACAACACGCAATGCACCCATGTACACACTTTGTGACATTTTTTACATATTTTGGAAGAGGGCAATAAAATGTCGTATCAGTCGACTTGAGTAATACGATACCGACGATCCTTTGTGATGTTTTAGTTTATACAAAAATATATTCGTTCATGATGACTATATTAAAATAGAACACGTTATTATTTATGACGTCGGATCGCCTGAAGTAATTATAGTCGTTACAAAGAAATACAAAAAAATGTTCCTTTAGTTTTTAGAAATTTATTTTTAGATTTTGTAGAACCACAGTTAAATCAACAATTAGATGTTGTCCTACTTTCTCAGCCAATGAAATCGCTCAGATTTTTCACAATAGAACATTCCATTTAACATAGAATATCATCACCGCCAGTAAATGTTAACCTACTTCACCAACCAATGAAATCGTTCCAGGAACGAGAAAGTAGATCAAAATCGAAGTCGTTAGAAATACTGCTACCTTAGAAAATTACATATGACTTCTAAACTATACAAAGAAATATTCCGTTGTCCCTAAATAGCACACATGGTTATTTATAGATTTGAATTCTACGAAGTGCGTACTATCATTTATTGATTTCAGAGAAGGAAGTCAAATCAATAATTAAGTATATGATCAGTGTGAAATTCAATTTTATTGACACACGTAAAGTATGATTAATCGTGTTTCCGACTTTGTATTAAAACCTGACTTGGTTTGGGTGCAGGAGTGAATTGAAACAGAACCAACGGCCTTCCGTAATTGGTGAACCTTCACACATAAAGTCTTTGGAACATCACGGACTCTTCCCTCGATATTGATCTGGCGCATCAAAACAACCGGACACGGAGTTATTTCAACAATAGAAAATATGAAAAAAGCATGTCAAACAGCAATCGTTGCTTTTACTTCTTTTTTGAATGCGGGTCCTTTGTGACAAAGTGAATTAAGTTGTTGCCTGAAGATCACTTACCTCTCACCGCTAAGGTCATAGGTTCGAGTTCCGCTCGCTCCAAAAAACTTTATGTGAGAAAGTTACCAGTTACTTGAGGAAGGACGGTGGTTCTAATCAATATGACTCAGTCTGGGGTTTTCCTCCACCAGTAAAACTGGATATGTCATATATAACCAGAAATTTGTTGAAAAATGGCGTTAAACCCCTTTTAAATGAGGTTAACTCGCCATTAAGCACACATCAGGTTATATGTGGCATATCCAGTTTAATTGGCGGAGAAACACCTCAGAATGAATCTGAATGGAACCGCCGTCCTTCTGTCCGTCCACAAGGAAATGTCATACTTTATGACATAACGTTTTTGGAGCGAGCGGGACTTGAGCCTACGACCTTAGCGGTGTGAGGTTGTGATCTTGAGACGGCGCGTAAGACGACGGAGGACCTGGCTCAATATTAAAACATGACCTGACATTGTGTAGGAAGACCTTGAAATGAACTGGAATAGAACGTACGCCCTTACGCATGTAATTGGTAAACCTCCACACATTAAGTCTTTAGATTGGAATGGATTTTACCCTTTAGCGTCGTTTTCAACACTAGTTCAATCATTTCGCGACAGTGTCTACTTGATGCAGTTTTCTGAACGCTGCTTCACTGTGGTATCATTCCCCAGATACTAGGTGCTATACCCCATCCAGTCACAGTTTACTGACACCAGGTCGACCTGACCAGGAACTTTTCTCTAAATGCTGAGCGCCAAGTAAGGAAAGTTCTAGTACCATTTTTCAAGTCTTCGGTATGACCCGCCCGGAGATCATACCGAGGTCCTTTCGCATACGAGGCAGACGTTCTAGCCCACCCCCGTGGTTTATTACTGTTATAAAACTTGAAACTAACAAGGCCGTGGATCGAACGCATCTCCCACGTTGGGAGCCGTACGTTCTATTCAAGCTATTCTATGTTCAAGCTTCATTGAACTCCAATGAATATTTAGCAATATAGATTGATATTTAATAGATAAACAAACCCTGTTTTTAAACTTTTATTTCTGAAACAATAATTATACAAAAAGCACAGTTAAAATATAAATACACCTCTTAAACACCTCGACAATAAGATTATAAGATTTAAGATTAAATAACCCGTCAGTATACTGTACATAATTAGACTATCAATGGCAATTCATAAACACGCTTACATCGCATTCTCAAACATAATAATATCATTTCTATACAGGAGAACGACTAGACCTAAAATTATACATTAACATATATATTATGTACTAAATTTTATAAATGATACCATTAGCAATATTTCATTATGATATCAAGGACTTGTATAGAAGGTCTTCTCTATGTAATTCCTTGATATATAATATTGAATTTAATTTTAGATAAAGTGATTCATTATATATATATATATGCTATATATGCCATTATTTTGTTTAATTAATGTTATATCTGCATGTTTATACTATTTGGGCGAAACCTTATTGGACGAAACAACTTGATAGAGTAAGTACAATGTATATACAAGCAAAATATAACGTCGCGGTTCTCACCTGGTTACACTACACACTATACAAGCATGACGACATGCTGAAATAATTAAAAAATAATAAATTAATCTAAGGTATTGCATTAATGAATTTGTCAATATGATCATACCTATTGATAAAGGCTTAATGAAATAGCTTTGCATTATACATACATATTCTAAAAATGTAAATATCGCTTACAATTGTGAGATAATGTGGTTCTGAATATCACTTGATGGTACTCTATTATATCAGTTAGTATATTTCAAAACCTGATATCTGCCGAGTCCGGTCTATAAACCACCAATGAAAAAGCAAGGAATTCTATGCCTGTCCCACAATTCGTGGCAGATGAACGCTTATTAAACTATGACATCATTCAAACTTTCTCTGAAGCAACTGACCAATGAGCGTGCTTGTAACAATTGCTATTTAACGGACCCAATCGGGAGAGCTGGGTTCGTTCTATATTCTAGTATTTTAGTGTATATATATATGCAGTACAACAAAAGCAATTGAAAAAAACAATACACTTTTAATTACAAAATCCCTATATTTTTATATATCTTTATCGGGTTTTGTGTTTTTTTAACCCCCAACTTTTACTGTCAGGGTAGTAAATATTTGTAAGAAGAGACTATCAATAACAACCTGCTGACGATAAACTAACACAGGTATATGTGTATAGAGTGCATCTCCCTCGAATTTCAAATGTATGGCATTTGGAGTTAAACACTTTGTTCAAACTGCATATAATATATATTTTTTTTGCCAATTAAATTTATTAACAATAATCGTGTAGCACGCAAAATGATAACAAAAACATTGCATTGACGCAAATAGCTATGGTAGTGCTGTGTTCATCTACCGTGATGGTATTGTTCCTTTAGCTGACAAGACTCATTGACACATCAGTTTCTCCAGTGCATTCTGTCCTCCTCGTTATCATAAACTTTGCCCCAGCAGGGTACACGCGTTCCCTCTCGTGGTATCTGGCATAACTCTCAATATCCCTGGGCTGCCATGCCGACGCCTTTGTGTTGTTTATTATAAATATGATATTGAATTCTTCGATGTAGATGTCGCTGTCGCTGTCGCTGACATCTATCTGTTTCTCGCACGTCGGGAATGAAACTGCGTTGGATAAATCAACCGATGATGACACAAAGGACACCCAGCTGAATGTCTCCCCGACTTTGTATCTGTCTCTATCAGCTCTGACATAAAAGATGAATATATGTTTATTTATATGGAGATAATAACTTGTGAACAACCAAACATAAATATGCAGACCAGACTACTGCGAGCGCGCCTAGCTACAATGCAACCCATAGACACACTATCAATACATCTACCAAACCAATACAATTGATGTCAACCGTGACTTGTATAATGTGGTTTTAAATGTAGCATATTTGGAGCGGACGGACATTAACTGATAGCTGTATACAACTAGGGTCCAGTTAAGGATTCATGACTACTGACATGCTATATAAAGGAGAGACGTCAACATAGAAACCAGTTTGATCATGAATATGCAGTGAAATGATATGTATTTAGTCCATAAAGGGAGATAACTTAGCCAAATACAAAAATATACATGAGTTCATGGTTTAATTACCTTTGAAAATGTTACATGAAACATTACTGTTTTCAAAGACCTTCTATGATAAAATCTTATTGAGTTGATAAAATCTTCGAACAATATTTTTTAGTTATCTAACTAAATACATAAATAATGCTCTAAAGGAAATAATTGATATTTTAAATAATAACTCTTCATATATATTAGCCCATCTCTTTAAAAGGATATGATAAAACAAATTAAAAGATGAACAATTAAGGCATCATTAACATCTGTATAATTGATATATGAGTTGTAAATGTGTCTAATAACGTGACTTAACATTGTACAGTGAAAGGAAAAACAAAGTATACATTTGTATTTTTAAAACTATTTCATAATAGTCTAGCCGTTAGCTCAGTTGTTAGCGCGTCTGACTATCAATCCAAAGGGTCGTGTGTTGGAATCCCCGCCCGGTCACAATTTCCATGATGGTTGATATACGACATTGCGTCTCATTATCATTCGTTTCTAACCGCTGATTCAAGTAGGAAAGTTATCAGTTACTAGCGGAGATTGGGTGTGCTCGAGTACTGGTTAACCTTTCAGGATCCCAGGAAACAAGTGGTTATGTTAACTAATCGTCTAGTAGCCCTCGATGGCATACACATGACGCTTAGTATTCAATCAATCAATTAATTAACCATAATGGGCTAAGAAACAGATTGAATGTTTTGAAAAAATGCATTAGTCAGTCCATGATATCCCCGCATAAGGGATTACCCAAGTTCGTGCAAAAACGTAAAGCACGTGTTTCATGAAATATGCGTTTAGCTCACAATCAACAATTCACACGTCCAATTCAGTTAAACTGTTGCTATACAGTCTGAGTTAAGGCTAGCAAAAAGTAGTTAAACGGATAAAGAAACAACACTGATTCAGCGAAATGACTGTCAGCAATACAGTCGATGAGAAAAAGAGGTTTAGAAACTCAAGAGGGTCAAACAATGTATTGACATTTCTGTAATTCTATTTACACATGTGATGGGAAATTAACAGATATGTTCCATGCTATGAAATGATTTAAAACTTGGTTTGTGATTCATCAATATGACTACAGAATGTCTTTGAACTGTCAGTGGTAGACTTCCTTTTTTACTTTCACTGTATATTTATATGTATATTATGATGGTGTACTTTGTACAAGTCTGAACAAAGAATTGTTCTGTTCTTTTTTGCTCAATAAAGTTGACGAACTTAAAGGGAATTTATCAGATTTTTTTCTCAGTTTTAAAATCAAAATATATCATGCCTATATATATACTCACTGACCCTGTATTAGCAAAAGAATATATATTTAAACATGCCAAACTAGCACACATGTGTTGTAGTAGTCATTTAGTGAATACTTTTTTATAAAATGTGGAAGTTTTGGAGGGTTAGGAGGTTACGCCAATTATTTTATAGAATATATCTGCCACAGATACAGGTTTACACGTAGTAAAATTGTATCATATTAGAAAGAGTCTGAATGACGTCAAGCATTAGATAAGTGCTGTCTATTTTTAGAAATGGGAATTCGTTTCAAGTTTACCGCTCCAATTTAAATATCGATTTTGTCACGTTTTTCTGGATTTATATTTATGTGAACAGAAAATTTCTTCTTTATATCGATTTTGATTATTGACTTCACTCTCAAATAATGAAAAGAGAGTGTATCCGATTGAACGAGTGCACTCAGTAGCGCACGAATAGTTATGACTGTAAATTTAGTAGGAAGTTCGCAGTTGGTAGTTGGAGATTCAAATAACCAACTACCGACCAGCTGCCAGTTGGGGATTCGGATTCGTTATTATAATTACTATTTCATTTATATATTTTACTCGTGTTAATATGTTTAAAAATATAATCAATAATAAATGTATGTAAATTAATATAAAATCTAAATCCCCAACTGGCAGCTGGTTGGTAGTTGGCGATTCGCGGCGAATCCCCAACTGGACATTTTGAATCGCCGTCTGCTGAGTATACTCGGTACATTGAAGAACCAACCCGTCAAAAGCGTGTTATTTATTATTATGAACTTATTTTTTATTGAATTGATTTGTTAAAAAATATTGAAACAGCGATTTTAAAAAAAAGAAGAATCCCCAACTGGCAGCTGGTTGGTGATTCGCCGCGAAATATAATATTCCCTTTAATATTTAATGTGGAGCGCGTAGTCTAGCGGAAGAACACCGAATCCATGATCGGAGGATCGTGGGTTCGATCCTCTGCCACGGCTATGTGTGTTGTCCTTGATCAAAATCTTAGTACTGGTTCTGTCCAGGAAAACTTCGAGCGTGATTTTCCTAAGTTGTAAGAACTTGTTTCACATTTGAAGTAAAATAAAGTTTAAACTAATATTTACCTGCTCAGCAACATCTTGCGGTACGTGGTTTTAGTTTCCCGTTTCAAGTTTGTCCAGAATAGGAGCAGAATCTGATACATCAGCACGTATGGACCGATTGCAAGGTCTTTGGCCGATGGTCGATAGTTCGAATCATTCTGTCGACGCAAGGCAGTGTTTACGTGTGTGTAGAGGTAGGTCGATTCCTCAGTGTAAACAGTAATAACAGACTTGTAGAATTCGTCCCTCGACGTATCCTTGATGTTCTTACTGGATGTTGGGTTGACCGCATACAAAGAATCCTTGACTTTATCTTTAATACTTTTCCATCTGTCCGCTGTGGTGTTCATCTCATTAAATATTGTCTCAAGAATTGACTGAATTGATCTGGTTCTATCAATTGGTTTGGGGTGAAATGTGTTTTTGTATGCAGCAAGTGTGATCGCTATAAGTCCTCCAACTTTACCTTGGATTTCGACATTAGCCGGGAGGAAGGTGTCAATCTCTTCAACCTCATCTGTAAACCAACAACGTTGCTGATTGAGAACGATCACCATTTCAGAATATTTGTACGCTTCAGCGATTTCCAATGCAGTTAGACCAGACGTTTCGCCGACTTCAGAGGTGCATTCCTTGGCTTTCATACGTTTATCACAAGCTCGAAACTGAAGAATCTTTCGGAGAATATTCGGGTCTTTCCACCATATTGCTTGATGCAGGACGCCCAAGCGACGGTTCTCCGGTATGGAATTCAGTAAATACTCTTTTATAGGTTGTTGCGGGGTACCAATAATGTTCCACACGACATCCCATTTTCCTTGTTTTGCCGCTGTCAACAGTTCACCAATTTCCTTGCATTCTACTTCGATTTTGTTTCTACAAAAGAAATTTATATTAATTGATATGACACAAGCTGTCAACCAAACAAGTCGACTGTCCAATCAGCGATCGATATTCCCCAGAAAGAGAAACATAAATCGTAGTAGTCCCCTGACAGAAACTTAAAACAATTAGGTTAGAAAGAATCTGCTATCCAAGTCTTTGTCTCTTTAGAAGTTGAAAAAACAGTGGAGAAAGAATCTCCGACTCCTGATAAAGTTTTTCTTTCATATAGGTCAAAAATCAGTATATAGGTCAATGTATCCTTAGCTTAAGCACGCGGCAAACAATAATTATTCACTAGTTCATCAAATGAATTTGGTCATACTATGCATTTTAGTGTAGTAGTTATGCTCTGAACAAGATATTTCGGACGGACGGAATGACAGACATACCAATTATTCACCCACTCCCCCAACATGTAAAAGTCAAAATCCGTGGAGAAAGAATTCATTTGAATAGTCAGTTATAACCCCTTTTTAAAATAATAATAAAGCGGGTGGAAGAATCAACTAATAACCCTTGAAAATATTTAAATAAAAACAATGTATATTTGTTTAACACAAGTATTTATGTATAGCAATGGTCATCTCGAATAAAACATAATTACTGAGCACAATAAAGTTCAATTATTTACATTATCACATGTACATACAGATTAGGATGTCACAACCTTCTAATAATCAGGTGGGGCGGTAGTCTTTGTGTGTGTGTGTGTGGGGGGGTGGGGGGGGGGGGGTGGGTGTTCTAGGGGATGAATCAAGGTGTAACCCCACCATTGACTTTTGTTCTTTATTCTATAGTAAATAATAAAAGTTTGAAGGCTTGTCATTCATAGAGGGTCCCAAATGAAAGAAGTGAAACCTACATTTTACTGTTTGTCAACCTCTGCACTATCAAAACATGATGAGAAAAGTAGGGGTCATGTGTCATATAAGAGATTTTTTTTCTGCTCAGTGTGTACACTGGTGACAAAGTGAAAGTAGACTTCCGAAATCATGAATTCATACCCCAATTTCCAAGCATCATTTTTTTTTCTAAATTCACAATTCAAACATGACAATGCTATCAAAATGTTCAAAATACATCAATAATGCCATTCAAATAAAAAAATAAGCATTAAAAATAGGAAAATGCATTTTTAAAGAAGAAGAATTGAGGATTATTTACAACCGCCACTATGCGACTACCCCACGGAAGCACTTCCTTTTTGCAATGGTGGCACTATGCCTCAACTACCTGATTACTTCCTAAGTTTGTTTTTATGCAGAGTGGGTTAGAATTAGCAATAGGCGTTGTTACACTGGGAAGACCATACGGAATAGATATTTTTTTCCTAGATATTTAAGCGAAGCTGGAATATATTGGCACATACCTTAATTCGATAGTGTACCTTTAATTCTTGATCATCAAGTATACCACCTTTAAATGTTCTACCCTTACCTTTTACAAAACATCATCTTAAGTTGTTATTAAGTAGACTGTTTCTAAATATATTGAATATAACCGCGTATGACGCGGAACTCTACCACGAAAACTGACAGATGTTGTTCTTTTTCCTAAGTATTGAATTTGAAATATCTTTGAAATTAATGCTGTATACGTTACTAACCATCTCATTACACTTTACAACTTTGCATAACCTCATGTAAACTGAGTGAATAAAGGATATTGTTGTTAAATCATAGTCAACCCAGCTGTTACGTAAACTGGGTCATTTTACGCACTGCCGATTACAAAGAAATTGCAACATACATTAATTAATTAATTATTTAATTGTTTGAATGAATGCATTAATGAATGAATGAATGCATGAATGAATGAATGAACGAATTAGTGAATGAATGAATTATTTTATTAATTAATTGAATGAATGTATGAATTAATTAATTGAATTGATTAAAAAAATGAATGAATAAATGAGGGTTTACGGCTTACCAACACATTGTAGGTTATTCGACGCCAACTGTCCAGGTTCACACTACATGTACAAAAAACAAATACTTAACATACAGATTTAAAATATCACATCAACAAAAGAATATGCAGAATGAACCCAGAACCTTAATAAATAAATATCGGATTACACAAATTGTCGCTTCTTACGACATGTATGAGCCACAGTGATCCTATTCTTGCCATCACTCATATGGCTCCCTTGACCCACACATGGGTCTGTCATTTATCCACAATAATGAAAATGACAAAAATAATAACATAAATATAACACCCATTCGGAGGATTCCTACCAATCTTCAGAAAGTCAGTGGCGGGCGGAGTACGTTCAGCTGCTTTTTTTGTTATATAAGTTTGACCCAATGGTTCGAATCCCAACTGTCATACATTGTTTTTCGCCGTTTGGTTTTTGTGTTTTAATAGTCATAAGTATTGAATTATTAAAGAATAGGTGTTAGTATTTTTCTTGAGAAACTAAAGTTAATGGGATACAGTAAATCACCTCTATTAAGTGACACCTCTATTAAGTGACACCTCTATTAAGCAGTCACTCGTCTTAAGCAGCCACATTATCTCTTTCCCATGTCTATTCTTTTAGAGTAAATAAACCTGTATTAAGAAACAACCTGTCTTAAAATGTCACTTTTGTTCCTTCCCTCGACTAGCTGCTTAAGACAGGTTTGACTGTATATGAAATTACATTGTCATGAACTGCATTGTCATTTAGGATAGATAGATTATAATACAGAAATACTGAAATTATATGAACTAAACAAATAGATTAATATACATACATTATACACAAACGTCATTCAGAAGTATAATAAAAGTGATATGAATAAAAAATATGAAAATAAATAAAATGAAAATCGATCCTACGCATTTTGTGCTCACCACACTTACTACTCAACGCTAAGGTCTATGGTTCGAGTCCCTTTTTTAATAATGTTCGATTAAAGAATAAAAATATGTTCATTGCAACTTTGAAACTTTATAAAAACATTTCTATCATATGACAAAAACATATTGTTTTTCGCAGTGATAGGTTAAAATTCATATAATATGACTCGATTATGTGTAATGTATTACTGGCATTAACGTAATTGTCCAACTAATAGAAGTATAATATGGTAGAGGGATCCGTTTCACTAACCTTTGTAAGTATAAACATTTTCGTACGAACTAATTGTGACACCTAGGAACATTTCATTTGTGCAGTACATTCTTGAAAAGAATACTATTTACACTAATTGACTGATGTCAGACAAATACTGAATGATTTTTTTCGTAACTTAAGCTTTTACACTAAGAAATTCGTTAACTAACGAACGACAGTGAAACGGGCTTCATATTTTTAATCACATATGTCATTTTCGCATTTTATGATATACAAAAATACTATTTTGGATAAAATTTCATAAAAATGTATAACAAATATTATAACCGAAAATTGATTTTTTCTCTTACATACTTTTACTTTGGAAAAAAGAGTACCAGATATACTTCATCACATTTTTATATATTTTTTAACCAAATAACCAAAACTTATTAAAATATTAATTAAGATAATTAGACTTTTTTATGTTTAAGTTACCTTTTGTTTTAATGTGAGCACTTTCAGAAGTTATACTAAAAAGCATAGGCTGCAGTGCATTATTAAGTTACATATCTTAAAATGCTTAAATCGAATAACAACAGAAAATAAATAATGTTTTGTATCAGTTTTAAATTATTCGAATACATATCGACATGCGCTTTCACATCTTAATAAATGAAATGAAACAAGATTTTCTATCATGAAAAATATTGATTCCACCTTAAAATTTCATTTACCTATATTTTTCTTGGTTCGACAATGATACATGTACCAAAAATAAAAAAAATATCATTATATTTTATTTTGGTAAAAAAAAAGCAGACGATCTTGACTAAAACCGTTCAATGTATCCACAAAACTGTAATAAATATAACAAATTCTTAAACGAAATAAAACTTTAATTAAATGTATTAAAGATCTGACAACTTCCTAATCCGCAATAAAACTTCCTTAACCAAATTCGACATAACAGATCGAATATTGATACACCGTCTACCTCTGGCAAGCCTACACTAATGGTATACACTAACCAAATATGTGAATTACTTTATTATGACGAGATTATTAAAAAAAAATTGATTTAGTTCCCGATATTTTATACGAAGTGTTTGATTCGACGATAGTTATGTAAATTAATGATTTATTTTAATTATTCCCAATATGGAGATAAATGTACACCCACCTCATTACTCGTCTACTGTGAAATTATCATAGATCCTAGTATATGTTATATCCTTTCCCATTCTGTTTTCAAGTACATATATATGAATGAATGAATGGATCAATAGGATTTTACGGCGTACCAACACATTATAAGTCATTCGACGCCAACAGGAAGGAAGATTCTATGTTCACTCTACATGTACAAAAACAACAAATTAACATACATATTTAAAAAAATACATCAACAAATGAATATGCAGAATGAGCCTAGAACCTAGATACCTGCAGAACTGCGGAGTTTACGCAAAATCTATCGAATCACTCAAATTGTCACTTCTTACGATATACATGGGCCACAGTGATCCTATTCTTGCCATCACTCATATGGCTCCCTGGGACCACACAGGGGTTGGTAATTTAACCACAATAGTGAACATGACAAAAAAAAGATTTAATGAACACGACACCCATTCGGAGGATTCCTACCCCTCTGCAGAGATCGACAGTGATTCAATTCTTAGCCGGAACCACAACGGCTAAGTACATATATAACGCCATTCATTCATAATATGAGTTGTTTACACATTAAACATCAGTTTTATGCTAACAGATGATCAGTTAACATAAACACTCTTTTCTGGGATCCAGAAAGGTTAACCAGTACCCGAGCACACCGATCTCTACATATATATATATGATATCTTTCCCACTTGAATCAGTGGTGAGAGACGAATGGCAATAAGATACACTATCATATAACACTCACTGCGGAAATTGTCACCGACAGGGACTCGAATCCATGACTCATAGATTGATAATCAGACGCGCTACCGACTGGGCTAACCTTCATTAATACATCAATTTCATTAATACATCAATTTTATCAAACACATTAAACTATCAAGCCTATTGTTTTATAAATCAGTATGAACTTGATAAACAGTTTAATCGTAATTATAAATGTACTTACTGGACATAGCGCCGTTGCTCACGAGAAAACATTTAATTTAACACTTAATAGTTGCATAATTATCACTTGGCTGCACAAGATAAAGAATTATCAATTAATTCTAAATAATTAGTCATCAATTTTTATTCATGTAGTTAGATCACATATAGAATCTGCATAAATATCAGAAATTAAAATAATAATCACCTAATATAAAAGTTAATAATCATCATCAACTAACTATCACTCCTACATATCTACGATAATCATCTTTTATATTTTAATAATCATCTTATCCCGCTATACATACATACATACATACATACATACTACATACATGCCGCTCGTACCATTGTCTAAACAACACGCTCGAAACAGTGTCTAAACAGCAAGCACATAACATTGTATAAACAGGACGCATATAACAGTGTCTAAACAGGAAGCACATAACATTGTATAAACAGGACGCACATAACATTGTATAAACAGGACGCACATTATATTGTATAAACAGGACGCACATAACAGTGTCTAAACAGGACGCACATAAAATTGTCTAAACAGGAAGCACATAACATTGTCTAAACAGGACGCACATAACATTGTCTAAATAGGAAGCACATAACATTGTATAAACAGGACGCACATAATGTTGTCTAAACAGGACGGACATAACATTGTTTAAACAGGATGCACATAAAATTGTCTAAACAGGACGGACATAACATTGTATAAACAGGACGCACATAACAGGATGCACATAGCGTTGTCTAAACAGGATGCACATAACATGACGGACATAACATTGTATAAACAGGACGCACATAACAGGATGCATATCACATTACCTTAACAGGAAGGATATAACATTGTATAAACAGGACGCACATAAGAGGACGCACATAACATTGTCTAAACAGGACGGACGCACATAACATTGTCTACACAGGACGCACATAACAGGACGCATATAAAATTGTCTAAATAGGACGGACATAACATTGTATAAACAGGAAGCACATAACAGGACGCACATATCATTGTCGAAACAGGACGCACATAACATTGTCTAAACAGGACGGACATAAAATTGTATAAACAGGACGAACATAACATTGTATAAACATGACGCACATAACAGGACGCACATAACATTGTCTAAATAGGACGGACATAGCATTGACATATTCAGGACGTTTAGAAAAGACGAGTCTAAACAACACGCTATGCACACATGTACACACTTTGTGACATTTTTTTTTACATATTTTTGAAGAGGGCCATAAAATGTAGTATCAGTTGACTGGAGTAATACGATATCGACGACCATTTGTAATGTTTTAGTTTAATAAAAAATATATTCGTTCATGATGAGTATCTTAAAATAGTACACATTATTATCTATTACGTCGAATCGCCTGAAGTAATATTACAAAGAAATACATTCGACTTAGATAACTATTTCTTTCCAAAAATTGTTTTTTTAAAAAAATATTTTTAGATTTCGTAGAACCACAGTTAAATCAACAATTAGATGCCCTACTTTCACAACCAATGAAATCGTATCAGGAACGAAAAAGGAGATAAAAATCTAAGTCAGTTAGAAGAACTACTACTGTAGAAAATTACATATAACTTCTAATCTATACAAAGAAATATTCCGTTGTTCATAATCATATTATATTAATAGCACACATGGTTATTTATAGGTTTGCATTCTACGAAGTAGATTTCTGAGAAGGAAGTCATATCAATAATTAGGTATATGATAACTGTGAAATTCAATTTTATTGGCACACGTTAAGTATGATTAATCGTATCTCCGACTCTATATTAAAACTTGACTTGGCTTGGTGCAGGAATGAATTGGAATAGGACTAACTTATTTCCGCACGTAATTGGTGAACCTTCACACATAAAGTCTTTGGAACATCACGGACTCTTTCCTCTATATTGATCTGGCGCATCAAAACACTAGAACAATGAGTAAATATGAAAAAAGTAGAAAAATATGAAAAAAGTAGTCCAACAGCAAACGTTGCATTTTCTTCTTTTCTTAATGGGGGTCCTCCGTGGCCGGGTGGTCTAAGGTGCCGTCTGAAGATCACTTACCTCTCACCGCTAAGGTCGTAGGTTCGAGTCCCGCTCGCTCCAAAAAACTTTATCTGAGGAAGTTTCCAGTTACTTGCGGAAGGACGGTTGTTTTACTCAATCTGACTCTGTCTGAGGTCTTCCTCCACCAGTAAAACTAGATGTCATATATAACCAGAAATGTGTTGAAAATGGTGTTCAACCACTTTTAAATGAGGTTAACTCGCCATTAAGCACACACCAGGTTATATGTGGCATATCCAGTTTTATTGGTAGAGAAACACCTCAGAATGAATCAGAGAACCAACGTCCTTCTGTCTGTAAGTAAGTGGCATACTTTCTCACATAGCGTTGTTGGAGCGAGCGGGACTCGAACCTACGATTTTAGCGGTGTGAGGTAATGATCTTGAGACGGCGCCTAAGACCACAGAGGTCCTGACTCGATATTAAAACATGACCTGACTTTGTGTATGAAGACCTAGGAATTAATTGAAATAGAACCAACATCATTCCGCATATAACCTGGTAAACCTCCACACAAAAGTCTTTGGATCGTCTTAGACTCTTCCCTTAGGTTGATATTGACCAGGTGTATTAAACCACTGACTGAATCCATAAGGCTACTTATGTTACGTTTATGTTGTTGTTGTTTGGTGTAAAGCGTCGTTTTCAACACTATTTCAATCATATTGCGACGGTGTCTTCTTGAGGCAGTTTTCTGAACGCTGCCACACTGGGGTATCATTCCACAGTACTAGGTGTTATACCCCACCCAGTCACATTATACTGACAACAGGTCGACCTGACCAAGATCTTTTCTCTAAATGCTAAGCGGCAAGTGAGGAAGCTTCTAGTATCATTTTCTTTTACCAAGAACCAAGTCTTCGCTGTGACCGGGCTGCGTACCAAATCCATCATGACTTTCCGCATGCCAAGTGGAAGTTCTACCTCTAGATCGCCGCGGTTTATAAGTTTTATAGGACTTGGAATTTACAATGAATATTTAGCAATATAGACTGATATCTAATAGATAAACAACAACTGTTTCGATACTTTTATTTCTGACACAATAATTATACAGAAAGCACAGTTAAAATAAAATATAACACCTCCACAGTAACGGATTAAAACACTTCGATAATAAAACTTAATAATACCTCGAAAATAACAGAATACAGTGAAGCTTATAAGATTGAAGATTAAATAACCCGTCTGTATATAGAACTTCAATTCAATTCAATTCAATTCAATTCAATTCAATTCAGTTCAGTTCAGTTCAATTCAATTCAATTCAATTCAATTTATTTAATTCAATACTCAGTTTCACCTTGTGAAAAGCATAAGTACATTACAGTATCAAGCAATACATAATTAGTCTATTAATGGCAATTCATACACAAGCTTACATCGCATTCACAAACATAATAATATACAGGAGAACGACTAGAACTAAAATTATACATTTACATATATATTATGTAATAAATTTTATAAATGATATCATTAACAATATTTCATTATGATATAAAGGACTTGTATATAAGGTCTTTTTCTATGTAATTCCTTGAGTTATAAAATTGGATTCAATTTTAGATTAAGTGATTTATTGTATATATGCAATATATGCTATTGTTTTGTTTAATTAATGTTACAGCTGCATGTTTATTCTATTGGGGCGAAACGTTATTGGACGAAACAACTTGATTGAGTAAGTACAATGTATATACGTGCACAATATGGCGTCGCGGTTCTCACTTGGTTACACTACACACTATACAAGCATGGCAACATGGTGAAATAATTAAAAAATAATATATTATCTAAGGTATTACAATAATGACTTTGTCAATATAACCATACCTATTGATAATGCCATTAATGAAATAGCTTTGCATTGTATATACATATTTTAAAATTGTAAAAATCGCTTACAGTTGTGTTTCTCTATTATTTCAGTTAGTCTATCCCATAGCCTGAAATCTCCCGACTCCGGTCTATAAACCACCAATGAAAAAGCAGGAAATTTTATGCCTGTCCCACAATTCATAGCAAATTAAACTCTGACTTCATTCAAACTTTCTCTGAAGTAACCGACCAATCAGCGTGTTTGTAACAATCGCTATTTAACGGACCCAATCGGGAGAGCTGGGTTTGTTCTATAGTCTAATTTTTAAATATATATGCAGTAGTAACAACAAAAGCAATTGAAAAAAACAAAACAATACACTTTTAATTACAAAATACCTATATTTTTTATATCTTTATCGGGTTTTGAGTTTTTTACCACCCCCCTCCCCCCCCCCCCCCCCCCCCCCCCCCCATCTCCCAACTTTTATTACCAGGGTAGTAAATATTTGTAAGACGAGACTATCAATAACAACCCTGCTGATGGTGAGCTAACACGGATCTATGTGTATCCCCCTCGAATTTCAAATGTATGGCATTTGGAGTAAAACACTTTGTTCAAACTGCATATAACAACCAATTCTTTGAATTTGTTTTGCCAATTGAACGTATTAACAATAATCGTGTGTTATGCAAAATGATAACAAAAACAATGCATTGACGACTGTTAAATTCTGAAAAAGGGTTCTCTGGTTTAAATCATGTACTGAATTATATAAACCTAACCGAGAGCCATCATGGATGGAGGTTGGGGCTTTTAAAGTATTGCTAAATAGCTATGGTAGTGCTGTGTTCATCTACCGTTATGGTATTGTTTCTTTAGCTGACAAGACTCATTTCCACATTGGTTTCTCCATTGCGTTCTGTCCTCCCCTTTATCACAAACTTTGCCCCAGCCGGGTACACGCGTTCCCTCTCGTGGTATCTGGCATAACTCTCAATATCTCTGGGCTGCCATGCGGACGCCTTTGTGTTGTTTATGGTAAATATGATATTGAATTCATCGCTGTCTATATCTATCTCGCACGTCGGAAATGGAACAGCTTTAGATAGATCGACCGATGATGACACAAAGGACACCCAGCTGAATGTCTCCCCGACCTTGTATCTGTCTCTATCGGCTCTGACATAAAAGATGAATACAGTCAAAACTGTGTAAGCGGTCACCTTTATTAAGCAGCCACCTGTCTTAAGCAACCATATTTTCTAATTCCCATGTTAATGCTTTCATAGTTAATTAACCTGTATTAAGCAACAGCCTGTCTTAAAATGCCACTTTTGCTCCTTCCCTTGACTGGTTGATTGCGTAGGCGGTCACCTCTATTAAGCAACCACCTGTCTTAAGCAACTAAATTTTCTTATTTCCATGTTTATGCTTTCATTGTAAATAAACCTGTATTAAGCAACAACCTGTCTAAAAGGCTTATTTTGCTCCTTCCCTTGACTGGCTGCTTAAGAATGGCTTGACTGTACTGTAATATGCATTTAGATCATAAAGGGAGATAACGTTTCTAAAGACAAATATACATATGTCCATGGTTTAATGATCTTAGAAAATGCTACATGAAGCGTTACTGTTTTCAAAGACCTTCTTTATTAAAGTTTATTGAATAAATAAAGTCTACAAACAAAAAGTATTTTGAATAATCTAGCTAAATACAACAAAATACTTAACACTTAACATTGAATAGTTAAAGGAAAAGAAAGTATACATTTGTATTTTTAAAACTATTTCATAATGGTTAAGGTTAGCCGTTAGCTCAGTTGTAAGCGCGTCTGAATATTAATCAAGGGGTCGTGTGATCGAATCCCCGCCCAGCCACACTTTCCATGACGGTTGATATACGACATTGCGTCTCATTATCATTCGTCTCTCACCGATGATTCAAGGGGAAGGTTATCAGTTACTAAGGCTAGCAAAGATGGAGTGTGCTCAAGTACTAATTAAACTTTGAGTATCTCAGGAAAGAGTGGTTAGGTTAACGGATCATCTGATTGCCCTCGATAGCATAAAATGACGCTAAATATTCAATCAATCAACCATAATGGGCTAAGAAACATATCATATGATTTGAACGATATATTAGTCAGTCCAAACGGATTTAAAAACAACACTGATTCATCGAAATGACTGTCACCAATACAGTCGATGAGAAAAAGAGGTTTATCAATATTGCAGCTCAAGGGGTCAACAATGTATTGAAATTTCTGTAATACTTTTTACACATGTGATGGGAAATTAACTGGTATGTTTCATAATGTTATGCTATGAAATGACTTAAATTTCAATATGATGAATATAATGTCTAAAAAATTTCTATGCAATATATTTATTGTACTTTGAACTGTCAACGGTATAATTTATTTTTTCCTTTCACTGTATATTTGTATGTATATTATGATGTTGTAATCTGTACAAGTCTGAACAAAGATATGTTGTTCTTTTTTGCTCAATAAAGTTGAATAACTGCAAGAGAATTTATCAGAAATGTTCAGAGTTTTAAAATCAAAATATACCATGCCTATATATATACTCACTGACCCTGTATTAGCAAAAGGATATATATTTAAACATAACAAACTGGCACACATGTTTTTTGAGTAGAAATTAAGTGAATACTTTTAATAAAATGTGGAAGTTTGGGAGGAGGTGGGTGTTACGCAAATTATTTTATAGAATATATTTTTTACGACATTTATAGCGTTTTCTCTTGATATATTCCCTTTAATGTTTAATGTGGAGCGCGTAGTCTCGCGGAAGAACACCGAATCCATGATCCTCCGCCGTGGCTATGTGTTCTATCCTTGAGCATAAGCTAAGAACTGGTTTTACCCAGGAAAACTTTGAGCGTAATTTTTCTAAGTTGTAAGAACTTGTTTCACAATTGAAGTAAAATAAATAAGTTTAAACTAATGTTTATCTGTTCAGCAGCATCTTGCGATACGTGGTTTTACTATCCCGTTTCAAGTTTGTCCAGAATAGGAGCAGGATCTGATACATCAAAACGTATGGCCCGATTGCAAGGTCTTTGGCCGATGGTCGATAGTTCGAATCCTTCTGTCGACGCAAGGCGGTGTTCACGTGTGTGTAGAGGTAGGTCGACTCCTCAGTGTAAACAGTAATAACCGACATGTAGAATTCGTCCCTCGACGTATCCTTGATGTTCTTACTGGACGTTGGGTTGACCGCATACAACGAATCCTTTACTTTATCTTTAATATTTTTCCATCTGTCCGCAGTGGTGTTCATCTCATTAAATATTGTCTCAAGAATTGACTGAATTGATCTGGTTCTATCAATTGGTTTGGGATGAAATGTGTTTTTGTATGCAGCAAGGGTGATCGCTATTAGTCCTCGACCTTTACCTTGGATTTCGACATTAGCCGGGAGGAAGGTATCACCATCGCAGAATATTTGTACGCTTCAGCGATTTCCAGTGCAGTTAGACCAGACGTTTCCCCGACTTCAGAGGTGCATTCCTTGGCTTTCATCCGTTTATCACAGGCTCGAAACTGAGTATCTTTCGGAGAATATTCGGGTCTCTCCACCATATTGCTTGATGCAGGACGCCCCAGCGACGGTTCTCAGGTATGGAATTCAGTAAATACTCTTTTTTAGGTTGTTGCGGTGTACCAATAATGTTCCACACGACATACCATTTTCCTTGTTTTGCCGCTGTCAACAGTTCACCAATTTCCTTGCATTCTACTTCGATTTTGTTTCTACAAAAGAAAATTATATTAATTGATATGACACAAACTGTCAATCAAACAAGTCGACTATCCAATCAGCGATCGATATTCCCAAGAAAGAGAAACATAAATCGTAGTAGTCCCCTACCAGAAACTTAAAACAATTAGGTTGGAAAGAATCGGCTAGCCAAGTCTTTGTCTCTAGAAGTTTAAAAAATAGTGGAGAAAGAATCTCCGACTCCTGATAAAGTTTTTCTTTCATATAGGTCAAGATCAGTATATATGTCAATGTATCCTTAGCTTAAGCACGCTGCAAATCATAATTATTCACTAGTTCATCAAATGAATTTGGTCATACTATGCATTTTAGTGTAGTAGTTATTCTCTGAACAAGATATTTCGGACGGACGGAATGACAGACATACCAATTATTCACCCCCTCCCCCCCCCCCCCCTACCCCCTCCCCCAACATGTAAAAGTCAAAATCCGTGGAGAAAGAATTCATTTGAATACTCAGTTATAACCCCTTTTAAAATAATAATAAAGCGGGTGGAAGAATCAACTAATAACCCTTGAAAATAATTAAATAGAAACAATGTATATTTGTTTAACATAAGTATTTATGTATAGCAATGGTTATCTGCAATAAAACATAATTACTGAGCACAATAAAGTTCAATTACTAACATTATCACATGTACATACAGATAAGGATGTCACAACCTTCTAATAATCAGGTGCGGTGGTAGTCTCTTTATCCTAGATATTAAAGCGAAGCTGGAATATATTGGTACATACCTTAATTCGATAGTGTACCTTTAATTCTTGATCATCAAGTATACCACCTTTAAATGTTCTACCCCTACCTTTTACAAAACATCATCTTAAGTTGTTATTCAGTAGACTGTTTCTAAATATATTGAATATAACCGCGTATGACGCGGAACTCTACCACGAAAACTGACAAATGTTGTTCTTTTTCCTAGGTAATGAATTTGAAATATCTTTGAAATTAATGCTGTATACGTTACTAACCATCTCATTACACTTTACAACTTTGCATAACCTCATGTAAACTGAGTGAATAAAGGATATTGTTGTTAAATCATAGTCAACCAAGCTGTTACGTAAACTGGGTCATTTTACGCACTGCCGATTACAAAGAAATTGCAACATACATTAATTAATTAATTATTTAATTGTTTGAATGAATGCATTAATGAATGAATGAATGAATGAATGAATGCATGAATGAATGAATGAACGAATTAGTGAATGAATGAATTATTTTATTAATTAATTGAATGAATGTATGAATTAATTAATTGAATTGATTAAAAAAATGAATGAATAAATGAGAGTTTACGGCTTACCAACACATTGTAGGTTTTTCGGCGCCAACTGTCCAGGTTCACACTACATGTACAAAAAACAAATTCTTAACATACAAATTTAATATATTACATCAACAAAAGAATATGCAGAATGAACCCAGAACCTTAATAAATAAATATCGGATTACACAAATTGTCGCTTCTTAAGACATGTATGAGCCACAGTGATCTTATTCTTGCCATCACTCATATGGCTCCCTTGACCCACACATGGGGCCGTCATTTATCCACAATAATGAAAATGACAAAAATGATAACATAAATATAACACCCATTTGGAGGTTTCCTACCAATCTTCAGAAAGTCAGTGGCTGGCGGAGTACATTAAGCTGCTTTTTTTGTTATATAAGTTTGACACAATGGTTCGAATCCCAACTGTCATACATTGTTTTTCGCCGTTTGGTTTTTGTGTTTTTATAGTCATAAGTATTGAATTATTAAAGAATAGGTGTTAGTATTTTTCTTGAGAAACTACAACTGATGGGATACAGTATAACACCTCTATTAAGTGACACCTCTATTAAGCAGTCATTCGTCTTAAGCAGCCACATTATCTCTTTCCCATGTCTATTCTTTTAGAGTAAATAAACCTGTATAAAGAAACAACCTGTCTTAAAATGTCACTTTTGTTCCTTCCTTCGACTGACTGCTTAAGACAGGTTTGACTGTATATGAAATTACATTGTCATGAACTGCATTGTCATTTAGGATAGATAGATTATAATACAGAAATACTGAAATTATATGAACTAAACAAATAGATTAATATACATACATTATACACAAACGTCATTCAGAAGTATAATAAAAGTGATATGAATAAAAAATATGAAAATAAATAAAATGAAAATTGATCCTACGCATTTTGAACTCACCACACTTACTACTCAACGCTAAGGTCTATGGTTCGAGTCCCTTTTTTAATAATGTTCGATTAAAGAATAAAAATATGTTCATTGCAACTTTGAAACTTTATAAAAACATTTCTATCACATGACAAAAACATACTGTTTTTCGCAGTGATAGGTTAAAATTCATATTATATGACTCGATTATGTGTAATGTATTACTGGCATTAACGTAATTGTCCAACTAATAGAAGTATAATATGGTAGAGGGATCCGTTTCACTAACCTTTGTAAGTATAAACATTTTCGTACGAACTAATTGTGACACCTGAGAACATTTCATTTGTGCAGTAGATTCTTGAAAAGAATACTATTTACACTAATTGACTGATGTCAGACAAATACTGAATGATTTTTTTCGTAACTTAAGCTTTTACACTAAGAAATTCGTTAACTAACGAACGACAGTGAAACGGGCTTCATATTTTTAATCACATATGTCATTTTCGCATTTTATGATATACAAAAATACTATTTTGGATAAAATTTCATAAAAATGTATAACAAATATTATAACCGAAAATTGATTTTTTCTCTTACATACTTTTGCTTTGGAAAAAAAAAGTACCTGATATACCTCATCACATTTTTATATATTTTTTAACCAAATAACCAAAACTTATTAAAATATTAATTTAGATAATTAGACTTTTTTATGTTTAAGTTCCCTTTTGTTTTAATGTGAGCACTTTCAGAATTTATACTAAAAAGCATAGGCTGCAGTGCATTATTAAATTACATATCTTAAAATGCTTAAATCGAATAACAACAGAAAATAAATAATGTTTTGTATCAGTTTTAAATTATTCGAATACATATCGACATGCGCTTTCACATCTTTATAAATGAAATGAAACAAGATTTTCTATCATGAAAAATATTGATTCCACTTTAAAATTTCATTTTCCTATATTTTTCTTGGTTCGACAATGATACCAAAAATAAAAAAAAAATATCATTATATTTTATTTTGGTAAAAAACCCAGACGATCTTCACTAAAACCGTTCAATGTATCCACAAAACTGTAATAAATATAACAAATTCTTAAACGAAATAAAACTTTAATTAAATGTACTAAAGATCTGACAACTTCCTAATCCGCAATAAAAAATAAAACTTCCTTAACCAAATTCGACATAACAGATCGAATATTGATACACCGTCTACCTCTGGCAAGCCTACACTAATGGTATACACTAACCAAATATGTGAATTACTTTATTATGACGAGATTATTAAAAAAAATTGATTTAGTTCCCGATATTTTATACGAAGTGTTTGATTCGACGATAGTTATGTAAATTAATGATTTATTTTAATAATTCCCAATATGGAGATAAATGTCCCCCCCACCTCATTTCTCGTCTACTGTGAAATTATCATAGATCCTAGTATATGTTATATCCTTTCCCATTTTGTTTTCAAGTACATATATATGAATGAATGAATGGATCAATAGGGTTTTACGGCGTACCAACACATTATAAGTCATTCGACGCCAACAGGAAGGAAGATTCCATGTTCACTCTACATGTACAAAAACAACAAATTAACATACATATTTAAAAAAAATACATCAACAAATGAAAATGCAGAATGAGCCTAGAACCTAGATACCTGCAGAACTGCGGAGTTTACGCAAAATCTATCGAATCACTCAAATTGTCGCTTCTTACGACATACATGGGCCACAGTGATCCTATTCCTGCTATCACTCATATGGCTCCCTGGGACCACACAGGGGTTGGTAATTTAACCACAATAGTGAACATGACAAAAAAAAAAGATTAAATGAACACGACACCCATTCGGAGGATTCCTACCCCTCTGCAGAGATTGAGAGTGATTCTATTCTTAGCCGGAACCACAACGGCTAAGTACATATATAACGCCATTCATTCATAATATGAGTTGTTTACACATTAAACATCAGTTTTATGCTAACAGACGATCAGTTAACATAAACACTCTTTTCTGGGATCCAGAAAGGTTAACCAGTACCCGAGCACACCGATCTCTACATATATATATATGATATCTTTCCCACTTGAATCAGTGGTGAGAGACGAATGGCAATAAGATACACTATCATATAACACTCACTGCGGAAATTGTCACCGACAGGGACTCGAATCCATGACTCAAAGATTGATAATCAGACGCGCTACCGACTGGGCTAACCTTCATTAATACATCAATTTCATTAAAACATCAACTTCATTAATACATTAATTTTATCAAACAAATTAAACTATCAAGCCTATTGTTTTATAAATCAGTATGAACTTGATAAACAGTTTAATCGTAATTTTAAATGTACTTACTGGACATAGCGCCGTCGCTCACGAGAAAACATTTAATTTATCACTTAATAGTTGCATAATTATCACTTGGCTGCACAAGATAAAGAATTATAAATTAATTCTAAATAATTAGTCATCAATTTTTATTCATGTAGTTAGATCACATATAGAATCTGCATAAATATTAGAAATTAAAATAATAATCACCTAATATAAAATTTAATAATCATCATAAACTATCTATCACTCCTACATATCTACGATAATCATCTTTTATATTTTAATAATCATCTTATCCCGCTATACATACATACATACATACATACATACATGCCGCTCGTACCGTTGTCTAAACAACACGCTCGTAACAGTGTCTAAACAGGAAGCACATAACATTGTATAAACAGGACGCACATAACAGTGTCTAAACAGGACGCACATAACATTGTATAAACAGGACACACATAATATTGTATAAACAGGACGCACATAACAGGATGCACATAGCGTTGTCTAAACAGGATGCACATAACATGACGGACATAACAGTGTATAAACAGGACGCACATAACATGATGCATATAACATTATCTAAACAGGAAGGACATAACATTGTATAAACAGGACGCACATAAGAGGACGCACATAACATTGTCTAAACAGGACGGACGCACATAACAGTGTCTACACAGGACGCACATAACAGGACGCATATAACATTGTCTAAATAGGACGGACATAACATTGTATAAACAGGACGCACATAACAGGACGCACATATCATTGTCGAAACAGGACGCACATAACATTGTCTAAACAGGACGGACATAAAATTGTATAAACAGGACGGACATAACATTGTATGAACAGGACGCACATGACATTGTCTAAACAGGACAGACATAACATTGTATAAACAGGACGCACATATCAGGACGCACATAACATTGTCTAAACAGGACAGACATAACATTGTATAAACATGACGCACATAACAGGACGCACATAACATTGTCTAAATAGGACGGACACAGCATTGACATATTCAGGACGTTTAGAAAAGACGAGTCTAAACAACACGCTATGCACACATGTACACACTTTGTGACATTTTGTTTGACATATTTTTGAAGAGGGCCATAAAATGTAGTATCAGTTGACTGGAGTAATACGATATCGACGACCATTTGTAATGTTTTAGTTTAATAAAAAATATATTCGTTCATGACGAGTATCTTAAAATAGTACACAGTATTATCTATTACGTTGAATCGCCTGAAGTAATATTACAAAGAAATACATTCGACTTAGATAACTATTTCTTTCCAAAAATTGTTTTTTTAAAAAAATATTTTTAGATTTCGTAGAACCACAGTTAAATCAACAATTAGATGTCCTACTCTCACAACCAATGAAATCGTATCAGGAACGAAAAAGGAGATAAAAATCTAAGTCGGTTAGAAGAACTACTACTGTAGAAAATTACATATAACTTCTAATCTATACAAAGAAATATTCCGTTGTTCATAATCATATTATATTAATAGCACACATGGTTATTTATAGGTTTGCATTCTACGAAGTAGATTTCAGAGAAGGAAGTCATATCAATAATTAGGTATATGATAACTGTGAAATTCAATTTTATTGGCACACGTTAAGTATGATTAATCGTATCTCCGACTCTATATTAAAACTTGACTTGGCTTGGTGCAGGAATGAATTGGAATAGGACCAACGTCCTTCCGCACGTAATTGGTGAACCTTCACACATAAAGTCTTTGGAACATCACGGACTCTTTCCTCTATATTGATCTGGCGCATCAAAACACTCGAACAATGAGTAAATATGAAAAAAGTAGAAAATATGAAAAAAAGTAGTCCAACAGCAAACGTTGCTTTTTCTTCTTTTTTTAATGGGGGTCCTCCGTGGGCGGGTGGTCTAAGGTGCCGTCTGAAGATCACTTACCTCTCACCGCTAAGGTCGTAGGTTCGAGTCCCGCTCGCTCCAAAAAACTTTATCTGAGGAAGTTTCCAGTTACTTGCGGAAGGACGATTGTTCTACTCAATCTGACTCTGTCTGAGGTCTTCCTCCACCAGTAAAACTAGATGTCATATATAACCAGAAATGTGTTGAAAATGGTGTTCAACCACTTTTAAATGAGGTTAACTCGCCATTAAGCACACACCAGGTTATATGTGGCATATCCAGTTTTATTGGTAGAGAAACACCTCAGAATGAATCAGAGTAGAACCACCGTCCTTCTGTCTGTAAGTAAGTGGAATACTTTCTCACATAGCGTTGTTGGAGCGAGCGGGACTCGAACCTACGATTTTAGCGGTGTGAGGTAATGATCTTGAGACGGCGCCTAAGACCACAGAGGTCCTGACTCGATATTAAAACATGACCTGACTTTGTGTATGAAGACCTAGGAATTAATTGAAATAGAACCAACATCATTCCGCATATAACCTGGTAAACCTCCACACAAAAGTCTTTGGATCGTCTTAGACTCTTCCCTTAGGTTGATATTGACCAGGTGTATTAAACCACTGACTGAATCCATAAGGCTTATTATGTTACGTTTATGTTGTTGTTGTTTGGTGTAAAGCGTCGTTTTCAACACTATTTCAATCATATCGCGACGGTCTCTTCTTGAGGCAGTTTTCTGAACGCTGCCACACTGGGGTATCATTCCACAGATACTAGGTGTTATACCTCACCCAGTCACATTATACTGACAACAGGTCGACCTGACCAAGAACTTTTCTCTAAATGCTGAGCGGCAAGTGAGGAAGCTTCTAGTATCATTTTCTTTTACCTAGAACCAAGTCTTCGCTGTGACCCGGCTGCGTACCAAATCCATCATGACTTTCCGCATGCCAAGTGGAAGTTCTACCTCTAGATCGCCGCGGTTTATAAGTTTTATAGGACTTGGAATTTACAATGAATACTTAGCAATATAGACTGATATCTAATAGATAAACAACAACTGTTTCGATACTTATATTTCTGACACAATAATTATACAGAAAGCACAGTTAAAATAAAATATAACACCTCCACAGTAACAGATTAAAACACTTCGATAATAAAACTTAATAATACCTCGAAAATAACAGAATACAGTGAAGCTTATAAGATTGAAGATTAAATAACCCGTCTGTATATAGAACTTCAATTCAATTCAATTCAATTCAATTCAATTCAGTTCAGTTCAGTTCAGTTCAGTTCAGTTCAGTTCAGTTCAGTTCAGTTCAATTCAATTCAATTCAATTCAATTTATTTAATTCAATACTCAGTTTCACCTTGTGAAAAGCATAAGTACATTACAGTTTCAAGCAATACATAATTAGTCTATTAATGGCAATTCATACACAAGCTTACATCGCATTCACAAACATAATAATATACAGGAGAACGACTAGAACTAAAATTATACATTTACATATATATTATGTAATAAATTTTATAAATGATATCATTAACAATATTTCATAATGATATAAAGGACTTGTATATAAGGTCTTTTTCTATGTAATTCCTTGAGTTATAATATTGGATTCAATTTTAGATTAAGTGATTTATTGTATATATGCAATATATGCTATTGTTTTGTTTAATTAATGTTACAGCTGCATGTTTATTCTATTGGGGCGAAACGTTATTGGACGAAACAACTTGATTGAGTAAGTACAATGTATATACGTGCACAATATGGCGTCGCGGTTCTCACTTGGTTACACTACACACTATACAAGCATGGCAACATGGTGAAATAATTAAAAAATAATATATTATCTAAGGTATTACAATAATGACTTTGTCAATATGAACATACCTATTGATAATGTCATTAATGAAATAGCTTTGCATTGTATATACATATTTTAAAATTGTAAAAATCGCTTACAGTTGTGTTTATTATTTCAGTTAGTCTATCCCAGAACCTGAAATCTCCCGACTCCGGTCTATAAACCACCAATGAAAAAGCAGGGAATTTTATGCCTGTCCCACAATTCATGGCAACTCTGACTTCATTCAAACTTTCTCTGAAGTAACCGACCAATCAGCGTGTTTGTAACAATCGCTATTTAACGGACCCAATCGGGAGAGCTGGGTTTGTTCTATAATCTAATTTTTAAATATATATGCAGTAGTAACAACAAAAGCAATTGAAAAAAACAAAACAATACACTTTTAATTACAAAATACCTATATTTTTTATATTTTTATCGGGTTTTGAGTTTTTTACCCCCTCCCCCCACCCCCCAACTTTTATTACCAGGGTGGTAAATATTTGTAAGATGAGACTATCAATAACAACCCTGCTGATGGTGAGCTAACACGGATCTATGTGTATCCCCCTCGAATTTCAAATGTATGGCATTTGGAGTAAAACACTTTGTTTAAACTGCATATAACAACCAATTCTTTGAATTTGTTTTGCCAATTGAACGTATTAACAATAATCGTGTGTTATGCAAAATGATAACAAAAACAATGCATTGACGACTGTTAAATTCTGAAAAAGGGTTCTCTGGTTTAAATCATGTACTGAATTATATAAACCTAACCGAGAGCCATCATGGATGGAGGTTGGGGCTTTTAAAGTATTGCTAAATAGCTATGGTAGTGCTATGTTCATCTACCGTTATGGTATTGTTTCTTTAGCTGACAAGACTCATTGCCACATTGGTTTCTCCATTGCGTTCTGTCCTCCCCGTTATCACAAACTTTGCCCCAGCCGGGTACACGCGTTCCCTCTCGTGGTATCTGGCATAACTCTCAATATCTCTGGGCTGCCATGCGGACGCCTTTGTGTTGTTTATGGTAAATATGATATTGAATTCATCGCTGTCGTCTATATCTATCTCGCACGTCGGAAATGGAACAGCTTTAGATAGATCGACCGATGATGACACAAAGGACACCCAGCTGAATGTCTCCCCGACCTTGTATCTGTCTCTATCGGCTCTGACATAAAAGATGAATACAGTCAAAATTATGTAAGCGGTCACCTTTATTAAGCAGCCACCTGTCTTAAGCAACCATATTTTCTAATTCCCATGTTAATGCTTTCATAGTTAATTAACCTGTATTAAGCAACAGCCTGTCTTAAAATGTCACTTTTGCTCCTTCCCTTGACTGGCTGATTGCGTAGGCGGTCACCTCTATTAAGCAACCACCTGTCTTAAGCAACTAAATTTTCTAATTTCCATGTTTATGCTTTCATTTTAAATTAACCTGTATTAAGCAACAACATGTCTTAAAGGCTTATTTTGCTCCTTCCCTTGAATGGCTGCTTAAGAATGGCTTGACTGTACTGTGATATGCATTTAGTTCATAAAGGGAGATAACGTTTCTAAAGACAAATATACATATGTCCATGGTTTAATGATCTTAGAAAATGCTACATGAAGCGTTACTGTTTTCAAAGACCTTCTTATTAAAGTTTATTGAATAAATAAAGTCTACAAACAAAAAGTATTTTGAATAATCTAGCTAAATACAACAAAATACTTAACACTTAACATTGAATAGTTAAAGGAAAAGAAATTATACATTTGTATTTTTAAAACTATTTCATAATGGTTAGGGTTAGCCGTTAGCTCAGTTGTAAGCGCGTCTGAATATTAATCAAGGGGTCGTGTGTTCGAATCCCCGCCCAGCCACACTTTCCATGACGGTTGATATACGACATTGCGTCTCATTATCATTCGTCTCTCACCGCTGATTCAAGCAGGAAGGTTATCAGTTACTAAGGCTAGCGAAGATGGAGTGTGCTCAAGTACTAATTAAACTTTGAGTATCTCAGGAAAGAGTGGTTAGGTTAACGGATCGTCTGCTAGCCCTCGATGGCATAAAATGACGCTAAATATTCAATCAATCAACCATAATGGGCTAAGAAACATATCATATGATTTGAACGATATATTAGTCAGTCCAAACGGATTTAAAAACAACACTGATTCATCGAAATGACTGTCACCAATACAGTCGATGAGAAAAAGAGGTTTATCAATATTAGAGCTGAAGGGGTCAACAATGTATTGACATTTCTGTAATACTTTTTACACATGTGATGGGAAATTAACTGATATGTTTCATAATGTTATGCTATGAAATGATTTAAATTTCAATATGATGAATATAATGTCTAAAAAATTTCTATGCAATATATTTATTGTACTTTGAACTGTCAACGGTATAATTTATTTTTTCCTTTCACTGTATATTTATATGTATATTATGATGTTGTAATCTGTACAAGTCTGAACAAAGATATGTTGTTCTTTTTTGCTCAATAAAGTTGAATAACTGCAAGAAAATTTATCAGAAATGTTCAGAGTTTTAAAATCAAAATATACCATGCCTATATATATACTCACTGACCCTGTATTAGCAAAAGGATATATATTTAAACATAACAAACTGGCACACATGTTTTTGAGTAGAAATTAAGTGAATATTTTTAATAAAATGTGGAAGTTTGGGAGGAGGTGGGTGTAACGCAAATTATTTTATAGAATATATTTTTTACGACATTTATAGCGTTTTCTCTTGATATATTCCCTTTAATATTTAATGTGGAGCGCGTAGTCTCGCGGAAGAACACCGAATCCATGATCCTCCGCCGTTGCTATGTGTTCTGTCCTTGAGCATAAGCTAAGAACTGGTTTTACCCAGGAAAACTTCGAGCGTAATGTTTTTTCAAGTTGTAAGAACTTGTTTCACAATTGAAGTAAAATAAATAAATTTAAACTTATGTTTACCTGCTCAGCAGCATCTTGCGGTACGTGGTTTTACTATCCCGTTTCAAGTTTGTCCAGAATAGGAGCAGGATCTGATACATCAGAACGTATGGCCCGATTGCAAGGTCTTTGGCCGATGGTCGATAGTTCAAATCCTTCTGTCGACGCAAGGCGGTGTTCACGTGTGTGTAGAGGTAGGTCGATTCCTCAGTGTAAACAGTAATAACCGACTTGTAGAATTCGTCCCTCGACGTATCCTTGATGTTCTTACTGGACGTTGGGTTGACCGCATACAACGAATCCTTGACTTTATCTTTAATACTTTTCCATCTGTCCGCAGTGGTGTTCATCTCATTAAATATTGTCTCAAGAATTGACTGAATTGATCTGGTTCTATCAATTGGTTTGGGATGAAATGTGTTTTTGTATGCAGCAAGGGTGATCGCTATTAGTCCTCGACCTTTACCTTGGATTTCCACATTAGCCGGGAGGAAGGTATCAATCCCATCATCCCCCTCTGTAAACCAACAACGCTGCTGATTGAGAACGATCACCATTTCAGAATATTTGTACGCTTCAGCGATTTCCAATGCAGTTAGACCAGACGTTTCGCCGACTTCAGAGGTGCATTCCTTGGCTTTCATACGTTTATCACAAGCTCGAAACTGAAGAATCGTTCGGAGAATGTTCGGGTCTTTCCACCATATTGCTTGATGCAGGACGCCCCAGCGACGGTTCTCCGGTATGGAATTCAGTAAATACTCCTTTTTAGGTTGTTGCGGGGTACCAATAATGTTCCACACGACATCCCATTTTCCAAATTTTGCCGCTGTCAACAGTTCACCAATTTCCTTGCATTCTACTTCGATTTTGTTTCTACAAAAGAAAATTATATTAATTGATATGACACAAGCTGTCAATCAAACAAATCAACTATCCAATCAGCGATCGATATTCCCCAGAAAAAATAGTAATATAAACATAAAACGCCTTACCGCAATAAACTGTATTAAAAAGCATCCTCATTACGTAAGTAATTGTCTCAATTATCACTGCATGTATTTTATTTAATGTGACCCGGGCTGTCAATCAAACAAGTCGATAATCCAATCAGCGATCGATATTGGTTGCTACTTGCCATTTTCCTTAGCCAAACGAACCACCTTTAAGTAAACCCTTCATTGTATTTTCTTGGACAAACAACGTCACATGACAAGTGGGTAGAGTGGTGGTCGCTCTCGCGTCAGATCAATGTAAGTATTCCCCACTCCTCTTGAAGGGGAGACAAAGGGGATAATTAGCTAGCAATTTAGAAGAAAATACATAGTGGGAAGGAATAAGCGGATCTTTTTTTTTTCTTTTTTCTCCAAGAAATAAAATCAGCTATTTTAATATTCCCCCACCAGAAAGTCAAAACACAGATGGGAAAGAACAAGATAGCCAATTATTTCACTCTTTAGAAATAAAAAAATAGCGGAGAAAGAAGTCTCGATTATTTTTGGAAGCCGACAAACAATATTCACTAGATGAGTTCAATAAATAAATTTGGTCATGTTATGCATTTTAGTATAGCAGTTATACTCTGAGCAAGATATTTCGGACGGAATGGCAGATATACAAATTATTCACCCCTATCCCCCACCCCACTCCCCATATTAAAGTCAAAATCCGTGGAGAAGGAATTCAGTTCAATTCAATAGTCAGCTTAACCCCTTAATCAGAATCAACTAACAACCCACGAAAAAAGGAGGTGAATCAACTACCTGATTTCTTCCTAAGGTAAGGGGCAGTTGGTTAGGATTAGCAATGGGCGTCGTAACATCGGGAAGACCATAAGACATAGATATATTTTTCTAAATATTAAAGCGTAGCTTGAATACATTGGCACATACCTTAATTCATAAGTATACATTTAATTCTTAGTCATCAAGTACACCACCTTTAAATGTTCTACCTTAACCTTAAACGTAGCATCAGTTTATGTTATTATTCAGTAGACCGTTTCAAAATATATTGATGTTGTTGTTGTATGGTGTTTAGCGTCCCTTTAAACAATTTTTCAGTCATTTCGCGACGCTGTCTACTTGAGACAGTATTCTGAGCGCTCTCACACTGGAGCATCATGCCGCAGACACATGGTATGATACCCCATCCAGTCACATTATACTGACACCAGGCCGACCAGACCTAGAACTTTCCTCTAAGTGCTGAACGTCAAGCGAGGAAACTTCTAGTACTATTTTTTAAGACTTTGGTATAACCCGGTCGGGGATCGAATCCACGACCTTCCGTATGCGAAGCAGACTCTTTACCAATAGACCACGCCGCGGTATTCTAAATTTATTGAATATAACCATGTGTATAGTGAAACTCTCCCACAAAAAACTGACAAATGTTGTTCCTTTTCCTAGGTAAGGCCATAATAAATTAATTGCTAGATTATCATCCCCGCCCGCCCCCTAATTTTCATGCTGCCCGACCATTTTTATTTTCATTTAAAAAAAGACAATAAAAAAAAACCTAAACAATTGCAAAAATAAGAATTAAATCCTCCTGTCCTCCCCGATTTTAAGAAAAAATTGAATGATCAATTTAGCAATTAATTGATAATGGCCTAATAAATTTGAAATATCTTTGAAATATATGCTGTATACGTTACTAACCATCTCATTACACTTTACAACTTTGCATAACCTCATGTAAACTGAGTGAATAAAGGATATTAAATGAGCCATAACACTTTACAACTTTCATAATGTATGTGTAAACTGAATAAAAAAAGGATATTGTATGGTACTGTAGTGCAAATTTTATATCCTTACTTAAACTAGGTCATTCTGCGCACTGCTGATTACATAGTAAATAAATCGTACAGCACAGCGCAGTTGTAACATCGCTATGTGTTTGCAAAACATTAACACAGGTAAAACTGGTATATGTTGTAGGGTAAATGCATCATATGAATGAGTGAATGAATGAATGAATGAATGAATGAATGCATGAATGAATGAATGAATGAATGAATGAATGAATGAATGAATTATTCGATTAAATAATTAATTGAATAAATAAGATAATGAATGAATGAATGAATGAATGTAGGTTTACGGTGTACCAACACGCTGTAGATTAGTCGACGCCAACAGGCTGGAATAGTCCAGGTTCACACTACATGTAAAAAAGACAAATACTTAACATACAAATGAAAAAAAAATCAAATCAACAAATGTCGCTTCTTACGACACGCATGCGCCACAGTGATCCTATTCTTGCCATCGCTCATATGACTCCCTGGACCCACACAGGGGTTATTCATTTATCCACAATAATGAAGCATGACAAAAATTATAACATAAACATGACACCCATTCGGAGGATTCCTACCCATTTTCAGAGATCAAGTGGCTGGCAGAGTCAGTTAAGCTGCTTTTTTTTTGTTATATACGTTTTACACAAGGGTTCAAATCTCAACTGTAAGACATTGTTTTTCGCCATTTGTTTTTTTGTTTTTAAATAGTCTTAAGCATTGAATTATTAAAGAATAGGTGTTAGTATTTTTCTTAAGAAACTATAACTGATGGGATACAGTAAAACACCTCTATTAAGTGACACCTCTATTAAGCAGCCATTTGTCTTAAGCAGCCACATTTTCTCTTTCCTCTTTCCCATGTCTATGTTTTTATTTTAAATAAACATGTTTTAAGGAACAACCTGTCTTAAAATGTCACTTTCGCTCCTTCCCTCGACTGATTGCTTAAAACAGGTTTGACTGTATATGAAATTACATTGTCATGAACTGCATTGTCATTTAGGATAGATAGTCTATAATGCAGAAACACTGAAATAATATGAACTAAACAAAAATATTAATAAACATACATTATACACAAACGTTATTCAGAAATATAATAAAAGTAATATGAATAAAAAATTATTAAAATAAATAATATGGAAATCGATTTTACGTATTTTGTGCTCATCACACTTACACTCACCGCTAAGGTCTAGGGTTCGAGTCTTGTTCGCTCAACAATATTTAAGTGAGAAACTTGCCAGCTACTTGCAGAAGGTTTGATTGATTGATTGATTGAATATTTAGCGTCATTTTTATGCCATCGAGGGCTAACAGACGATCAGTTAACCTAACCACTGTTTCCTGGGATTAACCATTACTCGAGCACAAGTAACTTATAAATTTCCCACTTGATTCAGTGGTGAGAGACAAATGATAATGAGACGCAATGTCGTATATCAATCATCACGGAGACTGTTGCCGGGCCGGGGATTCGAACTCACGACCCCTGGATTGATAGTCAGACGCGTAACCGACTGAGCTAATCGTCCCGGCGCTCTTGCGGAAGGACATTGGTTCAACTCGGATTCATTCTGAGTTATTCCTCCACCAATAATAAGACCATTATAAATTAATTGCTAGAGTATCATTCAATTTTTTCTTAAATATGGGAGAATATATTTTTTTTATTTTGTATTGTTTTGACGTTTTATTATTAATAATAATATTAATAATAATAATAATAATAATAATAATAAACATATATATATATTTTTTTAAGAAAATAAAAAGGATCGGGACGGCATGAAAATGAGGGGGCGCGCGGGGATGATAATCTAGCAATTAATTTATTATGGCCTTATGGATATGCAATGTACATATGTTTCATTGATAAGTATGTTGTAACATTAGACCGGCATGTCATACGAGACGATGCAATTCTCTCTAAAGTGCACGCCTAACAGTTAATGGAGGGAATCTATTTGATTTACTCACGGCGGGTTAGCTATACTTTAGATATTTGGTTTGTATACAACACCCACCATGTAAAGGTGGTAACACCCATACAGAAGTCAGCCAGTTATTGGGCGTCCTTCTTATTTCCAAAGTGAATGGAACGTGATTAAAGAATTCATATCCCAGTTTGCAAGCATCATATTATCAAAGTGTAGGAAGTTAACAACTATTTATGTCTAACGTACAGCAAAGGCTTAAATATCTATTTATGTAGGGCGTGTCTAGCGTGACTGAATAACTCAAGTAAAGCTATTTTTTACTGATGTATTTCGAAATTAAATTTTCAATCATATTTAAATGTGTTTAATATCAAAACATATAGAATAGGTGTTTCAAAATTAATAGTATCCTCACAGGCAAGTAGACTTAACCTCAAAGTACACTAGTAAACGAACGAAAATGTGTTATTTGTAATGTTTTAGAGGACGAATTTCATTTTGCTTTAGAATGTGTCATGTATACTGATCTATGAAAATATTAATAATAATAATAAAAATAATGATAATAATAATAACAATGATGATAAAAGTTAACAGAGACTTAATATATCTACATATATCAAATGAATGGTTGTATTTCGTCAAGATTATTTTTTTTCTGTTTGGACAAATATGTTTATTAAAAATGAAACATATATTAAACTTAATTTTTTTTCTAAATTATGAATCGGTAATACTATGTATACATGTCAGTGATTGTGTGTGTCTATACGTATACATGTCCGTGATTGTGTGTGTCTATACGTATACATGTCAGTGATTGTGTGTGTCTATACGTATACATGTCCGTGATTGTGTGTGTTTATACGTATACATGTCAGTGATTGTGTGTGTCTATACGTATACATGTCAAGGAGTGTATGTGTCTATACGTAAGCATGTCAGTGATTGTATGTGTCTATACGTATACATGTCAGTGAGTGTATGTGTCTATACGTATACATGTCAGTGATTGTGTTTGTCTATACGTATACTTCTCCGTGATAGTGTGTGTCTATACGTATACATGTCGGTGATTGTGTGTGTCTATACATATACATGTCGGTGATTGTGTGTGTCTATACGTATACATGTCAGTGATTGTATGTGTCTGTACGTATACATGTCCGTGATTGTATGTGTCTGTACGTAAACATGTCAGTGATTGTATGTGTCTATACGTATACATGTCAGAGATTGTATGTGTCTATACGTATACATGTCCGTGATTGTATGTGTCTATACGTATACATGTCAGTGATTGTATGTGTCTATACGTATACAGGTCAGTGATTGTGAGTGTCTATACGTATACATGTCAGTGATTGTATGTGTCTATAGGTAAACATGCCCGTGATTGTATGTGTCTATACGTATACATGTTAGTGATTGTGTGTGTCTATACGTATACATGTCTGTGATAGTGTGTGTCTTTACGTATACATGTCAGCGAGTGTGTGTGTCTATACGTATACATGTCCGTGGTTGTGTGTGTCTATACGTATACATGTCAGCGGTTGTGTGTGTCTATATATATTCATGTCCGTGGTTGTGTGTGTCTGTCAGTGATTGTGGATGTCTATACGTATACATGTCAGTGATTGTATGTTCGTATACATGTCAGTGATTGTGTGTGTCTATACGTATACATGTCAGCAAGTGTGTGTGTCTATAGGTATACATGTCAGCGATTGTGTGTGTCTATACGTATACAAGTCAGTGGTTGTGTGTGTCTATACGTATACATGGCCGTGAGTGTGTGTGTCTATACGTATACATGTCAGCGAGTGTGTGTGTCTATACGTATACATGTCAGCGAGTGTGTGTATCTATACGTAAACATGTCAGTGGTTGTGTGTGTCTGTACGTACACATGTCAGTGGTTGTGTGTGTCTGTACGTATACATGTCAGCGAGTGTGTGTGTCTATACGTATACATGTCAGCGAGAGTGTGTGTCTATACGTATACATGTCCGTGATTGTGTGTGTCTATACGTATACATGTCAGTGGTTGTGTGTGTGTCTATACGTATACATGTCAGCGAGTGTGTGTGTCTATATGTATACATGTCAGTGGTTGTGTGTGTGTGTCTATACATATACATGTCAGCGGTTGTGTGTGTGTCTATACGCATCCATGTCAGCGGTTGTGTGTGTCTATACGTATACATGTCAGTGGTTGTGTGTGTCTATACGTATACATGTCCGTGGTTGTGTGTGTCTATACGTTTACATGTCCATGGTTGTGTGTGTCTATACGTATACATGTCGGTGATTGTGTGTGTCTATACGTATACATGTCGGTGGATGTGTGTGTGTCTATACGTATACAAGTCGGCGGTTGTGTGTGTCTATACGTATACATGTCCGCGAGTGTGTGTGTCTATACGTATACATGTCAGCGGTTGTGTGTGTCTATACGTATACATGTCAGCGGTTGTGTGTGTGTGTGTCTATACGTTTACATGTCCATGGTTGTGTGTGTCTATACGTATACATGTCGGTGATTGTGTGTGTCTATACGTATACATGTCGGTGGATGTGTGTGTGTCTATACGTATACATGTCGGCGGTTGTGTGTGTCTATACGTATACATGTCAGCGATTGTGTGTGTCTATACGTATACATGTCAGTGGATGTGTGTGTCTATACGTATACATGTCAGCGAGTGTGTGTGTCTATACGTATACATGTCAGCGGTTGTGTGTGTCTATACGTATACATGTCAGTGGTTGTATGTGTCTATACGTATACATGTCCGCGAGTGTGTGTGTCAATACGTATACATGTCAGCGAGTGTGTGTGTCTAAACGTATACATGTCAGCGAGTGTGTGTGGCTATACGTATACATGTCAGCGAGTGTGTGTATCTATACGTAAACATGTCAGTGGTTGTGTGTGTCTGTACGTACACATGTCAGTGGTTGTGTGTGTCTGTACGTATACATGTCAGCGAGTGTGTGTGTCTATACGTATACATGTCAGCGAGAGTGTGTGTCTATACGTATACATGTCCGTGATTGTGTGTGTCTATACGTATACATGTCAGTGGTTGTGTGTGTGTCTATACGTATACATGTCAGCGAGTGTGTGTGTCTATATGTATACATGTCAGTGGTTGTGTGTGTGTCTATACATATACATGTCAGCGGTTGTGTGTGTGTCTATACGCATCCATGTCAGCGGTTGTGTGTGTCTATACGTATACATGTCAGTGGTTGTGTGTGTCTATACGTATACATGTCCGTGGTTGTGTGTGTCTATACGTTTACATGTCCATGGTTGTGTGTGTCTATACGTATACATGTCGGTGATTGTGTGTGTCTATACGTATACATGTCGGTGGATGTGTGTGTGTGTCTATACGTATACATGTCGGCGGTTGTGTGTGTCTATACGTATACATGTCCGCGAGTGTGTGTGTCTATACGTATACATGTCAGCGGTTGTGTGTGTCTATACGTATACATGTCAGCGGTTGTGTGTGTGTGTGTCTATACGTTTACATGTCCATGGTTGTGTGTGTCTATACGTATACATGTCGGTGATTGTGTGTGTCTATACGTATACATGTCGGTGGATGTGTGTGTGTCTATACGTATACATGTCGGCGATTGTGTGTGTCTATACGTATACATGTCAGTGGTTGTGTGTGTCTATACGTATACATGTCAGCGAGTGTGTGTGTCTATACGTATACATGTCAGCGGTTGTGTGTGTCTATACGTATACATGTCAGTGGTTGTGTGTGTCTATACGTATACATGTCCGCGAGTGTGTGTGTCAATACGTATACATGTCAGCGAGTGTGTGTGTCTAAACGTATACATGTCAGCGAGTGTGTGTGGCTATACGTATACATGTCAGCGAGTGTGTGTGTCTATACGTATACATGTCAGCGATTGTGTGTGTCTATACGTATACATGTCAGCGATTGTGTGTGTCTATACGTATACATGTCAGCGGTTGTGTGTGTCTATACGTATACATGTCCGTGGTTGTGTGTGTCTATACGTATACATGTCGGCGGTTGTGTGTGTCTATACGTATACATGTCCGTGGTTGTGTGTGTCTATACGTGTACATGTCAGCGGTTGTGTGTGTCTATACGTGTACATGTCCGTGGTTGTGTGTGTCTATACGTGTACATGTCAGCGGTTGTGTGTGTCTATACGTATACATGTCAGCGGTTGTGTGTGTATATACGTATACATGTTTGTGGTTGTGTGTGTATATACGTATACATGTCAGCGAGTGTGTGTGTCTATACGTAAACATGTCAGCGAGTGTGTGTGTCTATACGTAAACATGTCAGTGGTTGTGTGTGTCTGTACGTATACATGTCAGTGGTTGTGTGTGTCTGTACGTATACATGTCAGCGAGTGTGTGTGTCTGTACGTATACATGTCGGCGGTTGTGTGTGTCTGTACGTGTACATGTCGGCGGTTGTGTGTGTCTGTACGTGTACATGTCGGCGGTTGTGTGTGTCTGTACGTGTACATGTCCGTGGTTGTGTGTGTCTGTACGTGTACATGTCAGTGGTTGTGTGTGTCTGTACGTGTACATGTATGTGATTGTGTGTGTCTATACGTGTACATGTCAGCGGTTGTGTGTGTATATACGTGTACATGTCAGCGGTTGTGTGTGTATATACGTGTACATGTCAGCGGTTGTGTGTGTGTCTATACGTGTACATGTCAGCGATTGTATGTGTCTATACGTATACATATCAGCGGTTGTGTGTGTCTATACGTATACATGTCCGTGGTTGTGTGTGTCTATACGTATACATGTCAGCGAGTGTGTGTGTCTATACGTATACATGTCGGCGGTTGTGTGTGTCTATACGTATACATGTCCGTGGTTGTGTGTGTCTATACGTATACATGTCGGCGGTTGTGTGTGTCTATACGTGTACATGTCCGTGGTTGTGTGTGTCTATACGTGTACATGTGAGCGATTGTATGTGTCTATACGTGTACATATCAGCGCTTGTGTGTGTCTATACGTATACATGTCCGTGGTTGTGTGTGTCTATACGTATACATGTCAGCGAGTGTGTGTGTCTATACGTATACATGTCGGCGGTTGTGTGTGTCTATACGTATACATGTCCGTGGTTGTGTGTGTCTATACGTATACATGTCGGCGGTTGTGTGTGTCTATACGTGTACATGTCCGTGGTTGTGTGTGTCTATACGTGTACATGTCAGCAGTTGTGTGTGTCTATACGTGTACATGTCAGTGGTTGTGTGTGTCTATACGTGCACATGTACGTGATTGTGTGTGTCTATACGTATACATGTCAGTGGTTGTGTGTGTATATACGTATACATGTCAGCGATTGTGTGTGTGTCTATACGTATACATGTCAGCGATTGTATGTGTCTATACATATACATGTCAGCGGTTGTGTGTGTCTATACGTATACATGTCCGTGGTTGTGTGTGTCTATACGTATACATGTCCGTGGTTGTGTGTGTCTATATATATACATGTCAGGGATTGTGTGTGTCTATACGTGTACATGTCAGCGAGTGTGTGTGTCTATACGTGTACATGTCCGTGGTTGTGTGAGTCTATACTTGTACATGTCCGTGGTTGTGTGTGTCTATACGTGTACATGTCCGCGGTTGTGTGTGTCTATAAGTGTACATGTCCGCGGTTGTGTGTGTCTATACGTATACATGTCAGCGGTTGTGTGTGTCTATACGTATACATGTCGGCGGTTGTGTGTGTCTATACGTATACATGTCGGTGGTTGTGTGTGTGTCTATACGTATACATGTCGGCGGTTGTGTGTGTCTATACTTATACATGTCCGCGTGTGTGTGTGTCTATACGTATACATGTCAGCGGTTGTGTGTGTCTATATGTATACATGTCTACGTATACATGTCAGCGGTTGTGTGTGTCTATACGTATACATGTCAGCGTTTGTGTGTGTATATACGTATACATGTCAGCATTTGTGTGTGTGTCTATACAAATACATGTCAGCGATTGTGTGTGTTTATACGTATACATGTCAGTGGTTGTGTGTGTCTATACGTATACATATACGTATACATGTCAGTGGTTGTGTGTGTCTATACGTATACATGTCAGCGAGTGTGTGTGTCTATACGTATACATGTCAGCGATTGTGTGTGTCTATACGTATACATGTCAGCGATTGTGTGTGTCTATACGTATACATGTCAGTGGTTGTGTGTGTCTATACGTATACATGTCCGCGAGTGTGTGTGTCAATACGTATACATGTCAGCGAGTGTGTGTGTCTATAAGTATACATGTCAGCGAGTGTGTGTGTCTATACGTATACATGTCAGCGATTGTGTGTGTCTATACGTATACATGTCAGCGGTTGTGTGTGTCTATACGTATACCTATATGTATACATGTCAGGGGTTGTGTGTGTCTATACGTATACCTATACGTATACATGTCAGCGGTTGTGTGTGTCTATACGTATACATGTCGGCGGTTGTGTGTGTCTATACGTATACATGTCCGTGGTTGTGTGTGTCTATACGTGTACATGTCAGCAGTTGTGTGTGTCTATACGTGTACATGTCCGTGGTTGTGTATGTCTATACGTGTACATGTCAGCGGTTGTGTGTGTCTATACGTGTACATGTCAGCGGTTGTGTGTGTATATACGTGTACATGTCAGCGGTTGTGTGTGTATATACGTATACATGTCAGCGGTTGTGTGTGTGTCTATACGTATACATGTCAGCGATTGTATGTGTCTATACGTATACATATCAGCTGTTATGTGTGTCTATACGTATACATGTCCTTGGATGTGTGTGTCTATACGTATACATGTCAGCGAGTGTGTGTGTCTATACGTATACATGTCCGCGAGTGTGTGTGTCTAAACGTATACATGTCAGCGAGTGTGTGTGTCTATACGTATACATGTCAGCGATTGTGTGTGTCTATACGTATACATGTCAGCGAGTGTGTGTGTCTATACGTATACATGTCAGTGGTTGTGTGTGTCTATACGTATACATGTCAGCGAGTGTGTGTGTCTATACGTATACATGTGAGTGGTTGTGTGTGTCTATACGTATACATGTCAGTGGTTGTGTGTGTCTATACGTATACATGTCCGTGAGTGTGTGTGTCTATACGTATACATATCAGTGATTGTGTGTGTCTATACGTATACATGTGAGTGGTTGTGTGTGTCTATACGTATACATGTCAGTGGTTGTGTGTGCGTCTATACGTATACATGTCAGTGGTTGTGTGTGTGTCTATACGTATACATGTCAGTGGTTGTGTGTGTCTATACGTATACATGTCCGTGATTGTGTGTATCTATACGTATACATGTCAGTGGTTGTGTGTGTCTAAACGTATACATGTCAGCGAGTGTGTGTGTGTCTATACGTATACATGTCAGTGGTTGTGTGTGTATCTATACGTATACATGTCAGCGAGTGTGTGTGTCTATACGTATACATGTCAGTGGTTGTGTGTGTGTCTATACGTATACATGTCCGTGATTGTGTGTTTCTATATGTATACATGTCAGTGAGTGTGTGTGTCTATACGTACACATGTCAGTGGTTGTGTGTGTGTCTATACGTATACATGTCCGTGATTTAGTGTGTCTATACGTATACATGTTAGCGGTTGTGTGTGTCTATACGTATACATGTTCGTGATTGTGTGTGTCTATACGTATACATGTCAGTGGTTGTGTGTGTCTATACGTATACATGTCAGTGGTTGTGTGTGTGTCTATACGTATACATGTCCGTGATTGTGTGTGTCTATACGTATACATGTCAGTGACTGTGTGTGTCTATACGTATACATGTCAGTGGTTGTGTGTGTCTATACGTATACGTGTCAGTGGTTGTGTGTGTCTATACGTATACGTGTCAGTGATTGTGTGTGTCTATACGTATACGTGTCAGTGGTTGTGTGTGTCTATACGTATACGTGTCAGTGATTGTGTGTGTCTATACGTATACATGTCAGTGGTTGTGTGTGTCTATACGTATACATGTCAGTGATTGTATGTGTCTATATGTATACATGTCTGTATATCGTTTGTTTTTGCATGTAAAGGATAAGTATGATACGTATTCAAACTGAACACCTTTGTGCAAGGTTAAACTGTTTAAACATACATAATATGTATATATCAACAGCAGTTGTTATTTATGTACGTATATGGATGTATATGTATGTATAAGATATATGATGGATATGCATTAAATTTGAAACAATCGTAAATTATTTAACATATATGCTATCCATTTATTTGTGATGTACTCATTTATGCTTGCCGTCATGTATATGTAAAATATGTCCTCTTGGGTCTAAGACCTTCTGTAAATATGAGAAATAAAACTTATAAACTTCTAATTTTTCTTTTTATAATATTCACAAATCAAGCATGACAATACTTTAAAAATGTTCCAAATACAGTAAAACCTGTGTAAGTTACCACCTCTATTAAGCAGCCACTTTTCTTAATCAGCATCATTTTCCCTTTCCGATTTCTATGCTTAAAGAGTAAGTAAACATGTATTAAAGAACAAACTGTCTTAAAAGGCCACTTTTGCTTCTTCCCTTGATTGGTTGCTTGAGACAGGTTTGACTGTATTGTAAGACCATTATAAGATAATTGCTAGATTACCATCCAGTTTGGCAACTGCTTAATACAGGTTTAACTCTACCTAACAATGTCACTCAAGTCACAAAATGAGTATAAATATCAAAGAAAATTCATTTTTTAAACAAGAAAAAAACACAGATTATTTGTCACTGCCATTATGCGTTAACCCAACGGAAGCATTTCATTTCCTTTTTCGATAGATTTGTTATGTCTTTGGGCGGTATGCATCGGAAACTCGCTTTTCAAACACGTAGACCAAAAAAGGTGGCATGTACCCAGTACATACATTTTTATTGGTGGAGAAGAAGACCGCATAATGGATATGTTTTTTTTTCGCACTTAACTGCAAACAAGGTATACAGGCAGGGGAAGTAACCACAATGACAACTCAAATTTTGTCTGTGAAAGATTTTAGTTACATATTTACACGTTTACAGGTTTTGTTTACATATGCCATGGAGGTATTTGTCCCATTTTATGACATTTTACATATTTATGACAGCAAGCAGAAAACAGTACATTGTAAAGCAATCGATAGTATACATGTTAAGTAATGTACGATTGTTTTGACCATAAATACATATCACTCGTATACATTATATATACATTCATACATAAGCAGCCAGTAAAGGGACATAGCAAATGTGGCCTTTTAAGACAGGTTGTTGCTTAAAACAGGTTTATTAACTCTGAAAGTATAAAAATGAAAATAGAAAACATGGGTGCTTAAGACAGGTGGCTGCTTAATCGAGGTGACCGCTTACACAGGTTTTACTGTACAACAATTACACTTTACATGTATATATAAACATGTATGATTGTGTTATTAAAAAATCGTTAAACCTTGCAAAAAACAGAAAACAAAGACAAAGAAACCCGGTTACAGAACTACACTTATCGACGATCAAATGGATGGATAACCCTAGAAATTTAACTACAAAAAAAACAAGCAACAGACGACCTAAAATACATTAATGGACTATAATTATTGTAAAGATAAATTATTTAAACTAAATATACTTACGGGTAAACATAACCCCCAACGGACTCCATGTTTCTCGAAAACGAAACTAGTTCCTCTCATGATGTCATAACACTAAATATAGATATTTTGAATTTCCACTATGAAAGTGAAAGTAGACAGAAAGTGGAATAGAATAACCTCCCCCGCACATTCTCGACATGTTATATTTTATTTATGCCCCCCCCCCCCCCCCCCCAGCTTTTCCGCAAATTACTTTTAGCGTGATTTGTATCAATTGTAGTAAATTGCTTCACAATCGATGTAAAATAAATAAGTTTAAACTAAAAATGAGAAGAAGATAATAAAGAAACACTTGATGTGCCGCCATGCGTACTAGCTCAGCAGTAGCATATCCGAGATTGTAAGTATTGAAGTATATATTTAAGACATAACTCTGTCATGATTACTGTATTATATTGGGATAAGCTAATGCCGCCTTTATCTTCTCGCAGTCACTGACATCTGAAAGTGGGACAGAACATGAAAAGGTCAATGAGAAAGTCGGTGAAACGAAATATACTCCACGCGCAACGGCACGTAAATGTGTATTGATCAGATCGGTTTGTGAATGTGTGTAAAGTCAATGACGAAAGAGAAACTATGATGAAATAAATATGGGTTTTTTATCTAAAATATTAGTGGTAGAGCGTCCACCTCGCATGCGGAAGGTCGTGGGTTCAATCCCCGGCCGGGTCCTACCAAAGACTTTTAAAATGGTACTAGAAGCTTCCTCGCTTGGCGCTCAGCATTTAGAGGCCAGTTCTAGGTCTGGTCGGCCCGGTGTCAGTATAATGTGACTGGGTGGGGTATCATACCATGTGTCTGCGGCATGATACTCCAGTGTGACAGCGCTTAGAACACTGTCTCAAGAAGACACCGTCGCGATATAACTGAAAAATTGTTGAAAGTGACGCTAAACACCATACAACAACAACAACATTATCTAATATAAAGTTAGCATCTGTCATACGTAAAGAAACGCATGCCTCTACAAAATAATCATTCCCACGCATATACACCGTAAAGCACTCACATTGACATTAACATGTAACATTCAAAATGTAAAAAAACAACAACAACAAAACCCTGTTCACGGCTTGAAAGCAACAATAAAAACATTGTATTATAGGTAAGTAAGTAAATAATTATGTTATTACGGTGATATGTGCAGATAAATATGTCTTAATGTATTTATAAGTCTACAGTTGCCATTATATCAAACATTATATTTAACAACTAACCATGTCATTCTAAAAAGAATTATAGAATACTATATTTGAAAGTATATCATTACATATTTTAAAATATTTGCTCGTGAGTTTGTAGATTTTTACGACTACGAATTTTGTATTTTAAATTGAAGTTGTATTTGTTTTAAGAAATCATTTTGTTTTGTTACAGTCTTGTGGATATAGGTATATTAAAAGGTTCAAGTCACAAACATGCATTATTGAAACAAAAACATATATATTTAACTTTTGGCATCATTTTCAAAGTACTAGCGCCCTTCCTGACCTTGCCTGGTCCACCATGACACATACCAAAACATCATAAGTTAACAATGCACATTTTAGTCATTTTAGCCGGAATTACTCTATTATAAAAAAATACACTTACAAAATTAGTACCCCCACATGTCCAAGATAAGTGATTATATCACAAAGAATTTTGGGTGCGGCGGTAGGCATTCGTATTATCATACCATCCCAGACAAATTTGGCGGAGGGACTGAAAACGTTTGAATCACACACGCTTACCAAAATGCCGGACCCGATTAGTTCAGTCGGTTACGCGTCTGACTTTCAATCCAGGGGTCGCAATTTCGAATCCACGCACGGCAACAATCTCCGTGATGATAGATATACGACATTGTGTCTCATTATCATTCGTCTCTCACCGCTAATTTAAGTGGGAAAGTTATCAGTTACTTGCGGGGATAGGGTGTGAGCGAGTACGTTTTCTAATCAGAAAATCGTGTTTTTGTCATTTGAAAAAGTTGTACATGCATATTATGATAGTATGTATTAGATATTTTATAACTAAAACATAATAATAATTATTGAATATTATCAAATATAAACATTTTTAAAATAACACCAAAATATGCACTGTTTAAGGTTATTTGACAAATATTTATTTAAAAAAAAAAAGCACGGCAATCTATGGTTTTCTTTATAAATTATGAAGGGCTAACATTGGGCCAAAAGAAACTAAAATATAAAAAGTCTTATCAACCCATCATATATTTTTATGAGTTTTGGTCAATAAAATATTAAAAAAAGACGATAGGGTATAACCAATGTTTGTTTTTTCTAATGAAAACATATATAAGAGAAACACTCAGTTTTCAGTGCAGTTTTTCAAAAATTAAAATGTAAGTTGTCCATTGTTATGATGAACATTATTAAGATCATTTTCATAAGTTTGTTATAATAATATCTTAATAAACCTATTTTTATCAAAATTAACAAAAATAGATATTGTCGTAGGTAGCGTCTTAAAATTTAAATGGCACGGCAGCATACCTTTTTCGTTATCATTTTCATCTTAGATAATATTAAATGTAATTTTAACTTTAAAAATAAAACAATTTCATTTCCTTTTTAACACAAACATGTGCATGATTCACGTTACAAAATAAATACAAAAGAAAACTAAATAGCGCCCGCTTTAATGGGCGCGTACATTAATACATCGGCTACATTAATAGAAGATGTGTGACACATTCAACTATATACAGATGAAAGGATTGAGTGTAATTAACTATATAGCTTGTAGTTATAGATGTAATGTGTTTATACCTGTTTGTAAATTAAAGAATTACTTTTTAAAGTTAATTTAGCCTATAGCAAGAAAAGATATTTATGTATATTACAATGATCATATTTGCATTGTATATTCAGGTTCGTAATGCCTCTTCTAATGTGATATATGTACACAAAATATCATTTACATTCAGACTTATAATATTGTTTATAATGTGATATGCATTTAACACATATTAAAAATGATCACAAAATAACATCTACGTTCAGGTTCATAATATTTCTTCTAATGTGATAAGCATTACACATTATATTAACAATTATCACAAAATATCATCTACGTTCAGGTTCATAATGTTTCTTCTAATAGATTTATTCTTTTATTATAGACTCATCCATATAAATACGCATAAAACAATAAAATATACATTAAATACAAATGTACATGGCCATTCAACTATTAGAATTGCAAGAGACTATCATCACAAATGTGAAAACAATATCACATACGCTTATATCACAAAGGTAAATACACAACATATTACACTAATTAAAGGACCTTGATATTTCCTCATCAAACGTCTCACTCAACAATTAATTTTGTACTGTTCTACATATAGAAAAAATGCTCTTCTGCAATGATGGATACATTACCAATGGTTCTAGAAGTGCCTTGTTCCCATAGATAGTCATCTGTTGGTCCAATTATGCAGAAAAAAATATGGGATTGACAAAGTTGCTTTTTCACAATTTAGATAGTTTGATGGCACCCCTTCATTTTTGACAATTCTGCCCATTTTTGCAGTGTATCACTACGCATCTTTAAACTGTTTTAGCTTCATCAACCAGTACCTAATGTCATTTAAACTTGGCGGAAATCATGAAAATGTTCCAATGTTCCCATATGCACAATGAAATATGACATTGTAAGCATTTAAAACAAAAAAGATGCCCAACTGCTTTACGCAGCTTTAATTTCTTGGGCGTAAGAATCTTGCAATCGTCATGTAATGGAGGTAATTCTTAAGTGAGACCTAAACGCTTATTGATGCACTAAGGTGTACTGATAAAGTTATGTAAAATACTGAATTTAGAAATACAAGCACAACTGCGCATAGTTAAAGAAATGGTCAGAAATATCACATGTCAACCACAATCAGATTGGGGGTTGACTTATTAGCATTTACTACTCAGATGCAATAAAAAGGTTCATATATCATAAAAAAATTGGATCAGCATTGTAACATATATTCTGCAAATATTCTTAGATATACAGTAGAACTTTGATGGCTCAAACCCGACGGGACTAGACACATTAGTTCGAGCTAAGGGTTGTTCGAGCCAAGCATTGTTTCATTGTTTAACATCATACCAAATATGTACATGCATATTCATCGAAATAGGATTTCGAGCGAAACCAGATAAGTGGTTCGAACTATATATGGTGTTCTAGCCATCCGTGTTCGAGCCAACGAAGTTCTACTGTATATGCATCAAATATGACATTTTCTCATGAACTTAAAGAGTTTTGTAAGAATTGACATAAAACTACCGTCAAATGGACTTTCTCTAAAAGTTCATATTTCAATAAAAAGTGCATATCGTCCTCAACACACTAATGAAATGTACGTACATGTTTATCTGTTCAACAATATAATGTTTTTTTACTCCACAAAATCAATGCGTTAATAGATATGTAAAGAATATGAAAGAAAACAGGTCATAGCAAAATAACATATTTTAATGGAGTTTAACACCATTTTCAACACATATCTCTTCACCCAACAACTGTATCTTGTACGTCTCCGTTAAAGATAAAAAAAATAGCAGGCAGTTGTGGCTTTTTTGTGTGGCTTTTTGGGTTTTTTTTAAATGGAGTTTAGTGCCATTTTCAAAACGTTTAACGTCATATATGACATATCCAGTTTTGTTGTTGGACAAATACATCAGAATGAATCTTAGTAGAATCCGGTCCTTCCGCAAGTAACCGTCGCTTTTCATATGAAAGATATTGTTTAGGTTGCAATTCAAGAGATATAGAAGATGAGTTTCACTTCTTTTGTATATGACCATGTTTTAATAATTACGAAAACAGTATTTGAAAAAATATTACTATCAAAGACCTTCTGTGTTCAAATTGTTTGATTTACTTAATTCACATAATAAAACCATATTATATAATAGTTCAAGATATATAAAGGAGGCATTAGAAATAAAAAAGCAGTTCTAACTGTTTAAGCATAGTGTTCATCCTCATATTTATCTATCAACATTTATTAAATATTTTGTTATATACTCTTATGAATTTAATCATTGCTGTTAAGTGAACATATGTTTATATTGATTGTATATTGTATATATTATGGTGATGTATTTTGTACAAATTTTAATATAATATATGTTCTGTTCTGTTCTGTTCTGTTTCTCACATAAAGGTTTAAGAACGAGCGTGACAAGGTAAGGGATCTTGAGGCGATCACCTGGCAACGGAGGACCAATTGAGTAATAAAACAAAGTTAAACAAACAAATAAATGCCTGAGTACTACGACCTACAATCGATGAATAAGTGTTATATTTTTACACAGTCATAAAAATATCTAATCTTTTAAGGAAATAATGTATTATTTAAACAACGTTAGTCATTCTATATATCATACTGAAGAAATCAGATACTAAAATTAAATAAAGAATAATTTTGTTCATGTATTGTTAGACTCATGTATATTTATAAATATAAAGTGATTTTGATCTCGTCAAATGGCTCCTTAAAGAAAACGTTGACTGGACGCACCTTGCCCAACCCGAAAACAGTAAATAAGCAAGAACGTGGTTATTTTGTTTTTTTATTCAACTGATGGAACGTATTATTACTGATAATGCAATCTCTGCACACCCTTCAAATACAATGACGCATTTATCACATATGCCAGAACATGACACGCTGTATGTTAACTAAGTGGTTTGTATCTTAATGAATTCACAACCAATTACATAGTTGATATAATAGTAGTATGGTGTTCCAAAAGCATCATCGAAGTATAATTCAAGTTCTAAGATGTCTTGTGGTGGCATATAATAGAAAGTTGAGTCCATAAACTTGAGAGATCTTCTATTGAGAGGTAAACCTCATGGAAAATTCAAATAGAAAGTTTATTTAAGTTTAGAATATCTTATTTTAACTTGAATCTTCCCTATTGTATTGAATCTACCCAGAATAAGATCGACAGTGATTTATCTAAATTGCAAGAACTTGTTGCATAAAGTCACATATAATTTTGTCATTGGACTGACCCCCTGGGGAGCGTTTCACAAAAAAAACTTACGACAAAAGTCGTCGTAAACGTAAACCAACAATCATTCATAATATGTTTAATTTTCATCCAAATGAAGCCAAATTGGCTGAAATCATGCCGAAAGTTATATATTTTCCGAAAATGCAATCATTTTAAATGTCGATCAAAATTTGAAAACACAACGAAATAATTGTCAAATTGACTTACGTCGATTTTTATCGTAAATTATTTTGTGAAATGCAGCCCTGGTGAATACGACCAGTAATTAAAAACTCACCTAAAACACGGTACATAGATTAAACAACAAAAAACAACATATTTTTAAGGATCTTAAAACCCGACCATGTCAATTAAGGAAAGAAATATCCACTGATTATTTACTTTTGGACACACACTAATGATTAGCAAGTGTTTCCGTTCCCTTACAGTTATACAAATGTCTGTAAAAGTACATCTGACCGGTATTGTTTCTGCGTTAATGCACGTGAACCTAAAAGTCTATATTTACCAATCCCTGTGTGGTTTCAGGGAGCCATATGTGCGATAACAAAAATAGGATCACTGTGATTCATGCATGTCGTAAGAAGCCACAATTTGAGTAGTACGATAGACTTTGTTAAAATTCTGCAGGTATCAAGGTTCTAAGTCTATCCCGCATCTTCATTTGTTGATGTATTTTTTTGAATCTGTATGTCAATTTGCTATTTTTAGTACATGTAAAGTGAACCTTGAATCGTCATTCCTATTGGCGTCTTTAATAACCTATAATGCGTTGGTATGTCGTAAAACCCCATTCATTCATTCATTCATTCATTCATTCATTCATTCATTCATTCATTCATTCATTCATTCATTCATCCATCCATCCATTCATTCATTCATTCATTATTCTTTCATTCATTCGTTAATTCATCCATAACTCCCTTTAACTTTGTAAATGTTGTGCAAAATGTTTCATACAGAAACGTTGTAAGTAACCAGACACATTTACAAAGGATTCCTACTCCTCTGCAAGCCCGTGTGGTTCCGGCTAAGAATAGAATCACTGTCGATCTCTGCAGAGGGGTAGGAATCCTCCGAATGGGTGTAATGTTCATTTTATCATTTTTTGTCATGTTCACTATTGTGGTTAAATTATCAACCCCTGTGTGGTTTCAGGGAGCCATCTGAGTGATGGCAAGAATAGAATCACTGTGTCCCATGCGTGTCGTAAGAAGCGAAAATTTGAGTAATACGATAGAATTTGCTAAAACTCTGCAGTGCTGCAGCTTTCAATGTTCTAGGTTCATTTTGCATTTGTTGGTGTATTTGTTTTTAATCTGTATTTTAATTTGTCGTTTTTGTACATGTAGAGTGAACCTGGAATCTTATTTCCTGTTGGCGTCGAATAATCTATAATGTGTTGGTACGCCGTAAAACCCTATTCATTCAATCTACCCCTCTGCAGAAATCGACAGTGATTCTATTCTTAGTCGGAATCACACGGAAGGGAGAATGTTGGCGCTCATGTGGTTTCAAAGATAAACATTACAGATGCAAATATATACATAAAATTAAAACTTTCAGAAGCTAACTCAATTGAATCGTTTACCTTTTCAGTTTAGAACGAACTACCTTCGGTATTCCGAAAGGGACGGTGTTTAAATGTGTGTACAAATGTATTGTTTACGATAAATATAAACACTAAGCTCAGGTAATGGTCAAGCGTTTTCAAAATAATTTATCTTATAGCTTATAATGTCACACTGCACAGTTACGCCCCTTTTTCCCCAGGGTAACATGATTATTATGCTTATATAATTTGGTTTTGAAATATTTTCGTCATGGTTCATAGCGGTTGTGATTTCTTGCTGCAGATGAGTAGAACAACAGCTAGCATAGCATATACTGCAATAAGACTTCACTGGTGTTAAGAAGTGACTTTTATAGGATTTCAACATATGCATGTATTAATGAGCATCTGAGGACTTTTTTCTCAAAAATATATCTCAGGATGTCGCTGGACCCTCTTTAAAACACCAAGCTGGTCGGCCTACCAGTTATTGTGCATTTTTATGTGGGTTTACATTCCTGATATGAAAAATAATACTTTAAAAAAAAATCTATGTGAAATTCTTGTTTTTTACCATTGAAATCCTAAACCTTATCTTGTAAAGAAAAAATAACTAAATCGAACTGTGAAATGAGACGTACAATTGCTGTATGGGTAAAGGCAGCCAATGAATCAATGGGATTTGTGATCAACTAACATCCAGTCCGAAAGTTTTAAATTTTGTGCATACCATTAGTCCTTTCGTTATCACATATTTCACCCTTGGCATATTTTGACGCGAAAAAAGTATTGTCAATATTTACACGTATCTCCTTAAACATTCCAAATATAGTTTCGCATTTCCGAAAACATCTAACGAGGTAAACCGAAAGCCGCATGAACTACTACCGTGTCAAAACTTAGATACAATGATTGGCACGACATCCGACTTCCGCACAGGAACTTAAACCCAATTAAAAATATTATAAGCTCATTATTTCATTATTATTTGTGACGATTGTCTGTATATACATGTGCAGTTAATGTTTATTTCAACTACGAGGTGCGTCTACGGATACTTTTTCACGTCCCAAACTATTGGCATTACTTTAATTCATGTTGGTTAAAAACCTCTTAGGTAAAATATGGTATTGGATCAGTATACACGCACTGTTTTATGTGCATAACAAATAGAGAAAATCTCCATATGAAGATTTTATATTCAATTTGCCAATATAATTCCTATAAACGTTAAATTTTAAAGAGTCGTATAAATACTCTTGTACGAAATTAAATATGTGTAATTACCTGTATACATACCGCCTTACAGTAAATAATCGGTCAATATAATCTCCGTCAACTGACTTGTTTTATTTGTTGTAACTTTTTTGTCGTTCTGTATACTACCATTTATCTACAATCGCAGTTATGCTCTTGTGCTCTGGCAACGTTGCATGGTTTATGTTTGTTTCTTTTGCAACGATTTATTTTTTTCACTGGTTATTTGTGATTGCGCTTTTAAGAAAGGCTGTTTTATGTCAATGCGTTGTTCGTGACCGATTCGTAAATTATCGAATGAAATGTTCCAACCCATTTTATATTTGAGTCTTTTTCAGGGCACGCCCGCAGAGACGTATCACGGACAAAAGGCTTGAAATCAATTTTCTTGAAACTAAATTAGATGGGTTTTTTTTCTTCCATTACTGTGACCGCAGCGTGGACTAGTGGTAGAGCGTCCGCCTCGCATGCGGAAGGTCGTGGGTTCGATCCCCGGCCGGGTCCTACCAAAGACTTTTAAAATGGTACTAGAAGCTTCCTCGCTTGGCGCTCAGCATTTAGAGGCCAGTTCTAGGTCTGGTCGGCCCGGTGTCAGTATAATGTGACTGGGTGGGGTATCATACCATGTGTCTGCGGCATGATACTCCAGTGTGACAGCGCTCAGAATAGTCTCAAGTAGACACCGTCGCGATATGACTGAACAATTGTTGAAAACGACGCAAAACACTATACAACAACAACAACATCTTCCATTACTTTCAGCAATCAATTAATAATTAATATAGGAAACCTCGTTTAAGAGGGTAGTTTTCGGGCATTTGAATTCCGGACTTACATAAAAGTTCGATGAGATGTTAAACGTACACTGAGTATGACTCTCCCTCCTCAGCGACATCACACCTTGTCGTTGGGTAGGATCGAACCCACGACCCTCCGAGCACCAAACCAATGATCGGAGGGTGGGGGTTAGATCCTCCTCCCCAACTGACGTTTGTGTTGTCCTTACGCAAGACAATTTTTCTTCATATGCCTAGTATCGGTGTTACCCAGGAAGACTTAGCGCGAGATTTGTATAATTTATAAGACTTTTTTTCGTAATCAAAGTAAATAAATAACATTAAACTAAAATCCTCCTGTACACGGGACCGACTGCTTTATTACCCACGGATTACATGCTTTCACAGTACCCTGCCCGTATAAGGCACTGTGGGACTGCGTCTGAAAAACTCCGGTCGAGGCATCACCAAGAATCGAAACGGGGACCTATGGATTTTTAACCACTAGACCACCGCAATCGTCCTACGATAGGCCTACGTATTACAACATTGGTGCACATTTTTCAGGTCTCCATATAACTATGAATTAGGCTAAGAATAAGAACTTTGTTAGATTGGGATGGAATCGATATCCGTTGTTAAGCAAATATTTATAAAAGTGGTGCGGCTGCATTGCATGTTATTCACGCATCTGAAACATGCTCAACCGCATACTTGAATACGTGATGTGATTGCATTCAATTACATGCTTGTAAATATTATTTTTGTCAATACACGTTTTGTATATTACAAAAATAAATTTGCTGCACCTTGTACATACACACACACGCACGCACGCAAGCACGCACGCACGCACGCACGCACGCACGCACGCACGCACGCACACACACACACACACGCGCGCATAATGGTTTGAAATGATTTTGACAGACCATTTTATATCAATACATCTCAAGCAACATGTTATTCTATGATATGACACGTTGTGTGCAAACTCAGTACTAAATTCTATATTTACACCTGTTCAACTGTTACACTGTTGGGTGGACGCACTCTCTTACATATTCGGCTCATTCGTTCACCTCTGTCATTGACTCCCTTCACTTTCCAGTCAAAAGATTGGGAAATCGCTCTGCTTAAAAAAATAGAAAATAGTATATCATTTATTCATATTAAAGCTCCTTTGTCGCTTTGTCATAATGTAAAATAGTGATAGGTTGTTTCTAGTGTTGTTGTCTGGTTTTAACTTTATACCAACAACTGCTTAAACTGTAATTACTGAGTTTCGTAAAAATTCCTGGCATTAATCCTGTTTTAGAGGTAAATGACTTTGGTTTAATCATATTTTATTGCATTTATAATTGCAGCAATGGGGTTGGGCCACAAGTTCTCACAACATTAGTTACGGCCCTTCCCCTTAAATATTACAAATAATTGAGGAAGAAAATGACTGTAACGAACGATAACTCTAAGCATATGGTCAATCAGTCTTATCAATGAACTCAATATTTACACCTCTGGAGGTAAATGGAATTATTTACTGCCATATATTTATAAAAATGGGCATATAAACATACAGATATATTATCAACTCACTACTTGCACCGTATAAGGAATTATTTTCCTCCCAATGTTTTAAAATACGGGCGTATAAGAATATGGATTTATTAACCAACTCAATACTTGCGCCGTATATGGAATTATTTCCTCCCAATGATTTTAAAAACGGGCGTATAAGACTATGGATTTATTAACCAACTCATTACTTGCGCCGTATATGGAATCATTTCCTCCCAATGATTTTAAAAACGGGCGTATAAGACTATGGATTTTATTAACCAACTCAATACTTGCACCGTAAATGGAATTATTTTCCCCCCAATGTTTTTAAATACGGGCGTATAAGAATATGGATATATTAATCAATTCTATACTTACACCTGAGGTCATATATGGAATTATTTTCCTCTCAATACTTATGAATATATGCGTATGCATATATCAGTCAACCTATACTTACACCTACGGACGTATATTATTAACTGACTCATTGTCTGCACCTATGAACGTATACCATATGAAAATTACAAACAACTCGATATTCAGTTAAACATGTTAACTATAACAATTTGGAAATATCTTCTTTAATTTCGACCACCTACTGGTTGTTCAATTAATTCACTTCGAGTGCTGGGGTTGGTCATTACTCAATTTATCTTAGTAATACACAATGTATTATTTACATATATTTCAAATGAACGATAAAGTATGCAAACATAATTGATTAATTGTTAACTACAGGGGTGATTTTCCTTTTCTCCTTTTTACCACATCTGTCTGCATGAGTGCTTTCCTTTATTAAAGATGTAACTTCTAAACTGCTTTATATTATAACTGACACATTGTCATAATTTATTGATATGGAAAAAACGCATACTTATTTAAAATCATATTCAAACAGGTATAACTAGATATGTATTTTCTTATGTCACCTGTTAAAGTAACCGCAAATTTATTGTCAGAAAAATGCACTTGTCAATACATACAAAAGGAGAGTAAGTAATTCCTATTTTGCATGATTAGAAATCCAAATAGATTAATATATTACGCAAATTAAACAATTCAACGATAACAAGTATGTAGTTTTTTATACTATGAAATGCAGTATGGCTTCGATGGCCCGAACTCAACGGGACTGGACAAAATAGTTCGAGTTAAGTGTTGTTCGAGCCATCCGTGTTCGAGACAACGAAGTTCTACTCTATATAGTTATACATTTCATCTTTTTAGATAAAATGACAAATAAAAGGAAGAAATGTAAAATAAATAAATATTTTAGTTCAATGTATCGTTTCATCTTTGGCGTCCAATCTTTCAAACAAATGTTTTTATTGTTATGATATTTGATGTTTTCATTTAACTTTATATTTGACCATATGTTAAGTGAACTGCTATTAAACGCTTTTGTGATATATGTAAAGCTACTGTTATATTTTTTTCATGCACGCTGCGTTTAGTTGAGATTTAACTCTCTTTTATATGAATGATTATCAACTGTTTGATTAATGATTCACTTAATGAACGTAAAGTGAGAAATTGCTTAACACTAATTATTATAATTGTTATATTTTATCTTTTTTACAAAAAGTTGAAAGAACTGATCCTGAGGTACACAATGTCCACAAGAGAGATAAGATCAACCAATCTGATCACCTCGGCCTTTATGCTACGCAATAGACCTCTGACATAATAAGGTGCCATTTTTAAACTACTTTCAGTCACATGATAAAATAAAATGGCGGCCCCTTATGCCACCTTTATGTTGTATATGTTTATATACATGTACGTTGAAAATATAAATGTTGGTTAATCAAGACTGATATTTTAAATTTCCCTATAAACATGATCCATGTCGAGTGTATAAATAAAAAAATCGATATAATAACGCCATATATTCAATTTAATGACGGATACATAATTTGTTACTTTCCCGCGACTTGTAACACAGGCGAATAGCGTTTGTGTATTCAAGAGCTATACACGAGGTGTATTATACGGAGGATACGGAAATACCCGATGTTTCACGATTGAAGATCAACAAGTATGCCCCAACATTCCTCTGTTCCTGCGCTGGCATGAGTCCAGTTTTATCAACTTTATCTTTTTTTTTGTGTTCTTGGAAGACGATTTAATGAAATAACGAAGTATGAACAATTGAAAAGCAAATAAATGTCACACAAAGATGTTGTTTGTATTACTCTGTATGTACTTTAGTGCGTTATCTATGCACTCTTATATAATGCAGTTTCATAGATGAAAAATTTAACATATGATAATTTATTGATATAAAAACATATGAATTATATAGACAGAGACATGTCAAACAAAGATGTTATCTTTTATTGTTTTATGTACTTTAGTACACATGTGCTTCTATAGAATGTACTTTCATTGGTGACAATCATAACATGTAAACACTGATGAATGATACAATAGTTTTGTTTTTTTTTCTTCATTTTGATAATAGCATTAACAAAACTAAATTCAAACAGGGATATAGAGCGTATGAGACACGTTCACCTCAATAGCACAATGGGTGGAACATCGAAACTAAATATGCAACAAAAGATATGTTGTAACAGAGGTTTTTGCCTTTGAAATTGACCTGACGCGAGAGTGACTATCGCTCCACGCACTGGCCACATGGCGTTGTTTGTCCAAGTAAATACAATGTAACACAATGTAGTGTTTAATTAGACATTGTTTGTCCAAGTAAATACAATGTAGTGTTTAATTAGACATTGTTTGTCCAAGTAAATACAATGTAACACAATGTAGTGTTTAATTAGACATTGTTTGTCCAAGTAAATACAATGTAACACAATGTAGTGTTTAATTAGACATTGTTTGTCCAAGTAAATACAATGTTACACAATGTAGTGTTTAATTAGACTTTGTTTGTCCAAGTAAATACAATGTAACACAATGTAGTGTTTAATTAGACTTTGTTTGTCCAAGTAAATACAATGTTATACAATGTAGTGTTTAATAAGACATTGTTTGTCCAAGTAAATACAATGTAACACAATGTAGTGTTTAATAAGACTTTGTTTGTCCAAGTAAATACAATGTAACACAATGTAGTGTTTAATAAGACTTTGTTTGTCCAAGTAAATACAATGTAATACAATGTAGTGTTTAATTAGACTTTGTTTGTCCAAGTTAATACAATGTAACACAGTGTAGTGTTTAATAAGACTTTGTTTGTCCAAGTAAATACAATGTAACACAATGTAGTGTTTAATTAGACTTTGTTTGTCCAAGTAAATACAATGTAAAACAATGTAGTGTTTAATTAGACATTGTTTGTCCAAGTAAATACAATGTAACACAATGTAGTGTTTAATAAGACTTTGTTTGTCCAAGTAAATACAATGTAACACAATGTAGTGTTTAATTAGACATTGTTTGTCCAAGTAAATACAATGTAACACAATGTAGTGTTTAATTAGACTTTGTTTGTCCAAGTAAATACAATGTAATACAATGTAGTGTTTAATTAGACTTTGTTTGTCCAAGTAAATACAATGTTATACAATGTAGTGTTTACAAATATACCGCTCGCCTAGGAAAATGGTGTACCTAGAAGCAATATCGATCGTTGATTGGATTATCAACTTGTTTGACTGACAGCCCGTGACAGGTCAATTCCTTCACTGGAACCTCCCTCTTCCTCGTCAATAAACCATAGCCGATACATTCTGTCAAATATGTTGTGTTGCATATTTCTTATGTTGACTTAATAAATCTAATTCTACAGGCTGAAATCAGAGACTCTAGTTAGCTTCTGATGCATAAAATGGCATATCTAAAGAACCAAGTGTCATAGAAAGGTGGAAATGTCTTTGACAAAGGCCTATTTAAAAATGAGAAACTCTATTTATACTTCCAATTAATGACCTTTTGTGCTTTTGAAAGATTTTCTACATTAATAATTATATTTATTTTCCACTGCTTATTGTCATTTGAAGCGTGTCCTCCGTGTCTGGGTAGTCTAGCGTACCACCTAAAGATCCCTTGCAGAGGCGTAGCTTGGCTGAGAACGATGTGTAAGCACAGTTGCACGGTGCCCGGGTGCATGCTCCTCCGAAAAAAAAATTCAGCTAGACTGTTTTAGGTGTGTTTTGACATATATTTTTTATTTTTAAGGGGCCTGGTTATCCCTAATATCAACCTTGAATTCACTGTTTTAAAGTCAAATAAATGTAATGTTTTAAGGCTTTAATGCATTTTTATTTTTTTTGATATCTCAGAAAAAAGTGTAGGCACGTGCCTATAGGAAGCTACGCTACTGTCCTCTCACCGCTAAAGTCGTAGGTACGAGTCACGCTCACATTATTTGAGAAAGTTTGCCAGTTACTTGCGGAATGACGGTGTTTCTACTCATATTCATTCTGAACTCCCCGGGGGCCCTCCGTCAAAACAACTGGATTATGCCATATATAACCAGACATGTTTTAAAAATGACGTTACATCATATTCAAACAATCATGTAAAAAAAAAATTACATAGAAATTCAGGTTATTGGTAGTGACCTGTTCGGCCGGTTGTTCTGCTATTGAGCATTTCGTAATACGACATTGTATTGACATACACGTGCCACAATGATAAACAATGTACTTACATACATTTTATCAAACTATTGTTAGCGATATTGGCAGTTTTACAACGTGGTACAGTAGAAGATGAATTTCATTTTATTTTGATATGTCCCTGCTATTTAGATTTAAGACAACAATATATCGGTAACTATTTTTTTTCAGAGACCTAGTACGTTTCGATTCATAGAAGTATTACAGTCAGATAATAGAAATACTCTTTTTAACCTAGCAAAATATATAAAATGTGCTTTATCTATTAGACTGTCTTTGACACATAGTTGAACGTTGCCATCCTCATTTAATTTCTGCACTCGAACACTGCGCGCGCACACGCGCGTGTACGTGCCTGTGGGTGTATGTGTTTACACATGACATGATCTAAATATATTTGTTAACATATGTAAAGATATGACGATGTACTGTGTACAAGTCAAATAAAATATATGTTCTGTTCTGTTCATTATTTTGTCGATACTAATGATGATATAATATACGCTTTATAATATAAAACTAATAGTGTTAAATAGCATTTCTTAACTACTGCCATAGCATATAATGCAATACTTTTATAGGATATCAACGTAAGCATACATTTATTAGCATTAAGAGAAATCTTAGTCTGTCACTTTGTGGGCTTCTAAAGTTTAGAAGCTAGAACAAAATTACTTACTAAGAGGAATATTGATCAGGATTTTTCAAAATTTTGAAATGCGCTAAAACATTTTTTTCCCTAATATATCATGCCTATATATACTCACTGACCCCATATTGCCAAGGGATATTCATATAAATATGCCAAAATAAAGTATTGAAAATGTATTTCCTAACTTGGGCTACGCGCCTAGTTTAGACTAAAATAGATTTCCCGCTTAAAATCGCAACATAGTTTGTGACAAAATAAATGAGTCACATGGTTACATTTTGATTTCAGTATAAGCTGTTATACAGGTTTACACGAAGTAAAACTTATTTCATCTTAGAAAGATACCGAATGTCGATGTGAACGTATTTAAGTGATGCCTAATTTTAGAATGGGGATTTCGTTTCATGTTTTGTACTCCAGTTCGAATATCGATTATTTCACGTTTAAGATTTTACATACAAAACCACTTGGATTCTATGTCTAAATGATAATGAGATGCTTTTTATCTATTTAAAAAAATAATCTTAATTTTTCAAGACATTTATAGCAGTTTTTTCCTGATATACTCCCTTTAAAGGGAAGGTTAATACAACATTATTATTCGCTTGGATTGGTCCGGGTGCAATATTCGAACCAATGATATTCCTTGCTCCTAGTACACATACCGTCAATCCTAGTAATGTCAGCTGTGAACTATGTCCCTGTGGCCGAACTCGTACGCGGTTTAAACCGGACACATGTTAATTATCGTGATGAACGTGCAAACATGCATTTGCCCAGGGGCCGTTCGTTGTTCTGCGTACGTAATAAAACAAGTAAACCCATATCTGGCTTACTGGGATATGGTAAACATCAATAAAACAGTATCGTCCAATTTCGCTTTATCTTGAATAGAACGACAAATTCCCATCTTATAATTGGCCATGTATTAACTTATATATATCCGCTAATATGTATCAACTTTAATGTATCAACAAACCACACTTTCAGATAAAATAAGGAAATGCATGGCTATGTTAAGGAAATGCATGGATTTGGTAAGGAAATGCATGGCTATGTTAAGGAAATGCATGGCTATGGTAATGAAATGCATGGCTATGTTAAGGAAATGCATGGATTTTAAAGGAAATGCATGACTATGTTAAGGAAATACATGGCTATGTTAAGGAAATGCATGGATTTGTTAAGGAAATGCATGGCTATGTTAAGGAAATGCATGACTATGTTAAGGAAATGCATGACTATGTTAAGGAAATGCATGGCTATGTTAAGGAAATGCATGAATTTGTTAAAGAAATGCATGGCTATGTTAAGAAGGCGATGACAGGAGTTACGCATGGAGGACAAGGCAAAAACAGAAAATGATTTATTTTGTGGTATTAAAGATTTTGAAGATACACTAAACTTTGTTTTGTGTCGGATTTACAAATACAAAACACAAGCTGTAAAGCTATTTGCCGACTGTAACAAAGATATAAACATGTTAACTTTTTTTATAATCTTTTTTAACATGCATATAGCATAAGCATACATACACTCATAAACACACACTTACATGTATACATACACACATATAAAGGAAAAGAACACTTTGCGTTTAAATTCATACGCATGTTTATAGCCAACCTATTGTGTCTCTGTTCTGATCTTGAGCCTTAATACACACAGGGACATTGAAAACACACCACTTACATACAGGTTAATTGTAATCCGATTCACAGGTGTTAATAACGAGTGTATATCCAGGCGAATAGTTCGTACTCGTTATCGACGTCTTTGAAATCGGATGACATTTTCTGCACTATAATGACTCCGTGTAGATGTAAACCCACCATTGGTTTTTGTAATATATATTTGTAATAATCAATAATAAAAGTTTGAAGGCTTGTCATTCATAGAGAGACCCAAATGAAAGAAGTGAAACTTACATTTTACTGTTTGTCAACCTCGCACTATCAAAATACGATGAGAAAAGTAGAGCACATTTTTTTCCTACTCAGTGTGCACAAAGTGAAAGTAGACTTCTGAAATCATGTATTCATACCCTAATTTCCAAGCAACATTTTTTTTCTTATTTCACAATTCAAACATAACAAAGCTGTCAAAATGTTCAAAATACATCAATTATGCCATTCAAATAAAAAAAAAATAGCATTAAAATAAGGAAAATGCATTTTTTAAAGAAGAAAAAAACGAGGATTATCTACAACCGCCATTATGCGACTATCCCACGGAAGCACTTCCTTTTTCCAATGTTGATATCTGTAAGTGGTGCATTTTCCGGAAGTCCCTGAGTTTACAGGCATGGTATGCCGTGCCCCAAACCATTGACGACTGAGAGAGAGTGGATATTACAGCGGCTCGAATGTAGCGGTTCGTATAGGTTTGTTTTATAAAATCCACAAGATGGCTCCGGGGCAGGTTTTATATAATTGAGTACATGATTCGGAGAACCCTTTTTAGAGAAATTTTCACAGTCATCAGTGCATTGTTTTGTTATATTGTTGCATTTTATTAGATTATTGTTAATACATTTAACTGGAATTTTGTTTTCCAAAAATTGTTGTATGTAGATTGAGAGGAATTTTTAACTTCCAAACTGCCAAAAAATTTAAAACTCGAGGAAAATGCGCTCTATACACAAGGATCTGTGTTTATTTAGCCTAGTGTAGCATTGTAATTTGATAGTACCCTCTTTCAAATATTTACCTATATAGTCCTCTTATATCATTTGCTATTTAAATTTTGTTATTTAATTCAAATTTGTCACATGACCGTCTTGGGCATAAATTATACGTATTTTATGACCGTTTTCGTTTGAACAAGTGTGCGTGCAATAGATTGTACACGATAGCTATGTGTAATGTTACTGTAACAGTTGGTGATTTAATACACGTGCAATCTTTGAACCCGATGAAGATAAAGATAATCTAATCCACTTTATCGTTTCTCCTCTAACCTGTAAAATGTATTCCCAGTAGTATGACATTGATGACGTGTTTAATTTGCATGTAATTTTAGGATTGTATGCAGATACATATAAATCGACTTTAGTAAAAAACGATTTTTTCCTATGACTAATATAATATTTTACTTGAAAATCCCGGATTAATTTACTACACTTTTTCTTTCATTTTAAATGAATATATAACCAATATTGCATAATACTATAATTTAGTGTAGCTCTATTTAAATCTAAATATTTTTAGTTGTGACTAATATAACTCTATTTAAATCAAAATATGACCTTTTGAACCAATGGGCGAAAACGGTTCTTTATCCATGCATTTTTTTCTGAATAAGTGTGTTTTAAAAATAACTTGATTACATTAACTAGGCGTACATGGTGTGTTTTTTTATTCACAACATGTAGATAAACAATCAAACTTTGTTACCATAATACTTCCTAAGTGACACGAAAGTAAAAGTTGGTAAGGCCTCCACGTGACTATCAATCTCAAACGTCATTCCCGCACCCCCACCATATCTATCCGTTTATAAACTAGTGTGCATTACATAAGCAAATCAAACGACTGCCAACGATAAAACATATAACATCGACACTACGCCAGCTATTCAAAATGTATACATTTAAATGGATTGTTATATCAATTTGTCTAAATCCACTCGGTGTATTTAGCCAAACTTTTTCTCAGTTGGAAAAAGAATTTAAGCAATTAAAACAAATGGTGGATGAACTTAAGGTGGAAAATATTGAACTTAAGGATCGCCTGACAGCAAGTGAAAACGCAATACGAAAATTGATTATTGACATGGAAAATATCCAGAAACACGAAACGGCTTCTTTAGACGTAAGCAGGAATACTAGCGAAACTTTGTTATCGGGGAAGGGTGCCCATAAGCTTAACAAAAGAGGTAAGCTAATATTATCGTGCATGTATTACGGGGTGTAGAAATGGGGGTGGGGGTGGGTGGGGGCGCTCTGCTCTATTGTTGGACCTGAGGATAGAGATGACATATAATGAACTCCCAGTTTATATTTATATATCTTAAACTTTATTTTCTCCTTGCACAGACAGATGTTAAAAACAGACTCATACTAAAATATATAATGTTGAACATGTCTTTTTCTCATTCAGTTTAATACTTTTTTTTTTAAAATCCAAACAAGAGTATATACTCATATCAATTTAACCAAAGGCAATTTATTATTTTAAAATATCTAAACAAATAATTCAAGGTCCAGACATGTTCAACCTACAAAACAATCATCAATAAACATACAAATTAAATCAGACATTGAGTAAATAGAATCAGCAGTCATTATATCTGATAATAAACATTGAGGTTTTATCAAAATCAAAAGTTATACCAGTAATAAAACAAACATTCTAGATTCACTCTCCACAAACAGGTCAATGACGATATCAATGAGAATATATAAGCATAGGAAAATACTAATGACAGAGTAATAAATTAACTCAGCATTTTACTTCTTACTTCTTACGTTCTTAAAACATATATCTACTGTTGAAAAAAAAATGTCAAATCAGACAATAAAATTGTTTGTATTGCTAGTGACCGTGAATCGGTAGCCGGTCGGTCCATAATTTTAAACTATAAAATGCAACAAGCGGAACATCAAATATTCCAAAAGAATGTAAATAGTAACGGCTTTACAACAATCTATATTAAGCCGAATAGGTGTATATAGCACGTTCGTGGTAACGAACAATGTTGACCGGTTACTATTAATAATTTAATCTACATGTAACTATAACATATTTCAGATGTTGTCCTGGGTTATTTAAAATATACATAAATGTGTCCCTTTAATATATATCTGCACCAAACGTAGAATAAACGACGCCTTTCTAGATTAAAAACTGCTTTTAACTGCAATTGATATAAGACCTTAAGATATATTAAAATAGTTCATAAACTTTTTTTCAGCTGTTCAGAGATGGAGACGTTACAACGCGTTCAAAGGGATAGCCTTCGAAGCGGTACTAAATCGTGACGCTGTGTTTTCTGCCGATCAGTCAATTAAATTTAATAAAATTCTAACCAATATCAATCACAAAAAGTCAGGTTACGACTCCACGACCGGCGTTTTCACGGCCCCGTATTCCGGCATCTATATGTTCCATACAAATGTTGTGGCGCTTAAAAACCGCTATGTGGAGGCGAGTATATACCGTAATGATAATATTCAAGTCACCGCGGTTAGCGACAGTCGTGCAACAATGACTGATAACAAAGTAGCAGCTTGGAACCAGGGTGGCACGATGTGTATTCTAAAGATTAATGCTGGGGACCAGATTTCAGTGAAAATCAGCTGGCCATTGGGTGAAAATAAAATCCATGGCTGGAAAAAATCTACGTTTGGCGGCTACCTATTGCGAAGAATTAAATATTAATTGTTACGACCTCTTTCAGATCAGATCAATAGTGACTTAAACGATGCGGTAGTGCAGTGGATAAAGTGTTGACGGCTCACGCCAGATGGTTCGGAATCGAATCCCAGCTAGAATTAATGTCTCTTAAAGAACACTCATCACTGGTGTCGTTCAAGAAGCGGACACGATAGCGGCTCGTGCTTAAAAGCGTTAATAAAAGCTTGAAGCTTTCTTTGCAATTGAGCTTAACTCGATGAGCTTAAACTTACAATAGTAACTGTTCCAGAGTATTGTGGTACTGTATTTATGCTATTATGGTCATGGGCATTTGTCAGTGATGTGTGTATATTGATGTGGTACTTCTGTAGATCTAAGTTCAAGTATTCTTGGTTGTTTAGCATCTGCGAATAGAATCAGTTGTTTTTTTAAATATATATAGGAGTACTTGAGCAATGTATGAGCAACTATGAATAGAATCAATAGTTTCTTTATATATATATATATATATAAATATATATATATATATATATATATATATATATATACACTTACCTGAGCATTTTTGAGCGTCTGTGCATAGAATTAATTATTTCTTTATATATATGAGTGCTTGAGTATTTACAAGCATAATTATGTGAATAAAATCAGTTGTTTGTATGTATATGAGTGCTTGAGTATTTACAAGCATAATTATGTGAATAAAATCAGTTGTTTGTATGTATATGAGTGCTTGAGTATTTACAAGCATAATTATGTGAATAAAATCAGTTGTTTGTATGTATATAAGTGCTTGAGTATGTGAATAAAATCAGTTGTTTGTATGTATATGAGTGCTTGAGTATTTATAAGCATCTGTGAATAGAATCAGTTGTTTCCTAATATATTACTTGTGTAATATTGGGAATATGTAAATAGTTGTTTCTGCATATATTTATTTACTTGAGCGTTTCTGTGTTTTACAATATACGCATTTGCATGCTATGGTATTTGTAGGATACAAGTCAATTTATGTATTCTGTCTCAATGTATGATATGATGACGGGAAAGAGGGGGTAGGGGGAGGGGGGGGGGGGAGATATTTTCCCTAGTGGTGCGGTTTTTTTTTCATTAGACATTAAGACATGCAGTCAAACCTGTGTAAGCGGTCACCTCTATTAAGCAGCCACCTGTCTTAAACAGCAATATTTTCTATTTCCCATTTTTATGCTTTTAGAGTAAATTAACTTGTATTAAGCAACAACCTGTCTTAAAAGGCCACTTTTGTATCTTTTCTTGACTAGCTGTTTCAGACAGATTTTACTGTAGTTTATTCAGTACTGCAGGCCATTGGCTTAAAATACAACAAACAGAGACAGTGTTTAAAACAACACTGGAGGAGTGACAATTAAATAGAATGGAACAAACAATTAAAAACATATATTTACTTTGAATACATAACTTGTTGGGATGTATTTATCAAGTTATTTTTTTTCTAGTTATAGTTTTTGTAAAGTATAACTTTAAATCCGTGGCTGAGTGGTCTAAGTAGCCGTCTCACCGTCACTTAATTCTCACCACTATAGTATCAGATTCGAGTTTCGCTCGCTCAGAAAAAAATGTATTTACTTTATGTTATTGCGGAAGGGCGGTGGTTCTACTTAGATTTCTTAGAGTTCTTCCTCCTCCATAAAACAACCTCAGTTCACATGACATTAAATGGAGAAATATGTAAAGTATAAATACGAAAAATATAACGCATACAGTTTCTCGTAAACTCTATTTCTTATCTTTTCTCCACTCTTGATACTTTCTCTAAATCGTCTTTGCCTCTATAACTCTTTACACTCACATTTAAAAATGTTACTTGTAAGACATTGTATTAATGTTTTCTTATATGCAGTTACAATGTAATATGTTGTGTTTCAAAATTATAGTGTTTTGTATTGATACCTGAATATTTTTGTATAATATTGTATTATGTCTTACATGGAATAAATATATATTCATCACAAAAAAATCTTCCTCCACCAATACAATTGCATCTGCCATATATAACCTGAAATGTGTTGAAAATGGCGTCAAACCCATTATTTTATCTAAAGCATTGAACCCTTTACTTCATATAGACGCCTTTGTACACCTCTAATATAGACGCCTTTGGACACCTAATATAGACGCCTTTGGACATCTCTAATATAGAAGGTTTTTAAATTATTGGGTGAATTATGTTTCTATCAACTGACAGAGTGGAGAACAGTGCAGAAAGTGTTCAGATTGCTCGTTACGAGCAATCTGAACTCTTCCTGCACTGCATTCAAAGGCCTTCTGTGATTGGTGCGGGCAAACGCGTATCTATGGAGTAAAGGGTTAAGACAGAGTTACAAATGTCTTAGCCAATCATCTTTCAAGTAAAGTAGCGTAAGACGTTCCTAAATTGGGCATTCTCTAAAATATATAAAACTCATTGTTGGTTACACGTACATTTTCTTTATCAAAAAATAAAACAGTTGTTAAAGTCTATCAAGACCCATACATCTTTCCTTTTCAATTTTTAAAGTAAAACAAGAGCAACTAACATTTGACAATGCCTTTATCGATGTGTATGATAAATCGAAACTTAATGACTCGTTATTAAGTAGTTACTGACAGTGTACTACTATTGCAATACTCAGAACAAACACGTGGTTTTACAAATAGTACTTTTAATTCTTAGCAACAGATACCAAGGTGCCAAGCTACAGACCAGTATAAGTGCCCTCTCCGTAAGAGACTGATCCAGACTCCCTCTCCGAGTCTCTATCCGAATCTCTCCAGTCTGACTAAAGTGTCAAGTTAATAACCCCCCCCCCCCCCCCCCCCCACACACACACACACACACACACACATCACGAACAATAATGAACACTTATATTTCATCGCGACTTTAATGGAGCTGCTAATTTGTAAACAAATCAGTCAAGCTTTCAGGTTGGGGTCATGGCTAAAGTGATGACGTACAGCCTGACCCACAAGGAGCAGTTTGACCTGGACCAAATTCAATACACATTAGTAACATGATGACTGTTATTAACAACAGATCATTTGATGTAGATTTTTGCTCAACATAAACTTTCCAAATATTAAGGTCTCACGGTTGAATGGTGCTGTTTGTTCAATATAAAATAAGGTCTAGGATTTCAATGGTAAAAAATGAATTCCACATAGAAGTTTTTTTTTCATAGCAGGAATGTGTACCACATAAAATGCACACTATCTGGTAGGTTGACAAGCTTGTTTTTCTTTTGTAAAGAGGGTGCAGTGACACCCTGAGATTTTTTTATAAAAGTAGTCCTCAAATGCTTATAAACACATGCATATGTAGAAATCCTATAAAAGTCAGTTTTTTAACACCAGTGATGTCTTTCTGCAGTATATGCTATACCAACTTTTGTTCTACTCATCTGCATCAAGAAATCACAACCACTATTAACCAGTTTGAAAATAGTTCATAACCAAAGTACAAAGGCCTTTTATTAAGCGTGAGAAACATTTTACTATGGGAAAAATGAGCGTAACGGTGTAGTGAGACGTATATAAAATAAGCTGTAGGATTCCAACGGTAAAAATACTCCTCATACGATCCTATAAAAGGCACTTTTTAGCACCAGTGATGTTTAATTACTACGTCAGTGATTGCTCTACTTATTGGCAGCAATAAATCAAATTCACTATGAATCATTTTGAAAATATTCCAATCAAATTACAAAGGACTTTTTTTATCTTTAGAATCATGTTACCGTGATGACAAAGTGGCACAATGTGTTGTTAGACGTTAAAGGGAATTAATCGGGGGGGGGGGGGGGGGGGGGGGGGGGGGGGGGGGGGTGGGGGGGACGTTATAAATATAAATTAATTAATAAAATAAATAAAAACATCTCATAAAACATTAATTAATAACCGAATTGTTCAGTATGTCAAACCCACCGAAGCGTGACAATATCAATATTTTGATGGGAATTGGTAAACTTAAACGAAATCCTCATTCTAAAATTAGACAGCACTTTAGGTAGTTCGCGGCGTTCCTAGCCGATTTTTGACATCTCGCGAAAATTATCAATAATTTGTACACGTGTACTATAAAGTCTCAGCTTTTGTTTAACTTTATTTTTTTTTAAAAATTGTACCAAAGTTTCTCGTTAACAGCGCCTCCTAGCGGTATGTATTTTACAGACGATTTTCGCCGCGTTTCCCTTATAAAATAGTCAATATTTATGCAAAATTGTTTTTGATAACATTTTTACATTACTGATTTTATTACCTGTAGGAAGAATATAACTTTTACACAGATAAAATACAAATTATGTTACTTTCACGTCTAATCATAACGACGGGGTTGGTTTAAATGCGGGTTTAAAAACAATAAATTTTGAACGTTCACGCCTGATTGCATAAAAACGCGCTGGTACAAGTTCTTGGAATTTACATATATTAAACTATACTAATTTTACTTTAATGTGATAGAAAAAAAGAGGGGGTGTTCACGCTAGTTTTTTCATTAATTCGAATTCAAATTAAAAATGAAAACCTTAAAAACACACGACGTTTGTCTGTTGTTTCGGACGACGTCGTTATTTTACGTAAGTATTATATGGTGTTTTCTTGACGTCGTTCGAAATCACAATCAAACGTCGTATTTTTTTAAGTATTTAATATTAATTTAAATTCAAATTGTTGAAAAAACTAGCGTGAACTCACCCTCTTTTTATTTGATCATATTCTAGTGAAATTAATAAAGTTTAACATATGTGAAATTAAAGAGCTTGTACCAGAGCTTTTTCGCGTAATCAGCTGTGAATGTTGAAAATTCGTTGTTTTTAAACCTGCGTTTATATTAACCCCGGCGTAACGATTAGATGTAAAGGTAACACAAATTATATTTTATCTGCATGAAAGTTATTATCTTATCGCAGGAAATAAAATGAGTCAATTAATAATGTTATCAAAAACAATTTTGAATAAATATTGATTATTTTACAAGGGAAAAACAGCGAAAATCGTCCGAAAATACGTACCACCAGGAGGCGCTGTTAACGAGAAACTATGGTACTATATTAAATAAAACAAAGCTTAAACGAAAGCTGAATTTTAGAGGTCAATTGTACAGATTTTTGATAAATTACGCCATATGTCAAAAAATCCGATAGGAACGCCGCGAACTACCTTAAATACTGCTTGACTTCATTCAGACTCTTTCAAAGATAACGTGTTAACCTATAAAAAGGATTAATCTGAAATCAAAATGAAATTATGTGACCCCTTTTATACGTCAAATTTATATTGCACTGTTAAGCAGGACTTAGTATATATAAGTCTAAGCTAGGGGCGTAGCAAAATCTCGTTTCAATATTTTTTTCCTCGTTAAATAGATATCCTTACAGGGTTAGTAAGTAAAACATAAACTATTGTCCTGATATATAGTTAGAAAACAATTTTTTTTTTTAAAGTTTAGAAAAATCCTGATCAATTCCCTTTAAAAGTGTTCATGATGCTTTAGTGACTTTCTCATTTAAATTCTACGTCTCCTGTTTTTTTGTGGGATAGTTCCACGAAATACATGGTCATATTGCAATTAAAATCCTTATCGTTTTCAACAATATATTTTATGTGTGAGAGTTCCACGAAATACTTGGTCATATTGCAATTAAAGCCTCTTTTTTTTCAACAATATAGTTTTTGTTGGATACTTCCACGAAATACATGGTCAAATTGCAATTGAAAAGCCTTATCATTTTCAGGAATGGTCGGAATCTGACAGCAGTAGTTGTGATTCATTTCTCCCCAACTTAATAATTTATTTTAAAAACCCTTGTATAAGACGCAGTAGAGTCATTATGGTCGGAATCTGACAGCAGTAGTTGTGATTCATTTTCCCCCCAACTTAATAATTTATTTTAAAAACCCTTGTATAAGACGCAGTAGAGTCATTATGGTCGGAATCTGACAGCAGTAGTTGTGATTCATTTTCCCCCCAACTTAATAATTTATTTTAAAAACCCTTGTATCAGACGCAGTAGAGTCATTATGGTCGGAATCTGACAGCAGTAGTTGTGATTCATTTTCCCCCCAACTTAATAATTTATTTTAAAAACCCTTGTTTAAGACGCAGTAGAGTCATTATGGTCGGAATCTGACAGCAGTAGTTGTGATTCATTTTCCCCCCAACTTAATAATTTATTTTAAAAACCCTTGTTTAAGACGCGGTAGAGTCATTATGGTCGGAATCTGACAGCAGCAGTTGTGATTCGTAGTTGTAATTTAGCTTTAAGACTGACATAATTATGTCATCTTCAAAACATAATCATTTGCTCCATGTTATTTAATATATGAGCAAAGATTTTATGTGTTTAGTCTATATCTTTGACTTCCGTCAGCTTACTCTGATATATGCTCTATAAATAGTTTATGCAGTAACTGAAGTTTCGACAAAATGTTATAGAACAGATTCATGCATTCCTGTACATTACATGTTTTCTTTCTTCCTTGTCAGGACATAGCTGATGGAAGTTTTGTTTTGCTGTGACTGAGGGTCCACTTTGCCTTTAAAATAAAAGAAATATAGAATAATGACATGATCAATAGCGTTTGATTTCTGCTGATTTTTACTTGGTGAATGCACCAACCAAGGTCAGGCCATCCTTAAATAATATATTGTTTGCCGTGCTCCTACTTATTCACTCAAAAATGCGGCTACCCAAACTTTTTATTGACTTTCAAAGCGTTTAATTTTTTTTCATGATTTCTGTCCATTTTTCTTTAAAATGACTACCGGTATGCAAAATCAATATTTGGCAAAATAAAAATTAGCTACCTACCTACCAACATGAAAAATACTGGATTTGGAGCACAGCAAGCACATATTGTTTTAAGGATGGCCACAGTAAAGAATTTTACTTTAAGTTTTTTCAGTCAATTTGTTAATTGTCACTGACTTTTTGTTTGGTCATGAATAAACAAACAAACATGACTCTCCACATTTGTGTCTTTTTATCATTGCATCATCCATATTCATATTTCAATCCGAAATACAAAGTATAACACTATCTCCAAACCAGATGAATGTTATAGGAAACTATTTTTTTTTTACATATTAAGTTGAATTGAGGCCATGCCAAATGCTTTCATTCGAAATTATGATGACCAAATCAACTTTCAGAATGCATGAGAGGCTATCTTATAGCATAAATTCAGGGGGAGCTTGCATACCGTACAAAGATTTCCGTGTATTTTTACCGGACGCGGAATTTACATCCTACATTCCCTCCATGCGCTCTTCCTACCCTGCAATCGTGAAACATCGGGTATTTCCGTATCCTCCGGATAATACACTATTGCGTAGCATAAAGGCCGAGGTGATCAGATTGCCTACCCTGATGTTACATTAAAACAATATGTTATGTGACGTTTTGAAACAATTGACGTAATTTATTTAATTAGACATCTTAAAGCCATCGTGGTAAAATTTAATAATAATTTAAATTAAAATAAATATTATAAAATGTGTTTCGTATGCAATCTTACATGGATTTTTGGTAAGATTCTTATAATATAGTCTGCAGAACGGACCCATCTCTCCCGATCGAGCACGTTAAATAACAATAGTTACGAGCACGCTGAGTCATTATCAGATATTAATATTGTAAGAGGTCGCTGATTGGTCAGTCATTTTGACATTGGGGAACCCACATTGGAGTACGTTGATTCGTCAGTTGATTCAGGGAAAGTTTGAATGACGTCACGGTTTAACAAGCGTTCAATAGCTATGCATTGTGGGACAGGCATGCATTTCCTAGCTTTTCCAATGGGGGTTAATAGACCTGATTCGGGAGATATAATGTTCTATGTTTATAAGTTGTTATCGCACAGAAGCTGTTTTCTGTATCTGCGTGTCAGTTATATTTCAACACATTTTCTATTATTTCCCCTATTAAATGTCATGTTATTAAGTTTGCAGTATGTAACATTATAACAAAAACAACACTGTAACAACTGCGACATTTAAATGCGCGCACTCTGATATGAATCACGAATAGATGTACGTAAAACAACTTGCCAAGAGGCATTTTTGTGGGTTTTATTTCTCTTTCAATTGATGACATTTATTTTAATCAATGTTATACAAACATATCTTAATTTGATATATCCGCTTTTTAAACAATGAGTTGTGTTTGATTTTGTGTAACATAAGTTTATCATGTTTAATTTAGATTTAAATTCTACTTAAGCACATGTGAACAAATCTAATTTTATTTCATAAAACGATTTTGGTCATTTTATTTACAACAGAAAATGGTGAATTTTCATATAAAAGGCTTCCTTGTCAGTAACCATCATGTATAAGGTACTCTGACTGGTTTCTGAAATCATTTTACATTTGCGTCTTTTAAAGCACACCTTTTATTAAATATGCAGGCCGATAATTACTTCTACCTTTTTGAACAGGACCAAGTTTGGTCATTTCTGTAACATAACAGCAAGATGTTGCAATTTTAAGAAGTCTGAATTCTCAGATGACAATGACATTACATTCACTTTAAACAAAGCCACATATAGGTCTCACACCACTATAACATTTCCCATAAGGCTGCATTGTAACATTTATGTCCAAAACGATATACGATAATTGAGGCTCTCCCGGTTGTTTTTTTTTTAGATCCGGGGAACAATGGCTATTATTTTAAAAGTCCTTCCCGACCTCCTTACACCTATGACGGGGAGAATAAACGGACCATCAAATGGTTCAAACAAAAAAAATAATAATTAGAAATATTTTAAAAGATCCAGGGAACGTGGATCCCACCCCCTAATTGCCAGGGTATACTTTAAAATACCTGCAGGTATTTATATGTACGTGCTCTGGCAACCGGAGTTGTCACCACCAAAACAATCAGTTGTCCACAGATTTCTTTTAAGTGTAGCTTTCATGAAGGCGACTTATCCGTGTGCCTGAAAATTAGGTAATTGCGTGATTCGTCATGGACGCGGATAGTGACAGAGGTCACGGACGAATGGAATGCTTCAACGCATTTTTATATGAGCCATTTTCACGCGGAATCGAGCTCACGGATGGGATCAGGGTTCAGGCATAGTACCACCATTGGAAACAGGAAATGCTTCCGTGAGGTAGTCGCTTAATGGCGGTTATAAATAATCCTTGTTTCGTCATTAAAATACATTTTCCTTATTTTAATGCTCATTTTTTTTTATATGAATAGCATTATTGATGTATTTCAACATTGTGAAAGCATTGTTAGGCTTGAATTGTGAATTTAGAAACAATAAGTGATGCTTGGAAATTGGGGTATGAATACATGATTTTGGAAGTCTACTTTCACTTCGTCAACAGTTTACACACTGAACAGGAAAAAAAACACTCTTATACGACACATGATCCCTACTTTTCTCATAATAGTGTGGTCGTTTTTTTTTGTTCTGTTCCCCCTTATACAACAAAGTTAATATTCACGATCTCTCAATTTAACTGAATAATGTTTATACACATATATTTACTTATATAATAACTACAGTCAGACCTGTGTAAATGGTCACCTCTATTAAGCACCCATCTGTCTTAAGCAACCATAATTTTCTACTTCCCATGACTATGATTTCAGAGTAAAGTAACCTGTATTAAGCAACAACTTGTCTTAAAAGGCCACTTTTGCTCCTTCAATTGACTGGCTGCTTGTATTAAACTTGTGTGGGGATGAACAAGAACGTATGAGTAACAGATGTGTAGCCCATGGTTTAGTGGTAGAGCATCGGACCATAATAAAAGAGTAATGGATTCGATCCTCCGCCATGGCTATATATAATGTCAGTAAGCAATACAATCAAAACCTGTCTTAAGCAGCCAGTCATGGGAAGGATCAAAAGTAACTCTTTAGACAGGTTGTTGCTTAATACATGTTAATTTGCTCTGAAAACACAGTAATGGGAAATAGAAATGTGGCTGCTAAAGACAAGTATATGCTTAATAGAGGTGGCCGCTTAAACAGGTTTGACTGTATGTCTCTTAATCCAAATATACTTAGTACTTGTTTTGCACGGAAATAATTCGAGTGTGGTTTGTCTCAGTTGTAACAATTTGTTTTACAATCGATGTAAAGTAAATACGTATTAAATGTGAACCAGTAGTACATCTACTAAACATACCATACACGAACCTGAGATATGTTCCACCGTATACCTGTGCACGTAGTTACATTCTATTATAATATTCTATGTTTGTTTATATTTGTTTTGCATACACATTTTTATTTTAAAAACCTACATGACAGCGAGCAGTTGTTGCAGTGGCTAGAATATAATGACAAAGTTTCGCTATTTTTGACAGTTCCTTCATCCTGATGGATAGCCTGGTCCAGTGGTAAACCATCGAACCCATGGTCGGATGGTCGCGGATTGGATGCTTTCCCACGACTATGCGCGGTGTCCTTAAGGAAGACACTTCTTCCGCACAACACGTAGTACTGATTTCTTGTTCTTGTTCTGATTTCATGAATGTTCGTTTCCCATTTGCAAACACATTCCCATGTTATGCCGCAGCCACTTAATACATGCACTAATGGCACAGTATTGCAGTAACCCAGCGTAAATTCAACTTAGCAATATGTCTGCAGTCATCTGAATCTTCATGCCGAATCCTTTTTTTGTATCTAAAGGGTAAATTGGTCCCATATCTCGACGCAATTTTCTTATTTGAAATGTACGGCACAAGTCATCAAGTCATCCAGATTAGCTCTATCTGATACATGCAATGTTTTCTTTCGTATAATCCTCGCTGTATTTGCAGCCCTACATCACGGCTCTGATACATGATCATGCTGTTGACGTGCATGCATTTCCCATCTTATGTGCATTCTGAGAAGTCTAACTTGTGAATAACATACTGAATAAACATTTCAGGTACAATGTTCGAAAGAATAAACAATTTATCTTCTGTGATATACAGTGCAAAAGATGTTAGCATTCTTTGAATTCTTTATAACTAACTAATGCATCATCCTAGTCTACGTAAAACTGTTATCAGTCCTTGCTCCTTGTCTTGTGGTAAATCACATATAAAAAAACAACATGTTGGGAGTTTTGAGACCTGTCTTAACAAATACTATATTCTGTATCACGTTAAGAATTCTCTTATTCAATAATACAATTAACCTATCTTTGTTCAAAGTACATTCATCAATTTTATATTTTCAATCATGAAGGCCTATATCTAATTTGTCATTCTGTGCGAAAGCTATCAAGTTTTATCAGCTATTTGCAACTAAATACTAGCTTGAATATAGTCAACATTCCGAGATTCCTTTTGATTCTCGTTTGCATTATTTTTCATATTTTTTTAGTCAGCATTTATCACTTGTGTAGCTTGAAACAACACTCTATTCATGAATTCACACTCGTATTTGTTTAGAAGTTCATCCCTACTTTCATTAGTCTGAAATGGGAATATAATTCTCTTCTACGTTTTGTTTGAGGTCCAAGAATGATGATATCAATTTGTCCAAAGATAAAGAAGATGGACAAATTAAGTCAGATTTTCGACAATCTTGGGGCCGAATAGAATAGAATCAGAATATGTTTTGCACAATCTGTTTTTACATTGAATACAGATTTCGAACTGATACTGACATAGCTTTATATCCCAATTCTATATGAATAGTTTTATGATACCTAGCTTCATAAGTAATAATTTCAATTGAACATTCATCATCTCCACGAATTCTGTGCCTAACTGATTCATCATTTAGATTATTCAACTCTCGTATATGTTGCATTGGACATCATTTGTAATTTCACGGTTTATTTCTCATTGTTTCTATTTGCCAGAAAGCTTGGCTTTTCCATATACGATACACATTTCCTTAAAGTTAAAGTCGGGGTTTTAACCTTCGAGTGTTTTTTCTAATGTTACTACTAGATGATGGAGACGGTGACGACTTTCCCTTTTCTTTAATTCTTAACTTATCCAAGATACGCGGCCTTTTTCATGTCAACATGATAATTGCCATAATTTACTATCTATGAAAATAAATAATTTTCTAGAGGTTTAGCAACTTCATCACTTCTCAATTTTGCTGTTTTAAGTATAGTCGTAAAACTGCTTTCTTTAATTCCTCAGTTATCTTTTGACATATAATACAGTGTTCGAAATTCGCCAAAGACTTTTTTTGCTTTGTTCGGGCTGGGAAGCAGAGACACTATATTCGATGCTATTTTTGAATTATTGCTTTATATTTAACCTCCAAATATAGTTTCAAATTGATAAGGTATGGCTCATTTTAATATGCTTATGTTGGTTTAAAAACTAAAATGTGAGTAAATACAATGAAGCTGGATATATATTAAACATTAGTACATGTAAGGTTGTATTGATTGACTGATTGAATATTTAGCGTCATTTTTTATGCCATCGAGGGCTAACAGACTATCAGTTAAGCTAACCACTGTTTCCTTGGATAAACTAGTACTCGAGCACACCCCGTTTCTGCAAGTAACTGATAACTTTCCCACTTGAATAAGTGGTGAGAGACGAATGATAATGAGACACAATGTCGTATATCAACCATCACGGATACTGCTGCCGGGCGGGGGATTCGAACTCACGACCCCTCGATTGATAGTCAGACTGTTAGATTGTAAAGTAACTATATGAACACAGGACCTTTATTTCACATACTTTCATGTATATTTTATGATATTTACAATAAGCATATAGATTTGATTTGTTGATACTGTTTGCCGTAATTCCGTATACAAATAATGTTACCATAAAATCGCGTTATAAAGACAGATCTACGGACTGACTGACAGGTTGAAAATATTTATCAGCAATACGATGAAGACTATATCTTATATTATGACGTATGTTTATTTGCAGTAGCAGAGCAATTTCTCCTCAACTTTTCTTGTCTCTCAGTCTAAACATATAGAAATTATTTACCAACCATGCTTGCGGGGGGGGGGGGGGGGGGGGTCCTTAAACTCAAAATGCAATGCAAGGAACTGGTTATTGGCACTTATTTATATTTTAACGCAAACAACTACACAATTAATTTCTTTCAACAACGTGTTGCATTTACATGTCGCACTTGAAATATTCTTCTCCTTACAACGTAGTCAATGGCAGACTTATGACAAAGGGAAATAACATTCAATTTGTTAAATTGATTTTGTAACCAAGCATGTATTCAATACGGACTGCGTTGATTAAGTTTCCATCAATAGCTATATTGAATTGTAAACCCAACATTTATTTAAACAGTGCTTCCTAAGAACTATGGTACAGTAATAAATATAATATATCAAAAGGATATTTTCTTAAGAATTATTGGCCTATAACTGCGCTAAAATCTGAAAGAGAAACATATTAGGAATCAGCTAAAATAACTTGAATAACGTATTAAATATATAATTAGCTATAATAAGCTACATATATCTTTAAAACTCTATCTTTGTGAGATGTAATGCCGAACTAAGCATAGTATAAAATACAATACATATTTTATAAGATTCCGGCCATTTTGATATAAATTATTTCAGTTTGTTTCCTTAAACTTCCTTTGTTGATACTTGAGTCATTTCTCTAAGCAAAACAGAAAAAAAATAATCACCAATTTGTCAGTTTTAAGTAGATTTATATAGGGTAATTTTTAAAAGTGGTTTTGGCGGCCAGTTTGGATTTCGGTCATTTTTACCATTTTCGCCGGCCTAGAGTTTATACTCTGACCTGGATAGTGTTCCGGGTGCACATACCTATTGAAATAAGGTATCAAATCATGGTGTCATTCTCAATATAGGTTAACTGAAAATTTGTATGGTAGCCAGATCTTGAATCCAGACTAGTAATACCACACAACACGCAGTACTGCACAACACGTAGAAACGCACAACACTCAGTACCGCACAACACGTAGTACCGCACAACACGCAGTACCGCACAACAAGTAGTACTTGTTCTACCCAGGAAGACCTCGAGCGTGGTTTGTTGAAATCACTTGATTAAAATTCGAAGTAAAATAAATATATTTAAATTATCCTTATAAGAAACTTGTGGATGTTTTACATTCAGTTTTGACATCCGCAGAATAAAATACCTTTCAGACATTCACAAAAAGTATATTTCTATTTCAATAAATAAACGAAACTAAGGGTCTGCCCTCGTCCTGGGGTATTTACATTCAGTTTTGTCATCTATAGCAACGAATATGCGAAATAAGATATCTTTCAAACATTCACAAAATTATATTACATTTCAATAATTAAACGAAATTTAGGGTCTGCCCTCGTCCTGGGGTATTTACATTCAGTTCTGTCATCTATAGCCACGAATATGCGAAATAAGATACCTTTCAAACATTCACAAAAGTATATTCCATTTCAATAAATAAACGAAATTAAGGGTCTGCCCTCATCCTGGGGTATTTACATTCAGTTTTGTCATCTATAGCCACGAATATGCGAAATAAGATACCTTTCAAACATTCACAAAATTATATTCCATTTCAATAAATAAACGAAATTAAGGGTCTGCCCTCATCCTGGGGGTATATTGCATTCAGTTTTGTCATCTATAGCCACGAATATGCGAAATAAGATACCTTTCAAATATTCACAAAATTATATTCCATTTCAATAAATAAACGAAATTAAGGGTTTGCCCTCATCCTGGGGGTATTTTGCATTCAGTTTTGTCATCTATAGCCACAAATATGCTAAATAAGATACCTTTCAAACATTCACAAAAATTATATTCTATTTCAATAAATAACTGAAATTAAGGGTCTGCCATCATCCTGAGAGTATTTTACATTCAGTTTTGTCATCTATAGCCACGAATATGCGAAATAGGATACCTTTCAAACATTCACAAAATTATATTACAGTTCAAAAATAAACGAAATTAAGCGTCTGCCCTCGTCCTGGGGTATTTACATTCAGTTCTGTCATCTATAGCCACGAATATGCGAAATAAGATACCTTGCAAACATTCACAAAAATTATATTCCATTTCAATAAATAAATGAAATTAAGGGTCTGCCCTCGTCCTGGGGTATTTACATTCAGTTTTGTCATCTATAGCCACGAATATGCGAAATAAGATACCTTTCAAACATTCACAAAAATTATATTCCATTTCAATAAATAAATGAAATTAAGGGTCTGCCCTCGTCCTGGGGTATTTACATTCAGTTTTGTCATCTATAGCCACGAATATGCGAAATAAGATACCTTTCAAACATTCACAAAAATTATATTCCATTTCAATAAATAAATGAAATTAAGGGTCTGCCCTCATCCTAGGGTATTTTACGTTCAGTTTTGTCATCTATAGCCACGAATATGCTAAATAAGATACCTTTCAATCATTCACAACAATTATATTCCATTTAATAAATAAATGAAATTAAGAGTCTGCCCTCGTCCTGGTGTATTTACATTCAGTTTTGTCATCTATAGCCACGAATATGCGAAATAAGATACCTTTCAAACATTCACAAAAATTATATTCCATTTCAATAAATAAATGAAATTAAGTGTCTGCCCTCGTCCTGGGATATTTACATTCAGTTTTGTCATCTATAGCCACGAATATGCGAAATAAGATACCTTTCAAACATTCACAAAATTATATTCCATTTCAATAAATAAACGAAATTAAGGGTCTGCCCTGATCCTGGGGGTATTTTGCATTCAGTTTTGTCATCTATAGCCACGAATATGCGAAATAAGATACCTTTCAAACATTCACAAAATTATATTCCATTTCAATAAATAAACGAAATTAAGGGTCTGCCCTCATCCTGTGGGTATTTTGCATTCAGTTTTATCATCTATAGCCACAAATATGCGAAATAAGATACCTTTCAAACATTCACAAAAATTATATTCTATTTCAATAAATAACTGAAATTAAGGGTCTGCCCTCATCCTGAGAGTATTTTACATTCAGTTTTGTCATCTATAGCCACGAATATGAGAAATAGGATACCTTTCAAACATTCACAAAATTATATTCCAGTTCAATAAATAAACGAAATTAAGCGTCTGCCCTCGTCCTGGGGTATTTACATTCAGTTCTGTCATCTATAGCCACGAATATGCAAAATAAGATACCTTTCAAACATTCACAAAAATTATATTCCATTTCAATAAATAAATGAAATTAAGGGTCTGCCCTCGTCCTGGGGTATTTACATTCAGTTTTGTCATCTATAGCCACGAATATGCGAAATAAGATACCTTTCAAACATTCACAAAAATTATATTCCATTTCAATAAATAAATGAAATTAAGGGTCTGCCCTCGTCCTGGGGTATTTACATTCAGTTTTGTCATCTATAGCCACGAATATGCGAAATAAGATACCTTTCAAACATTCACAACAATTATATTCAATTTCAATAAATAAATGAAATTAAGGGTCTGCCCTCGTCCTGGGGTATTTACATTCAGTTTTGTCATCTATAGCCACGAATATGCGAAATAAGATACCTTTCAAACATTCACAACAATTATATTCCATTTCAATAAATAAATGAAATTAAGGGTCTGCCCTCGTCCTGGGGTATTTACATTCAGTTTTGTCATCTATAGCCACGAATATGCGAAAAAAAATACCTTTCAAACATTCACAACAATTATATTCCATTTCAATAAATAAATGAAATTAAGGGTCTGCCCTCGTCCTGGGGTATTTACATTCAGTTTTGTCATCTATAGCCACGAATATGCGAAATAAGATACCTTTCAAACATTCACAACAATTATATTCCATTTCAATAAATAACGAAATTAAGGGTCTGCCCTCATCCTGGGGGTATTTTATATTCAGTTTTGTCATCTATAGCCACGAATATGCGAAATAAGATACCTTTCAAACATTCACAACAATTATATTCCATTTCAATAAATAAACGAAATTAAGGGTCTGCCCTCATCCTTGGGGTATTTTGCATTCAGTTTTGTCATCTATAGCCACGAATATGCGAAATAAGATATCTTTCAAACATTCAAAAAAAGTATATTCTATTTCAATAAATAAACGAAATTAAGGGTCTGCCCTCATCCTGGGGTATTTTACATTCAGTTTTGTCATCTATAGCCACGAATATGCGAAATAAGATACCTTTCAAACATTCACAAAATTATATTCCATTTCAATAAATAAACGAAATTAAGGGTCTGCCCTTATCCTGGGGTATTTACATTCAGTTTTGTCATCTATAGCCACGAGTATGCGAAATAAGATACCTTTCAAACATTCACAAAATTATATTCCATTTCAATAAATAAACGAAATTAAGGGTCTGCCCTCATCCTGGGGTATTTACATTCAGTTTTGTCATCTATAGCCACGAATATGCGAAATAAGATATCTTTCAAGCATTCACAACAATTATATTCTATTTAAATAAATAAACGAAATTAAGGGTCTGCCCTCATCCTGGGGGTATTTTACATTCAGTTTTGTCATCTATAGCCACGAATATTTGAAATAAGATACCTTTCAAACATTCAAAAAAATTATATTCCATTTCAATAAATAAACGAAATTAAGGGTCTGCCCTCGTTCTGCGTATATTATACGTTCAGTTTTATATCATGTAATAAAAGAAACAGTATGGAGTAAAAGTGTACGCTACATGTATTGTCGTGTGTCCCCATTAACACCCTACCTGCCATATAAAACCCGAATTACTCTGGGGCAGGTTTTATGTAATTCAGTACATGATTCAAATCAGAGAACCCTTTTTCAAAATTTCAGTCATCAATGCATTGTTTTTGTTTTATTATTACATACTACTAGGTTATTGTCAATAAAGTTAATTGGCAAAAAAATCAAAAGAGTGTTCGTTATATTTAATTTGAAACAAAAAGTTTTAAATTTTAAATTCCAGGGAGATGCACCCCTATGGATGTGTGAAAAGTGAAAAATCACAGGCGTCAATAAAAAGTGCATGTATACCGGCGAACTCATTATCAAAGTCTGTGAATAATCACTTAAGTAGCTTTGAAAAATAGAAAAAAAATCTGAGTCGTGAAACTGAGATGGCACTCTTAATGTTTGTAAACTTTCTTTGAAACAAGTTTTCTGCACTTAAACTACCTGTATGTAAATGGTGCGTGTTCAAAGTCCCTGAGTGTATAGCGGTTTGTACATATTAAACTGCATTAGATGTATTTTCGTTTTAACAATTGTGCAATAAATTGTGCACGTTAGCTGTGTATCAGATACTCAAAGTATATATGATTAAATACACGTATTTTCATTTTTATTCCGATGCATATAAATAGACTCGAGTCATAGATCGATTTTTGGTTATGACTGCTTTAGGCTATTATAAAATATTTGCTAGATTTTCATCAAGTTTTTTCTTAAAGGAGGACTTTATTTTTTATTTGTATTTTTAATTTATTTTTTTTAATAAAAAAGGTCGGGGCGGCATGAAAATTACGGGGCGGGCGGGGATGATAATCTAGCAATTAATTTATTATGGCCTTAAAATTTTAAATAGTACATGTCATACTGTAAACTGACCTCTATTTTATCTTGGTTAAGAAATTTACTATGATAAGATTTATGTTTCGTTCTGATCATTTACTTATTGTTCACAAATATGTTGTTACATTGTAAAGATTAAAAGTAAAACAGGGTTAAACTAACATTTTAAAACAGTTCACAAATAAAGAAATGTCACGTAAATTGTAAAAATTCTTGATTAATACACTGCAGTTTTCTTTCATTTTAAATACTTATAAAACCAGTAATACATAGAAATATAATAAAGAGTAGATTTATTTAAAGTTTATCATATAATTTTGTAGAAATGGGTGTATAAATAGAAATAAGGAAATAACTTAACATATGGGTACGTCCAGGTAATACGTGTCTTATTCAGACACTGTTATCTGAATTAGTATGTTTTAAAAATAAATTGTTGAAGACGTATAAAAGGTGCGGTATTGGGTTCAATATATATTGACAAGGTAAATGAAAAAAATCAAAAGTATAATCTTGTCTTAGTGGTACGATAATCATCAGCATAAAGTACAATTAGTATCTCTCTCCATACCAACCCAACCATGACTAAGTTGTTTCGGTATTTCGTCATTACTCCCACACCCAGCAACATCCATGGGTTTATAAACGTGTGAGTGTATTTCACGGTCACATCATACGAATATCAACGCTGGTATAGGTAATTACTAAAGTCAGCATAGAGGCTACATTAATTATTTAAAATGTCTAACTTTAAATGGATTGTTATATTTTTAACACTAAATTCAGTCGGTGTTTTGAGTGGAACGTTTTCTAACTTGGCAATGGAAATTAAACAATTAAAACAAATGATAGATGAACTAAAGGTGGACAACGTTAAACTTACGGATCGCCTAGCAGCAAATGAAAACGTAACACGGAAATTGATTAATGACATGGAAACTATTAAGACACACTATTCATTCAGAAATATCAGAGACACTGTAGTACCGGATCAGAGTGCTCATAGGTTGAACAAAAGAGGTAGGCATAAATTGACTTTATCTATTTTCTTATTTATATTAAACTATATTTATGTTTAACTTATTTTGAATTCGGTGAAATACATAAAGGCAATATGATTTGTGAAATGATTTCACGTATGTTCAGGTGTGTTTTTGTCCGCTCATGCTTAGTCCGGATTCAAGTTTTTTGTCCGCTTCAAGCTTAATTCGGATTCAAGCTTTTTGTCCGCTCCAAGCTTAATTCGGCTTCAAGCTTTTTGTCCGCCCCAAGCTTAATTCGGCTTCAAGCTTTTTGTCCCTTTAAGCTTTGTGTCCGTCCCAAGCTTTTTGTCCGCGAACAATTTAGAAAAATAGCATGACACATTTTTTCGGCACAAAACAGTACACTGAATGACGTATTTTAGTTTAACTGTTAAACCTGCTATTTATTTGAGTTCTTAAGATATATCAAAATCGTTATAATATAAATAGATATACTAATATTAAAAACTAAAACAATAACTTTTTTCCTGTATTCTTCCAGCTGCATATCATCACAGACGACATATCCGCGCGTTCGGAGGGATAGCATTCCAAGCGGTACTATCACGTGATGCTGTGTACTCTGCCGATCAATCAATTAAGTTCAATAAAATTTTAACAAATGTGTATAATAGAAAGTCGGGTTACGACTCCACGACCGGCGTTTTCACGGCCCCGTATTCCGGCATCTATATGTTCCATACAAATGTTGTGGCGCTTAAGAACAACTATGTGGAGGCGAGTATATACCGTAATGAAAAAATTCAAGTCACCGCGGTTAGCGACAGTCGTGCAACAATGACTGACAACAAAGCAGCGGCGTGGAACCAGGGTGGCACGATGTGTATTCTGAAGATTGTTGCTGGGGACCAGATTTCAGTGAAAATCAGCTGGCCAATCGGTGAAATTAAAATTCATGGCTTTTACAAAACTACGTTTGGTGGATACCTTTTGCGAAAACTTTGAAGTGTTTAACTAGCAACTATTACGGCTTTCTTTAAGATCAGAGCAAAAGTGATTTAAACGGAGCGGTAGTGAAGTGGATAGTGTGTTCGCCGCTCATGGTAGATGTATCGGGCTCGACCCCAAACCGGAATTAACGCTCTCAAAATACAACACTCAGCAACAGTTCGATCCATGATTTAAAAGCAGTTCATATAAGCTTAATCCATTCTTTGCAATCGAGCTAAAATAAATTAGTTTACACTTACAATAGTGACTGTACTAGAGTATTTCGTTACTATACTTAATGATACAATACTTTTTTCTTGGGCATTATCAATTATATGTGTATGTTATTGTATTATTTATGTACAGTACATGTCTCAAACCCTGAAGGCTCGAACACCATATTATAGCTCGAAATATTCATCTGGACCCGGCCAAAATCTTATTTTGATGTATATACCCGTACATGTAAGGTGTTGATGTTGAACAATACTTGGCTCGAACAACCCTTTACTCGAATTTTCTTAATCCAGTTCCGGACTCGAGCCATCGAGGTTCTACTGTATATGTATGTTCAAATATTCGTGATTGTTTATCAAAAGAGGCTAAGATCCTTTGAGACGTAATCCCACCATTGGAAACAGGAAATAATCCTTGTTTCTTATCTTTAAAAATGCATTTTCCTTATATCATTACTCATTTTTATTGTTTTTTAATGGGCATTATTGATGTATTTCGAACATTTTCAAAGCATTAACATGTTTAAATTGTGAATTTAGAAGAAAAACAAATTATGCTTAAAAATTTGGGTATGAATAAAATGATTTCGAAAAATATTATTTCACTTTGTCGACAGTGTACATATTGAACAGAAAAAATAAACTTATACGACACATGATCCTTACTTTTCCCATCATATTGTGGTAGTGCAGAGGTTGAAAAACAATAAAATGTAAGTTTCACTTCTTTCATTTGGGTCTTTCTATGAATGACAAGCCATCAAACTTTTATTATTTACTATAGAATTAAACACAACTATCAATGTTGGGGTAACACCTTGATTCTAAAACTTACTGATGTTTACAAATATTTGGTGGTCGACCCCCTTACTTTTGGGCATCAAGCTTTCCTATCTAACTGTCCGATGATTGGAAGGACCCATAAACTGGGTTTAAGCTTCCGTGTACCGTTTTGTGCTAGTTGGGTGCAGCCATAAACCGGGTTTAAACTTCCCAGTACCGTTTTGTACTAGTTGGGTGCACCCATAAACCAGGTTTAAGCTTCCCAGTACCGTTTTGTGCTAGTTGGGTGCACCCATAAACCAGGTTTAAGCTTCCCAGTATCGTATTGTACTATTTGGGTGCACCCATAAACCGGGGTTAAGCTTCCCAGTACCGTTTTGTACTAGTTGGGTGCACCCATAAACCGGGTTTAAGCTTCCAAGTACCGTCTTGTACTAGTTTGGTGCACCCATAAACCGGGGTTAAGCTTCCCAGTACCGTTTTGTACTAGTTGGGTGCACCCATAAACCGGGGTTAAGCATCCCAGTACCGTTTTGTACTAGTTGGGTGCACCCATAAACCGGGGTTAAGCTTCCCAGTACCGTTTTGTGCTAGTTGGGTGCAGCCATAAACCGGGTTTAAGCTTCCCAGTACCGTTTTGTGCTAGTTGGGTGCAGCCATAAACCGGGTAGAAGCTTCCCAGTACCGTTTTGTACTAGTTGGGTGCACCCATAAACCGGGGTTAAGCTTCCCAGTACCGTTTTGTACTAGTTGGGTGCAACCATAAACCGGGTTTAAGCTTCCCAGTACCGTTTTGTGCTAGTTGGGTGCAGCCATAAACCGGGTTTAAGCTTCCCAGTACCGTTTTGTGCTAGTTGGGTGCACCCATAAACCGGGGTTAAGATTCCCAGTACCGTTTTGTGCTAGTTGGGTGCACCCATAAACCGGGGTTAAGCTTCCCAGTACCGTTTTGTGCTAGTTGGGTGCAGCCATAAACCGGGTTTAAGCTTCCCAGTACCGTTTTGTGCTAGTTGGGTGCAGCCATAAACCGGGTTTAAGCTTCCCAGTACCGTTTTGTGCTAGTTGGGTGCAGCCATAAACCGGGTTTAAGCTTTCCAGTATCGTCTTGTACTAGTTGGGTGCACCCATAAACCGGGGTTAAGCTTCCCAGTACCGTTTTGTACTAGTTGGGTGCACCCATAAACCGGGGTTAAGCTTCCCAGTACTGTTTTGTACTATTTGGGTGCAGCCATAAACCGGGTTTAAGCTTCCCAGTATCGTATTGTACTAGTTGGGTGCAGCCATAAACCGGGTTTAAGCTGCTCAGTAACGTAGTGTACCGTTAACGATAATTATGATTAACTGAAGTGATTTAGGCATAACGGTTCATAGATTATTAGAATAGTCGAATAAGGGGAATAACTCAGTAAATATAATATATGCGAATATAGTAAGTATTATCTCCCTTATATGCATTTTTCAATTTGATAATATTTTTTTTCGATATATTGAACAACGTTCTTGTTGACGAGAATAGTATTCAGTATATTTAATTATTTGTTAGAAATATCCTTAATCTGTGTAATACAAATATTCACAAAATTATGACTTAGTTGTTTAAATGTACTGTAAAAGTTATCATTTTTATGTTTGTAATGAACATATCACATTTGTAGTAATAAAACCATTTTAGAATTCACTACACCGTTAAATTTTGATCTTTGTTCTATATAAGATGCGATGCGGGATTTCAACGATAAAATATCCGACTTATAGGAATGTTTTTAAAGTATTTAGCAGGAATGTCCCCGCACATAAAAACGCACTGTAACTGGTGGGTTGACCGACTTGTGTTTTTTTTTTAATTTGTTTAAAGAAGAGTCCCCAAACACCTACTACTGGACGGACAATTTACATACACTAACTGATAGCATTATTTGAGTAGGATCGAGTTAAGGGTTCATGACTAGTAAAATTATTAAAAAAATCAAAAGCAGGGCAGTGTAAACTTAATTGTTCTGTCATTTATGTAAATTGTTCCATGTAGCCATACCACGCAGGCTTATCATGAATAATATGCCACTGTCGCTTACATACAACATTTGTTTCCTTAAATATTTTTTGAAAAATATTAGACCCTATGTTTATAGGTAAACAATTTGCAAATAGTTCCTAATAAAGTTAATCAATGCATATGATCTATATGCTATTTTCTCCAAGTATTTGTTTTTCTATTCATCCATTAACCCTTTACTTCATATGGACGCCTTTGGACACCTCTAATATTGAAAGCATTAATTCACCACATATCAGCAATGGTTGAATTCTGTTTATATTAACTGACAGAGTGGAAAACAGTGCAGGAAGTGTTCAGATTGCTCGTTACGAGCAATCTGAACTCTTCCTGCACTGTTTTCAAAGGCCTTCTGTGATTGGTGCGGGAAAATGTGTATCTATGGAGTGAAGGGTTAAATCAAATAATTCATATGAAACCTACACTTTTTTCTCCAGTTATTTATTTTTCATTTATAACATCAATAAAACTTTCATTTCACTCTGGCATGTCGTTGTATCCATCATCAGCTCCGCTTGTATCACCCAACAACTGTCTCTGTTACGTCTCTGTTGAAGATAAAAATCAATCAGTTATACAAAATAGCGGGGAAGTTGTTGTTTTTTTTTTGTTTTTTTCTTTCTTGTTTTTTGAATGGGGTTTTACGGCATTTTCAACACTTTTCAAGTTACAGATGGCATGTTCAGTTTTATTGTTGGAGGAAGACATCAGAAATTGATCTTAGTAGAAGAAATGTCCTTCCGCATGTAAATGGCAAACTTTCTAAAATAAAGTTTTTGGAGCGAGGCGGACTCATACCTATGACCTTAGCTGTGATAGGAAATTGGTCTTAAGACGGCGCCTTATATCACTCGCTCACGGAGAACCCCGGGGCAGTAAAGGAGTTTATAGAGAAATGACCACTCAGACGTAGAGGGTTCAATATCTCAGTGTCAACCCGATAAACTTTAATAACCAAAACTCTGTACTGACTTTAACCAAATAATAGAGTAGAGAGTGATTCATATAATTACAATGTTTGACTGATTAATTGAATATTAAGCGTAATTTTTATGCCATCGAGGGCTAACAAACTATTTGTTAACCTAACAACTGTTTCCAGGGATCCAGGAAGGTTTACCAGTACTCGAGCACACCCCCATCTCCGCAAGTAGATGATAACTTTCACACTTGAATCAGCGGTGATAGACGAATGATAATGAGACACAATGTCGTATATCAACCATAACGGAGATTGTGGCCGGGTAGGGATTTGAACTCACGACCTCTGGATTGATAGTCAGACGAATAAATTAAATAGGATCAATCAGAGAAATTTCACGAAATAAAGCTAACGCAAATTTACTGTTTTTGACAGTAATAAAGTACACGTTGGAATGTATGGTAATGTTGTTTATATATAGTTAAATAAAACGTAGCTTTTAACTCTTATATGTTGTTTTTTCCCCAAAAATATTTGGTATAACGTACATAACATGCAATATACCTGCAAACAAGCAAAAATGACCCCTTAAGACAGGTGACTGCTTTAAACAGGTTGAGTAAAACTATAATTACAAGAAGGGTGAATGAAAAATGTAGCTGTTTAAGATAAGCGGTTGCTTAATAGAGGTGACCAAACTCACTTACTCGCGTAAATAAACAGGACTGATATAAAAAAAAAAATCATCAATTCTATTGCGTGTAGTATACATTTATACACCTATGTTTATTATAAACTGAATACTAAACCAAATTTATGTTGATGGAATGAAGCTAATAAAGTTTGTTGAATACCTTTTCGTGAAAGCCGAATATCCATCTGCATAGATCATAACACTAATTGGTCAGACGAGAACCGCAAAATACGGGAATCGTACTGGGTTCGCAGATTAAATACAATTCAACCTTTTGGCCTCAACAAAGGGGACGATGTACGTGTTACTATACACAAATAATGTACTTCGCCAGTGCATCTACCAATATATATATGCAATAGTTTAAATCTTACTCACACAGTTCTTCTCAATTTATATGTTTTGTTCAATATGATGCTATGACTAAATGCCGGCGTTCACCAATAGGCCTTCAACAAACTTTTTTGCTTTATTCCATCAATATAAATTTAGTTTACTATTCAGTTTGTAATAAACTTAGTTGTATTTTGGAATTGTTCTGCTGTTCGATTTCACCGACGCTCTTTTAACCGCTCTTCGATTCAGCAAACACAAAAATGACTCTTGGTAATGTGGAGCACAGCAATATTAAATACGTGTTATCAATAATTGTTCTTGTTCACAAATATGTTGTTACATCGTAAAGATTAGAGGTAAAACAGGGTTAAACTAACATTTTAAAACAGTTAACAAATAAAAAAATGTCACGTAATTTGTAGAAATTCTAAATTGATACACTGCAGTTTTCTGTCACTTTAAATACTTATAAAACCAGTAATACATAGAAATATAATTAAGAGTAGATTTATTTCAAGTTTATCATATACTTTTGTAGAAATCGGCGTATTAATAAATAAGGAAATAACTTATCACATGGGTACGTCCAGGTAATACGTGCCTTATTCAGCAACTGTTATCTTAATTAGTAATATAAAATAAATTGTTGAAGATGTATAAAAGGTGCGGTATTGGGTTCAATATATATTGACAAGGTAAATGAAAAAAATCATAAGTATAATCTTGTCTTAATGGTACGATAATCATCAGCATAAAGTACAATTAGTATCTCTCTCCATACCAACCCAACCATGACTAAGTTGTTTCGGTATTTCGTCATTACTCCCACACCCAGCAACATCCATGGGTTTATAAACGTGTGTGTGTATTTCACGGTCACATCATACGAATATCAACGCTGGTATAAGTAATTACTAAAGTCAGCATAGAGGCTACATTAATTATTTAAAATGTCTAACTTTAAATGGATTGTTATATTTTTAACACTAAATTCAGTCGGTGTTTTAAGTGGAACGTTTTCTAACTTGGCAATGGAAATTAAACAATTAAAACAAATGATAGATGAACTAAAGGTGGACAACGTTAAACTTACGGATCGCCTAGCAGCAAATGAAAACGTAACACGGAAATTGATTAATGACATGGAAACTATTAAGACACACTATTCATTCAGAAATATCAGAGACACTGTAGTACCGGATCAGAGTGCTCATAGGTTGAACAAAAGAGGTAGGCATAAATTGACTTTATCTATTTTCTTATTTATATTAAACTATATTTATGTTTAACTTATTTTGAATTCGGTGAAATATATAAAGGCAATATGATTTGTGAAATGAGTTCACGTATGTTCAGGTGTGTTTTTGTCTGCTCTATGCTTAGTCCGTCTTCAAGCTTTTTATCCACCCAAAGCTTAATTCGGCTTCAAGTTTTTTGTCCGATTCAAGCTTAATTCGGATTCAAGCTTTTTGTCCGCTCCAAGCTTAATTCGGCTTCAAGCTTTTTGTCCGCCCCAAGCTTAATTCGGCTTCAAGCTTTTTGTCCCTTTAAGCTTTGTGTCCGTTCCAAGCTTTTTGTCCGCGAACAATTTAGAAAAATAGCATGACACATTTTTTCGGCACAAAACAGTACACTGAATGACGTATTTAGTTTAACTGTTAAGACAAACTATTCATTCAGAAATATCAGAGACACTGTAGTACCGGATCAGAGTGCTCATAGGTTGAACAAAAGAGGTAGGCATAAATTGACTTTATCTATTTTCTTATTTATATTAAACTATATTTATGTTTAACTTATTTTGAATTCGGTGAAATATATAAAGGCAATAGGATTTGTGAAATGATTTCACGTGTGTTCAGGTGTGTTTTTGTCCGCTCATGCTTAGTCCGGCTTCAAGTTTTTTGTCCGCTTCAAGCTTAATTCGGATTCAAGCTTTTTGTCCGCTCCAAGCTTAATTCGGCTTCAAGCTTTTTGTCCGCCCCAAGCTTAATTCGGCTTCAAGCTTTTTGTCCCTTTAAGCTTTGTGTCCGTTCCAATCTTTTTGTCCGCGAACAATTTAGAAAAATAGCATGACACATTTTTCGGCACAAAACAGTACACTGAATGACGTATTTTAGTTTAACTGTTAAACCTGCTATTTATTTCAGTTCTTAAGATATATCAAAATAGTTATAATATAAATAGATATACTAATATTAAAAACTAAAACAATAACTTTTTTCCTGTATTCTTCCAGCTGCATATCATCACAGACGACATATCCGCGCGTTCGGAGGGATAGCATTCCAAGCGGTACTATCACGTGATGCTGTGTACTCTGCCGATCAATCAATTAAGTTCAATTAAATTTTAACAAATGTGTATAAAAGAAAGTCGGGTTACGACTCCACGACCGGCGTTTTCACGGCCCCGTATTCCGGCATCTATATGTTCCATACAAATGTTGTGGCGCTTAAAAACAACTATGTGGAGGCGAGTATATACCGTAATGAAAAAATTCAAGTCACCGCGGTTAGCGACAGTGGTGCAACAATGACTGACAACAAAGCAGCGGCGTGGAACCAGGGTGGCACGATGTGTATTCTGAAGATTGTTGCTGGGGACCAGATTTCAGTGAAAATCAGCTGGCCAATCGGTGAAATTAAAATTCATGGCTTTTACAAAACTACGTTTGGTGGATTCCTTTTGCGAAAACTTTGAAGTGTTTAACTAGCAACTATTACGGCTTTCTTTAAGATCAGAGCAAAAGTGATTTAAACGGAGCGGTAGTGAAGTGGATAGTGTGTTCGCCGCTCATGGTAGATGTATCGGGCTCGACCCCAAACCGGAATTAACGCTCTCAAAATACAACACTCAGCAACAGTTCGATCCATGATTTAAAAGCAGTTCATATAAGCTTAATCAATTCTTCGCAATCGAGCTAAAATAAATTAGTTTACACTTACAATAGTGACTGTACTAGAGTATTTCGTTACTATACTTAATGATACAATACTTTTTTCTTGGTCATTATCAATTATATGTGTATGTTATTGTATTATTTATGTACAGTACATGTCTCAAACCCTGAAGGCTCGAACACCATATTATAGCTCGAAATATTCATCTGGACCCGGCCGAAATCTTATTTTGATGTATATACCCGTACATGTAAGGTGTTGATGTTGAACAATACTTGGCTCGAACAACCCTTTACTCGAATTTTCTTAATCCAGTTCCGGACTCGAGCCATCGAGGTTCTACTGTATATGTATGTTCAAATATTCGTGATTGTTTATCAAAAGAGGCTAAGATCCTTTGAGACGTAATCCCACCATTGGAAACAGGAAATAATCCTTGTTTCTTATCTTTAAAAATGCATTTTCCTTATATCATTACTCATTTTTATTGTTATTTAATGGGCATTATTGATGTATTTCGAACATTTTCAAAGCATTAACATGTTTAAATTGTGAATTTAGAAGAAAAACAAATTATGCTTAAAAATTTGGGTATGAATAAAATGATTTCGAAAAATATTATTTCACTTTGTCGACAGTGTACACATTGAACAGAAAAAATAAACTTATACGACACATGATCCTTACTTTTCCCATCATATTGTGGTAGTGCAGAGGTTGAAAAACAATAAAATGTAAGTTTCACTTCTTTCATTTGGGTCTTTCTATGAATGACAAGCCATCAAACTTTTATTATTTACTATAGAATTAAACACAACTATCAATGTATGGGTTACACCTTGATTCTAAAACTTACTGATGTTTACAAATATTTGGTGGTCGACCCCCTTACTTTTGGGCATTAAGCTTTCCTATCTAACTGTCCGATGATTGGAAGGACGGGGGACTTAATTGTTCGAAATCCTCCTAAAGCCTTTAGCGGACGGGGTTATATTTGCTATTATCTTCGCCCTGTGTTAACCTTAATTATTGGTCTCGGACTGCTCCTGCTCCCGTAGGATGACATCGCTTGTTTCTTTTGCAAAGTAAATACAGTGAAAGGAAAAAGAAAGTATACATACCTATAAACGTCGACAGGTCAAGGAACAATAAATGTATTGAATATAAATTTTGTATATTTATATTTCATCATATTGTTCAATAAAAAAAAATCAAGCATTTAATTCATTTCAAAGCAAAACAATCAGAAAAAATCAGTTCATTTTCCACCACATGAATAAACTAAGCCAATAATGAAATAATTTTAAAAAACAAAATGTATACTTTTATTTTTCCTTTCAGTGTACTTGAGCATTTTTGATTGTTGTTTTTTTTTTGTAAGAGAATGGTTTGGCTTGGATACGTTCATTTATTCATTTTTTAATTGATGACGGGGGAGAGCGAAGTTGGGTGCAGCCATAAACCGGGTTTAAGCTTCCCAGTACCGTGTTGTACTAGTTGGGTGCAGCCATAAACCGGGTTTAAACTTCCCAGTACCGTGTTGTACTAGTTGGGTGCACCCATAAACCGGGTTTAAGCTTCCCAGTACCGTCTTGTACTAGTTGGGTGCACCCATAAACCGGGGTTAAGCTTCCCAGTACCGTTTTGTACTAGTTGGGTGCACCCATAAACCGGGGTTAAGCTTCCCAGTACCGTCTTGTACTAGTTGGGTGCACCCATAAACCGGGGTTAAGCTTCCCAGTACCGTCTTGTACTAGTTGGGTGCAGCCATAAACCGGGTTAAAGCTTCCGAGTATCGTATTGTACTAGTTGGGTGCACCCATAAACCGGGGTTAAGCTTCCCAGTACCGTCTTGTACTAGTTGGGTGCAGCCATAAACCGGGTTTAAGCTTCCCAATATCGTATTGTACTAGTTGGGTGCACCCATAAACCGGGGTTAAGCTTCCCAGTACCGTCTTGTACTAGTTGGGTGCAGCCATAAACCGGGTTTAAGCTTCCCAGTATCGTATTGTACTAGTTGGGTGCACCCATAAACCGGGGTTAAGCTTCCCAGTACCGTCTTGTGCTAGTTGGGTGCGCCAATAAACCGGGGTTAAGCTTCCCAGTATCGTCTTGTGCTAGTTGGGTGCAGCCATAAACCGGGGTTAAGCTTCCCAGTATCGTCTTGTGCTAGTTGGGTGCACCCATAAACCGGGGTTAAGCTTCCCAGTATCGTATTGTACTAGTTGGATGCAGCCATAAACCGGGGTTAAGCTTCCCAGTACCGTTTTTTACTAGTTGGGTGCAGCCATAAACCGGGGTTAAGCCTCCCAGTACCGTCTTGTACTAGTTGGGTGCACCCATAAACCGGGGTTAAGCTTCCCAGTACCGTCTTGTACTAGTTGGGTGCACCCATAAACCGGGTTTAAGCTTCCCAGTATCGTATTGTACTAGTTGGGTGTACCCATAAACCGGGGTTAAGCTTCCCAGTACCGTCTTGTACTAGTTGGGTGCAGCCATAAACCGGGTTTAAGCTTCCCAGTATCGTATTGTACTAGTTGGGTGCACCCATAAACCGGGGTTAAGCTTCCCAGTACCGTCTTGTGTTAGTTCGGTTCACCCATAAACCGGGGCTAAGCTTCCCAGTATCGTATTGTACTAGTTGGATGCAGCCATAAACCGGGGTTAAGCTTCCCAGTACCGTTTTGTACTGGTTGGGTGCAGCCATAAACCGGGGTTAAGTTTCCCAGTATCGTCTTGTACTAGTTGGGTGCAGCCATAAACCGGGGTTAAGCTTCCCAGTATCGTTTTGTACTAGTTGGGTGCACCCATAAACCGGGGTTAAGCTTCCCAGTATCGTCTTTACTAGTTGGGTGCACCCATAAACCGGGGTTAAGCTTCCCAGTATCGTATTGTACTATTTGGGTGCAGCCATAAACCGGGGTTAAGCTGCTCAGTAACGTAATGTACCATTAACGATAATTATGATTAACTGAAATAATTTAGGCATAACGGTACATAGATTATTAGAAATAGTCGAATAAGGGGAATAACTCAGTAAATATAATATATGCGAATATAGTAAGTATTATCTCCCTTATATGCATTTTTCAATTTGATAATATTTTTTTCGATATATTGAATAACGTTCTTGTTGACGAGAATAGTATTCAGTATGTTAAATTATTTGTTAGAAATATCCTTAATCTGTGTAATACAAATATTCACAAAATTATGACTTAGTTGTTTAATGGATGAATAGAAAAACAAATACTTGGAGAAAATAGCATATAGATCATATGCATTGATTAACTTTATTAGGAACTATTTGCAAATTGTTTACCTATAAACATAGGGTCTAATATTTTTCAAAAAATATTTAAGGAAACAAATGTTGTATGTAAGCGACAGTGGCATATTATTCATGATAAGCCTGCGTGGTATGGCTACATGGAACAATTTACATAAATGACAGAACAATTAAGTTTACACTGCCCTGCTTTTGATTTTTTTAATAAGTTTACTAGTCATGAACCCTTAACTCGATCCTACTCAAATATCAGCTATCAGTTAATGTATGTAAATTGTCCGTAAATTTACAGTACATTTAACCCTTTCCTTCATATAGACACCTTTTGACACCTCTAATATTGAAAGCATTAATTCACCACATATCAGCAATGGGTGAATTATGTTTATATTAACTGACAGAGCGGAAAACAGTGCAGGAAGTGTTCAGATTGCTCGTCACGAGCAATCTGAACTCTTCCTGCACTGTTTTCAATGACCTTCTGTGATTGGTGCGGGAAAACACGTATCTATGAAGTAAAGGGTTAAACCCTTTACTTCATATAGACGCCTTTGGACACCTCTAATATTGAAAGCACTAATTCACCACATATCAGCAATGGTTGAATTCTGTTTATATTAACTGGCAGAGTGGAAAACAGTGCAGGAAGTGTTAAGATTGCTCGATACAATTGCATCTGCCATATATAACCTGAAATGTGTTGAAAATGGCGTCAAACCCATTATTTTATCTAAAGCATTTAACCCTTTACTTCATATAGACGCCTTTGGACATCTCTAATATAGACGCCTTTGGACACCTAATATAGACGCCTATGGACACCTCTAATATAGAAGGCTTTTGAATTATTGGATGAATTATGTTTATATCAACTGACAGAGTGGAAAACAGTGCAGGAAGTGTTCAGATTGCTTGTCACGAGCAATCTGAACTCTTCCTGCACTGTTTTCAAAGGCCTTCTGTGATTAGTGAGGGAAAATGTGTATCATGGAGTGAAGGGTTAAATCAAATAATTCATATGAAACCTACACTTTTTTCTCCAGTTATTTATTTTTCATTCATAACATCGATAAAACTTTCATTTCACTCTGGCATGTTGTCGTTGTATCCATCATCAGCTCCGCTTGTATCACCCAACAACTGTCTCTGTTACGTCTCTGTTAAAGATAAAAATCAATCAGTTATACAAAATAGCGGGGAAGTTGTTGTTGTTTTTTTTCTTTCTTGTTTTTTGAATGGGGTTTTACGGCATTTTCAACACTTTTCAATTTACAGATGGCATGTTCAGTTTTATTGTTGGAGGAAGACCTCAGAAATTGATCTTAGTAGAAGAAATGTCCTTCCGTTTCCGCATGTAACTGGCAAACTTTCTTACATAAAATTTTTGGAGCGAGGCGGACTCGTACCTATGACCTTAGCTGTGATAGGAAATTGATCTTAAGACGGCGCCTTACATCAATCGCCCACGGAGAATCCCGGGGCAGTAAAGTAGTTTATTGAGAAATGACCACTCAGACGTAGCGGGTTCAATCTTAGGGTCAACCCGATTAACTTTAATAACCAAAACTCTGTACTGACTTTAACCAAATAATAGAGTAGAGAGTGATTCATATAATTACAATGTTTGACTGATTAATTGAATATTAAGCGTAATTTTTATGCCATCGAGGGCTAACAAACGATTTGTTAACCTAACAACTGTTTCCTGGATTCCTGGAAGGTTGACCAGTACTCGAGCACACCCCCATCTCCGCAAGTAGCTAAAAACTTTCACACTTGAATCAGCCGTGATAGACGAATGATAATGAGACACAATGTCGTATATCAACCATAACGGAGATTGTTGCCGGGTAGGAATTTGAACTCACGACCCCTGGACTGATAGTCAGACGGGCTAACGACTGAGCTTTGTAAGCTTTAGAGCCTTCCGAGCTAAATCAATTTGGAGGAAACAAACACACCAGTGTAAACGAATATCAAAGTTTACATTCGCTTTACTACAGTGTCCCGTTGGGGGCAACCGAATCATATCTGTTGTTTTAAATAAAGTTGAAACAACGATGGTGGAAAGTTGAAACAACGATGGTCGAAACAACGATGGTGAATAGTCGAAACAACGATGGTGAAAATTCGAAACTAAGATGGTGAAAATCGAAACTTATTTCGAATTTTCTTAATGTTATAAATATGCCGTGATGGCCTTCAACTGAACACCATACTTTATTTTCGCTATTATTTGTGAGTTTCAACCATCGCGAATCCAAAGATTTTGTTAATTTAACAATCCTGCTCACTATCGAAATATTTACAATATTCGATAAAAAATACAATTTCGGCGGTTTCACTTTTCGAACATCGCGAATTCAACATTTTGCAAATAAATTAAATAGAATAAATCAGAGAAAACTCGCTAAATAAAGTTCACGCGAATTTATTGTATTTGGCAGTAATGAAGGTTCATGTTGCAATGTATGGTAAAGTTGATCATAAATAGTTAAATTAAACGTAACTTTTAAAGTTAGATGTTTGTTTTTTCAAAATAAGATTTGGTTTGGTACAACGTACATAACATGCAATGTACCTGCAAACAAGCAAAAATGACCCCTTAAGACAGGTTACTGCTTTAACCAGGTTGAATTAAAACTATAATTACAAAAAGGGTGAATGAAAAATGTAGCTGTTTAAGATAAGCGGCTGCTTAATAGAGGACACCACTAAAACAGGTTTGAATATATTATGTTTGTATGGTTTGGAGCCATTGAAGCATTCTGTGAACACAAGTTGTCTTCTTTAAAAATAACCCAAAGGGGAGGTCAGCTAGATAGTTAGAGACGATCGACTGTTAGTTAAAAAAGTGTCCACCAAATGGTTATCCGACTGGTAAATCCATAGTTGTGGTCAGTAAACTCACTTACTCGCGTAAATAAACAGGACTGATATAAAAAACAAATTCATAAATTCTATTGCGTGTAGTATTTATTATAAACTGAATACTAAACCAAATTTATGTTGATGGAATAAAACTAAAAAGTTTGTTGAATACCTTTTCGTGAAAGCCGAATATCCATCTGCATAGATCATAACACTATTATTCTATAGTAAATAATAAAAGTTTGAAGGCTTGTCATTCATAGAGAATCCCAAATGAAAGAAGTGAAACCTACATTTTACTGTTTATCAACCTCTGCACTATCAAAATATGATGAGAAAAGTAGGGGTCATGTGTCATATAAGAGATTTTTTTTCTGCTCAGTGTGTACACTGGTGACAAAGTGAAAGTAGACTTCCGAAATCATGTATTCATACCCCAATTTCATAGCTTCAATTTTTTTTTTCTAAATTCACAATTCAAACATGACAATGCTATCAATATGTTCAAAATACATCAATAATGCCATTCAAATAAAAAAATGAGCATTAAAATAAGGAAAATAAATTTTTAAAGAAGAAGAAATGAGGATTATTTATAACCGCCATCATGCGACTACCCCACGGAAGCACTTCCTTTTTTGCATGGTGGTACTATGCCTCAACAAAGGGGACGATGTACGTGTTGCTTAACACAAATAATATACTTCGCCAGTGCATCTACTTATATATATATGCAATAGTTTAAATCTTACTCACACAGTTCGCCTCAATTTATATGTTTTGTTCAATATGATGCTATGACTAAATGTCGGCGTTCACGAATAGTCCTTCAACAAACTTTTTTGCTTTATTCCATCAATATAAATTTAGTTTACTATTCAGTTTGTAATAAATTTAGGTGTATTTTGGAATGTTCTGCTGTTCGATTTTACCGACGCTATTTTAACCGCTCTTCGATTCTGCAAACACAAAAATGACTCTATGTAATGTGGAGCACAGCAAAATTAAATAATTGTTCATACCGTTTATAAAAACAACAAACTGACAGGGAAACTACTTTAATATTTTATGTTAATAGTGTTCATAGTTAAACAATATATTGACGGTTTGTTCAATTTATAAACAGTTTTGATCTAATATTCAGTTTATAATAAATGTCGCCGTATAAAACCTTCTACATGCACTTGTCTGCGATTCTATTTTTAACAGCTCTGCGATTCTGTTACGAGAGTCATTCCTCTAAACGCTACCTGTGTGTTATGTAGGTCACAATAATTTTAACTACTTCGTCTGTTAAAAACCAGAACCTGGTATCTACATTTTTTGGAATTGTTCAGGAACGTGAAAAAACGTTGTCAAATGTTAAAAAATCCATATATACACAGAATTCTTAGCAATTTGACTCATCGATACATACTTTAGTAATATACATATGTTTCAAATTATTTGTTCTTCAAATGATGACATATAAGACTATTTAGGTTTTGGCAGACTAAATTTAGTTAAAAAGCAGTATTTATGAATAGGTTAAACATCTTATCTACCGATAAGAGGTTCTGATTTTAAGCAAAATGAAAAGTGTTCTTTATTTCAGCCAACCATACCCTGGTATCCATAGATGCATGTATTTAGCATATGTAAATAACAGACATTTCTGAAAATATTTTATGCCAGAACCTAGTATATAACTATACCAGTCTTTAGCTTTAAGGACATGATAACAAATTGTATATAAATGGAGAGGCAGAATGTTGTATTAACCAAAACAATAATTTGGCATTAACAAAAGCAAGAGTTAAGTACTTTTTTTATTTTGCTATTGAAGAGTATACATGAATACAATGGTATGGCAGTACAACTTGATAACAAAAATCTAATAAGATAAAGACATAACACTGTAAATTGCCATATGCTGTTCTGGTTGTAACATAAGTCGCAGAAATACCGATACTTTTTAAAACAAAACATGTTATCTAGTGGGTTGATAACATTTATAATCATGATAAAGTCATATAGATGCAATCGTATTATTCAGGTATATAAGGCTGTAATTATGTTTTCTTTTAATGATGAAAGAAACATTTACACAATTATTATACACACATTTTACATACTATTACATAGTATTACTATCAGACCTAAAATTGTGCCTGTTGCAATTCGTGGTTCTGATATCATTATAATCATTTTTCCTATACACCCTGGATATTTCTAGTTTCAAACAGTTTAAATACTAAGACATTGAGTTGAGTATTTTTAAAAACATGAACACTGAATATTGAAATGAATGTTTTTTATCACTGTTCAACTGTCTTGTCTTCTACCATTACATGTATATAGATATATGCTGTTACATGGGACATGTTTAAGTTTTAGTACTCGTTGAATTTGGATGGTATTCCACCATTCTTTCACAAAGTAATCGTATCCTTTTTCTTGGCACTTGATATATGTAATTTTGCTTTGTACAAATACAGCAGTTGTTCTTTTGACTATTTACTACGCATCATCTTCACTTTCTGATATTCCCTTAATTCGTCAAAATCATATTTGAAGTGGCACGTATATGGATCGTCTTAAATAATTTGCTCCACTTTATGCCGGTTTATTTTGTTTTTACCCATTTTCCGTGTTTGTGTTCTGGGTGTTTTATATCTGACATTCTTTGAAATCCATATGTTTCGGGTTCACTATGTAGTAAGGACTTTTTTTTGGAATGTCATAGATATGACAGTGTCCCACTAGCTTGTTAAAAAGATATTTGATTTTGACTTTTTTTACTTCAAAAGCTGCGTACATACATTGCATATCATGCCCACTCTCAAGACATTGATGGTCATTTATTTTGATGTTCGGTATTGTTTTTACAGAAATATAGATACGTGTGGCCATGATCTGATTTCTGTTTTACCTAGGTTACACTCCTGGGTATAGAATTACGTGTTCAACTGAAGATTCAAACTTGAAAGATTGAAATGTGTGATTCTTGATTAAAGATAATATGCTACCCTTTTGTCACCTGCACCATATATAGGCAAGATATAACAACACCATTTGTTTATGCAATACATCACATTTACTAGTGAACATGGTGTGTACACGACTGATTGTAAGGTACAGGTGTGAACTTTGCTTCTCTGCCTTGCAATCTTGCTATCCTTGTGTTTTTGTTCGGGGCAAATGTTACAGCATCACTATCGTTATTCGAGATGTACTGGTTGGTACACTTAATTAGAATTTGAAATGTATTTTAATATTTTTCTTGTAGGCATTCGCTTTTGATTTAAGTGTTTCTTACTATCACTTCTATCTCCAAGTTCACTTTCCATTGTCTTTCTAGCAGTTTTGTTTACTTCTGTGATATACTTCTCTTTTATGGTTGTTGTATTGTTACATTAGTTTTCCTCTGTGACAGCATTTACATTATGCGACTTCTCTTTTATGGTTATTGTATCATCAAGTTTGTTTTCCTCTGTGACAGCCTTTAAATACCCGTCTTCTCTTTCATGGTTGTTGCATCGTTACATTTTTTTTCCTCTGTGACAGTACTTACATTTTCCGATTTCTTTTTTACGGCTGTTGTATCATCACGTTCGTTTTCCTTTGTGATAGCACTTACATTAGCTGACTTCTTTTTAATAGCTGCAATATCGTTACACTCATTTTCCTCTGTGACAACACTTACAATGTCCTTCTTCTCTTTTATGGTTGTTATATCGTTACACTCATTTCCTCTGTGACAACACTTACAATATCCAACTTCTCTTTTATGGTTGTTATAGCATTACACTCATTTCCTCTGTGACAACACTTACAATATCCAACTTCTCTTTTATGGTTGTTATAGCATTACACTCATTTTCCTCTGTTACAACACTTATAATATCCATTTTCTCTTTTATTATTATTTTATCGTTACACTCACTTTCCTCCGTGACAGCACTTGCAATATCCAACTTCTCTTTTAGGATTGTTATATCATTACACTCATTTTCCTCTGTGACAGCACTTACAATATCCAAATTCATTTTTATGGTTGTTATATCGTTACACTCATTTTCCACTGTAACAGCACTTACACTATCCAACTTCTCTTTTATGGTTGTTATATCGTTACACTCATTTTTCTCTGTGACGACACTTGCAATATCCAACTTATCTTTTATAGTTGTTATATCATTACACACATTTTTCTGTGACAACAATTGCAATATCAAACTTCTCTTTTATGGTTGTTATATCGTTACACTCATTTTCCTCTGTGGCAACACTGGCAATATCCAAACTTCTATTTTATGTTTGTTATATCGTTACACTCATTTTCCTTTGTTACATCAATTAAAATATCAAACTTTTCTTTTATGGTTGTTATTTCGTTACGTTCAATTTTTTTGTTACAGCAATTATTTCATTTCCAGATATGTTTTCATTTTCAACCAAAAACTGTTATTTCTGTGTGGCAAAGGTATAAAGGTCGTTATCATTATCATATGGCTACATCTAGAAAATTATTTACTGATAATAATTCTGTATTTTAAACTAACCATTTATCATGCTACTATAATATGAACAAATGCACGATAACCACAAAAAGTGTTACGGTGACAGTAGTAATAATTGATATAATTATTGAGTATTAGTACAATTTTAATTTATTAATTAACTAATTGGTTGACTTATACAGGAATAATTATTGAAATTTTGGTATTTATTTATAGTATCTATTTCTAGTACAATAAATACTTATCTAATTGCATTTATGTATAATATTGAGCGATGCATAAAATTACATACTTTTAAAATTCATAATTTTGTGTCACTTTTTTAGTTTTTCTAGATTGTGTTCATACCATTGCTTATCATCAACACAATAACAATTAGATGAAATCTGATATACTAAGTTATCAACACCAATTTGCACTTCTTTGGTCAAATACTTGCTTTTAAAATGTTTCATTTACAAATGATATAGACTGGTTTTTACCCCAACCGGACATTGTCACTATTTCTCAAACAGCCATACAATTGTATTGTTTAATACCAGGGTATGGCTGAATATTGTTTGTATTTATTTACTAGTAGACATGTGTGTCCCCAGATGCTAGGTTTTGGCAAAATGGTACAGATGATTATAGTTGTCACATGTTTAAGCTGTAACCTGTCATAGTCATATACTTTGTTCTGACTCTGGGGATTTTACCGATTTCTTCCTGGTAGTTAAAAACCAAAATATTGTATGCACAGGTGATATACTCTGGCATGCAAATGAGTTGCATAAATGACAAATATATATAGTATCTTCATCTACAAGATTTTGGCAGGTGAAAATCAGATTGATTTCAGATACAAGGTTTAATCTATAATCAATATCTTCAAAACTAATTAAGGTATAAGGCTGAAATTTTGAGACAAAATGCGTTTACAAGATATCATACTAATAATTTGAAAACTCTATTTTCGGAAATTTGGGTAGATACCTGGTTCTGGTTTTTTACAGACGGCTTGTTTGTGTTTCTACCTTTTTTTAAAAACAACAAATTTATGGGATACTACCGTCATATGGGTTATGGGCGCGTGATCGCGCGCATTTGTACTGTATATAGTTAAAAGTCTTAGTTTGTAATATTTTCTCAGTCTGTCTGCAGTATTTTATATATAGAAAATTGTTCTTGTGTTGTTGTATTCTTTTATTTTTGTCCTCTGATGAAGTCGTTAAGCCGAAAGCTAGCTAAGGACATCTCGTTATAAGTTTTAGCACTGTACAATGGTAATTCTGTCTACTGTGTGTGTGTGTGTATGTATGTATATATATCTTAGAGAGAATTATACAGTAGAGAGAATTACCATTTAACAGTGTATATAAAGAATTTTAAAGAATTCAGTATAGTTTGGGTGTATTAATTTTTAATAATTAATTTATTATCTCTCCCATATATATATATATATATATTTATATTAATCGAATGGGCATGCTGGAAAACGGAATGCATTCTAAATGCTGATGCAAACGGCACTATGTAGAGGTTTAAAGCTCTAATAACCGAGACTATGATTGTGATAAAATTGTTACTTACTCAAGCTCGCATATATATCTGACTTTCATATCACACGGTGCATCATTCCAATGAAACTTCTCTGCCCTGAAATGTTTATATCAGATAAACAAATGTAAACAGGAAAACTGAACATAAAGCCACTTTTATTAGGTAAACATACACTAGCTAGGTAAGCATGTAGCCACGGTACCTAGGTAAACATAGTGAACCTAGATAAAGTACATACAGTACCTAGGTAAACATACATTAAAAGGTAAAAATGCGTTACAGTATCAAGTTAAACAGACAGTACACAGTACCAATGTACACACAGTTACTAGGTAAACATACAGTATACAGGACCAAGGTACACACACAGTAACTAGGTAAGCATACAGTACCAAGGTACACACACAGTACCTAGGTAAACACAGTATACAGGACCAAGGTCCACACACAGTATCTTGGTAAACATACAGTACACATAGGTAGACATCAAGGACACATAACCTAGATTAATGAACAATACCTAGGTAAAGATATAAAACCTAGATAAATATAAAATACAAGGTAAACATACTCTACGTTTAGACACATGGTAAACAGGTCAGTATTTCACGGTACACTGATTTACTAGTATACATCCAGATGTATTTTTTACACATTAACTTCTATATTTACTATGTTTATTAATATGCATATTATAACATTACTAATCCTCTTTAAATACTTACCCATGGTACATAAGGCAATTAGCTGCCCTGGCATTGTTGGGCTCGCCCGCTCCCCAGTCGAAATATGAAATACTGCCTCCATTCCCTTCCCACACCCAGTCATTCTCAACAGCTATATCATTACCGCCAATCCAAAGGTAAGTGGTCGCGGCTTCATAAATATATAATAAACATATCTTTGAAATATAAATATTGGTACAGCTCGGAGTAAACGCACATCTAGTAATACAAATGACTATAATACCTTTCAAAAAGAGCTACATAACAAGTTCATGGTTGCCTAAGCTCCGGCTCATTTTTGTCATTTAAAAGTGGGTGAGATGATGATGATGATAATTGTATTCATCGTTGTCACCGGTTTCCCATAATGGCGACGCCTCCAGAAGAGTATTAGTAATTTTAGATTTTCGGAGAATAGTGCAGAGATACAAAATGCCATTTTTGTAGTTTCCCTGGTTATTTTACATGTCCGGTGTAATGCACCAATACATTGGACCTCTATTTTTGTTTAAGTATCATCCGAAAGACGCATAAGTATTTTTTAGTTGGAGGAGCAGGCGATCGAACCTGCGACGCCTGGATTTACAGTTCAAGTCCGTAATCACTGGACCACTTATCCGCTCAAAGGGTGGTGAGAAGCCATGCACGTTCTAGTTTAAAGGGCATATGTTTCGGAGCTCCTCGGTCACAGCTTGCGAACTGTTTGTGATTTGTATAATTGGGCAAGGTGTTCCTAATGAGGGACATGTATAATAGTAACCTGCATACAGTAGCCAGTCTACGTACCTTGACTGTGACTCCTGTTGCGATTGGCGTCCATTTCCGTTGGGGGCACATTATAATATTTGATGCACGCATTAATCTTTTAGCACGTTGTTAAAAAGTTTTAATGTTTGTCTTATTACTAGTATTTAAGAATGTCAATATTTGGGCCGGAAATTCAGCCCGTATGATTTTCATTGGTTACAACCGGGCGTTCAAGATAGAGGTAAGAGCAGCCTTGCCAAAACAATTTCCATTCGTAAATAAACATTGAAGCTGAACAAACATATGATACCATAAAGATATGTAAACAATGTTAAATTTTGATGCAGGAAAAACCCTGCCAGAATGGGACTGAGCGTGAGTGTCTTCACTTCTTGTTGATAAGCAATCGGAATTCCTCTATAGTGTTCGCAGATTTGAATTTCATTTGGGGCTGAGTATTATACCCGGCATTCAATGTAAAATTGACACAGGACTGGAAACCAGGAATCCATTTACTAAACAAAATGGTAGTCAAATGCAGGAGTGTTCACTTTCTCCGAACCGGAAGTAGTAGAGTGAACCAGTCTGGAGTTTGGTATAATAGGTTGGCAGATGAGTCTGAATTCTTTTCTGAATTGCAATATCAATATAAATTATATTTGACAGGCTCCAATACTCGTGTAGTGAATATTGTTCTTATTTTTATAGACGAATGTTATTTTGTTATTTTTTATGCGATACAATTGTCCGTTAACTATTTACCTGTATGTAGTCCTAGTCAATTATAATCAGAAAGACACTTTGCCTCTATGTTTCTGTCGGGCGCTTAATGAAAGGGGTTTTCTAGAGTTTACATAACAATGTGTTCCCCGAATTTACGTCACTAGCACCGATTGATAAGCGCCACCTAGTGATAATACTTCTCACACAACAATTAATTTTGCACTGTTATACATAAAGAGAAATGGACTTCCATTACCAATGGTTCTAGGCACAGTACCACCATCGGAAAAAGGAAGTGCGTCCGTGGGGTAGTCGCATAATGGCGGTTATAGATAATCCTTGTTTCTTCTTCTTTAAAAATGCATTTTCCTTATATTAATGCTCTTTGTTTTATTTGAATGACATTATTGATGTATTTTGAATATTTTGATAGCATTGTCATGTTTGAATTGTGAATTTAGAAAAAAAAACAAATTGATACTTCGAAATTTGGGTATGAATACATGATTTCGGAAGTCTAATTTCACTTTGTCAAAAGTGTACACCCTGAGCAGAAAAAAAATCTCTTACATGACACATGACCCCTACTTTTCTCATCACATTTTGATAGTGCAGAGGTTGACAAACAGTAAAATGTAGGTTTCACTTCAGAATCTTTCATTTGGGTCTCTCTATGAATGAAAAGCCTTCAAACTGTTATTATTTACTATAGAATAAAGGTAAAAATCAATGGTGGCTTTACACCTCTAAAAGTGTCCTGTTTCCATAGATTGTCCTCTGTAGGTCCAATTTTGCAGAACAAACATGGGGTTGACAAGGTTGTTTTTTCACAATTTCGATGGTTTGATGATTCTGCCGATTTGTTGCAGTATATCAAACTGGTATAGCTTCATGAAACAGTACCCAATGTCATTCAAACTTGGCAGAAATAAAAAAAAATGTTCCAATGATCTCATATGCATAAAGAAATATGACAATTTCATTATTTTCAATAAAAATAATGCCCAACCGCTTTACGCAGATCTAATTTCTTGTGCGTAAGAATTTTGCTACGATCATGTAAGGGAGATAATTCTTAAGTGAGACGTAATACAAAGGGTAAAAATAAGCGTGAAACTGCTCTCTCGTGTCATTCTGTTCATAACTTCAGTGGAAGCAAGACATGTTAAATAAAGGTAATTATATCCTAAATTTATTTTAGTTATATACCATCTTAGCGTATGAAAGCTTATTATGATTGCTTGAAAATCACACGGGCTATTTTTCCGATAGAAATATTGACATTTTAAATAAACTACGAGTATATTATTTTTAAAAATAAGACAAACAATAGTTAACCCTTTACTTTATATAGACGCCTTTTGACAGCTCAAATATAGACGTCTTTGGACACTTTATATAGAAGGCTTTTGAATTATTGGGTGAATTATGTATATATTAACTGACAGAGTGGAAAACAGTGCAGGAAGTGTTCAGATTGCTCGTTACGAGCAATCTGAACTCTTTCTGCACTGTTTTCAAAGGCCAGCTGTGATTGATGCGGGAAAACGCGTATCTATCGAGTAAAGGGTTAATACATGCATGAAATATTATTTAATTCCTAACTACAATGGACGCCATTTGCAGCAGGAGTCACAGTCAAGATACGTAGATTTATATATGCTATTAAGACGCATATTGACTTGACTTGACTTGAAGAACATATTCTTGAAAAATATCGCCTAGACTGTTAAAGACGTTTCTGCGGGTTGTTACTGCGTATCGCTACGCGCATAGTTCCTTTCTGTTACTTTCAGTTTCGGGGTCTAATTTCGCCGTTTGGTTAATTAAAAGTCGAGTCGCATTAGAATATTTACAAAGCGAAGTATTTTCATTTCGAGATGTCAGAAATGTAAATTTTGTCAAGGAATCGATCGAAAATCATGGAAGATTATATTGTTTTTCGTTCTAAACCACCAGAAGTGCTTGTACATAACGAAGTCGAAGAAACAACTACGAAATATAATCAACACTCGTAGTGGTAACCATTTCGGATCAACTCATTGTCGGATACGAATCATTTGTGAATTTGTTCCAAAGTGCTGATTACATAATGAATTTACCTGAAACAATATTATTCATACCGGGATGGAGACAAGGAAGAACGAGTCTTGAATTTTGACTTTAAGCTGACCTGATGCATCTAAAAGTTTGGTATTGAAGGACATTATGGAAGACACTTATATGGGTCAATGTTATACATAAACTGTATATGTGGAAATATAAGATCAGTGGAAACAAACAAGACACATCAATTGAACAGGAAAAGTCCAATATCATTTAGCATCAACACAAAGCAATTGAGTATAAGGTTAGTTGATGCTTTATCATAACTCACTGATCAATATCGATGTATCACATAAAATGATAATGAACAACTATAAAAAGTGATTGATTGGTTGAATATTTAGCGTCATTTTCATGCCATCGAGGGCTAACACCCGATCACCTAACCACTGTTTCCTGGAATTAACCAGTATTTGAGCAAACCCATCTCCGCAAGTAACTGATAGCTTTCCCACTTGAATCAGTGGTGAGAGACGATAGAAAAAGAGACATAATGTTGTATATCTATCATCCTGGAGACTGTTGCTGAGCGGGATTCAAACAGTATTCTTACATTGAGTAAATGTTAAAAATAAATTTATACACCGTCACGTTCTGTATTTCCTGTTAAACAGAAAATTGTTACATGAATTATGAAAATAAGAAACTATTCAAAACATTTCAGGAATGCTAAACAGAGTCTCAGGTTACATTTAAATTGAGATGTCGGCGCTTTAAATACCTGTAGTGGTTTCATTAACTATGAAGAGACAATCACTATTGTGACATAGACAACGTATACAGAAGCACTAAATGGAAGAGTGACAATCATCAAAAGGGACCAATGGTAATTATTAATGTAGTTTAACTGTTTCAGCTTATTTCTACTATGGAATAAAACAAAATAATCATGAGCACAACAGATGATTTGAGGGGGATCAAACCTGTGACTACTTGTTTGGCACACCCAATATCCGTGCAAGTAACTGACAACTTTCCCACTTGAATCAGTGATTAAAGATAAATGAACAAGAGACACAATGCTGGAATTTGCATATATTTAAATCATCACAGAGACTGGCCAAGCAGGGATTTGAGCTTGCAACCCCTTGACTGCTTGTTACATAACATAACAGTTTCATTCAGTAAAAAATGTCCACATACATGCAAGTTTATAACCATAACATTTTGTACAATGGTTTGAACATAGATATCATAACAGGAATTGCTGCTCAGATATAGCCCTTGAGTTGTCAAACTATACCCATATATTGTGCTGTTTTATTAAAGTACATTGTCGTTTTTTTAGCCAGACCGATGAGCTCAGTCAATAGAGCACAATATTTCTAGCTCAGGGTTGAGAGTTTGATACCTGGCTGATAGGTTGGCTAACTTACAGTGCTAACAGTCATTCAGATGGGACTTTAAACTGAGGACCTTTATGATGGTGCTATACACTAAGCAAAAGAACCAGGTGAAACATATGATTAGGTTTCTATGATATTTTTCCTGCACTATCCCCCACAAACCTAAAAAGACTAAACTGTTCACTCTTCTGGGTGCATCACCCAAATGGGAAACTGGTGCTGATGTAAATTAAGCGTACATACAAACAAACATTGTCATTTATTTCTTTATCTCATATAAGCTTACTTTAATTTTCAGTGATGAAGTCTGGCAAGTAGTACACCAGGACCAGGCCAATTTATTACAATATATGTTGCCAGAAGCATGGATTGTGACAGTAAATCAGATATTGGGACCATGTTAGGAAAAAGAATTCGAAAAACATGTTTTTTCAAAAGACTAGGAAATGCACATATTATGAAAAATTAAGAACAATCACTACCAGTTCACCAAGCAGTGTTCTAAAATTTGAATGACAATTCAAAGATTAATGTTGGAAGTAGCCCAGTACAGGAATAAAAATTTCAAGTTATATAATAATAATGGATGGCGGTGCGACTACTATAGCCAACATAAATACCAGAAAAAATGACTTGAATGTACTCCTAGATAAAACTCTGAAGATATTATGTTGAGTAGCAGGTCACTGGTGATCCAACCTTGATTGACAGTACATTGTTTTACCACTAGGCCTCTAACATTTCAAACTATTACAAATATTGGTGTTCATCAATTACCTGGTATATATGAAATGTATAAGAGCAACATAACAGTAATTATATTATAAATTACAAATATTATAATTGTTATTTAGTGCATCATTTACAAATATGAAAGTTACCTCTGCAATGAAACTTCATTTATAAAAATTCCAACAGAAAATTTTCACAATTTTGACAATTTTAGGCCATTTTATAAAAAGGGGAGGTAACATTTAGCACTGTAACTTTGTAACAAGCATGGTGACCTGTATTTTTTATTTTATTTTTCTGATATAGTTTGTTATAGTGCCTCTTTGTAGAAAGAATTCTCCGCATTACAACTATTTTTATTATTGAATTAGTGTAAACATGCATCTTTTGCGGCCATTTTATGAAAAAGCGAGGTAACATTTAGCAATGTAACTTAGTAACAAGTAAGGCAACATGTTTTTTATTTTATTTTCTGATATAGTTTGTTATAGTGCCTCTTTGTAGAAAGAATGAAACAATTCTCTGCATTAGAACTTTTTTTATTTTTGAATTAGTGTCAATATGCATCGTTTACGGCCATTTTATGAAAAGGGAGGTAACATTTAGCACTGTAACTTAGTAACAAGCATGGGGACATATATGTTTTATTATATTTTCTGATATAGTTTGTTATGGTGCCTCTTTGTAGAAAGAATGAAACAATTCTCCGCGTTAGAACTTTTTTTATTTTTAAATTAGTGTAAAAATACATCGTTAACGGCCAATTCTATAATCGCATAAATTTATGAAAATCACTGTATGAAATGTGAAACTCACAATAGCATCATGACTTTTTCTGTTTTAGATACTTTATCTTTTGTAACATGAGTGACAACAACATTTTGTTGAAATATATCACTTTGTTAATAAATTAAACAAGATTTATTTATATCTTACACCCATTTGCTGTTTTTTCTTCAAAAACATGTAAAACGGTGTAGTTTAAAAATAGTCATAGCAAAAAAACAAGCATGGTGACCTATATTTTTTTTTTAGTGTTTTAAACTTGTCTTACTTAAAAGTACTTGTGTGCAAAATTTTAAAAAAATCTCCGCGCTAGAACTTACTCGAAGAAACGTCTTTAAACGGAACCAGCTTAAGCCAGTCACACAGCAGTGTGAGCACGTTGATTGCGTAGCGTCAGCGATATTGAATGACGTCATAGTTTGGTAAGTCTTATTATACCACGGCATAGAATCCACAGCCTTTTCGTTGGGGGTTAACATACCCGATTCGTGAGATATCAGGGATTGGGGTAGACTAAACTTCGTCTGTAGAGAGATTAGGTTCTATCGTTTTCTTTTGTAGTTGGGAATTTTTTATACTACCCAATGGAGACTTATGAAAAAATAGTGACATCATACTTTTATAGCGCCCTGAATTTTCAGTTGGTTTAGGTCGTCGTTCTTTAAAATATAAATCGCACAGTGAGCGATCGTTTGTGTGGCTTTACATATAATATTTGATAATTGCATTACGAACTTACGACGTTTTAAATCATATAATTATTAGAATTAATCCACTTTGTAAGTTAGACTAAGCGACAGTGCTGGATACAGTGGCATTATCATTTGGTAATAAAAAAGTAAACCTACTTGATGCTGCATAACTTGGGAACGTTTTCATAAGTAATTGTCGCAGGAAATTGTTTTCTCTCGGTGTTTGTGGCTTTGCAAGGTGGCCATAGAGAGTATCGCATCTATTCTGTACAAAGAAATACGATAACGGTAATATATAAAACGCCATTAAAAACGCACATTTTTTAATATTAAATATATCTTTATCATTTTTATCTGTTCACATACGTTACAAAATTAATAAAATTGTTAAATTAGTGTTTTAAATGGATGAAATATTGGGAAATTTTTGAAAAAACAATGTAAGAAAGTTTTTTCTTGGTTTATCAAATGGTATGTCAAATCCGCCAAAACGTGACAAAATCGATATTTAAATAGGAGAGGTAAACTTGAAACGAGACCTCAATTCTAAAAATAGAAATCATTTAAATACTGCTTGACGACCTTCACATCATCATTCGGATTCTTTCTAAGACGAAACCATTTTTATTACGTCTTAACGTGTTTATAGGATAAAACTGAAATCAAAATGTAATCACGTCATCCATTAAATAGGTCACAAAATAAGTTTCAATTTCAAGTGGGAATTCTGTTTTAGTATAACTTTTTTTCGATATATTATTTTGACATGTTTAAATACATATTCTTTTGGCAATACAGGGTCAGTGAGTATATATAGACATGATATATAAAATAATGTTTTTAACCAATTTTAGAATTTAAAATAAATCCTGATATATTCCCTTTAAAGATTTTTTTTTGTTCCTCATTTTTTGTTTTTCTTTCTAGGTATTACTCTTTTTTCTATTAAGTAAAATTCTTTTTCAATTTTATTTCAATCCGGTAAACATATAATATTTTTTATTGTATTTATACAACATCTTTGGAGAGAACTGTAACTAATGTTGTTATAACTAGACCCATCCATTTTCATATGTTATATATGTGTTATGTTCATTTCTATATGTTGATATAATGTATATATAGCAATGTCGATATATGTAAACATAAATTAGCATTCGTAATAAAATATTAATAAACAAATATAAACCTCAACAATAAACCTTCAGCAAGTTAAAAGAAAACCTTGCTATACTTTAGTGTGCAGTGTGCCAGTCTACATGATTATATTTTGTTAACGCTGTACTTTATTGTGCAGTGTGCCAGACTACAAGATCATATTTGGTTAATGTGGAACTTTATTGTGCATCGTGCTAGACTACAAATTCATATTCTGTTAACGCTGTACTTCATTGTGCATCGTGCTAGTCTACAAGACCATATTTTGTAAACGCGATACTTTATTGTGCAGTGTGCCAGACTACAAGATCGTATTTTGTTAACGCGATACTTTAGTGTGCTGTGTGCCAGTCTACAAGATCGTATTTTGTTAACGCGATACTTTATTGTGCAGTGTGCCAGACTACAAGATCGTATTTTGTTAATGCGATACTTTATTGTGCAGTGTGCCAGACTACAAGATCATATTTTGTTAACGCGATACTTTATTGTGCAGTGTGCCAGTCTACAAGATCATATTTTGTTAACGCGATACTTTATTGTGCAGTGTGCCAGTCTACAAGATCATATTTTGTTAACGCGATACTTTATTGTGCAGTGTGCCAGACTACAAGATCATATTTTGTTTACGCGATACTTTATTGTGCAGTGTGCCAGTCTACAAGATCGTATTTTGTTAACGCGATACTTTATTGAGCAGTGTGCCAGACTACAAGATCGTATTTTGTTTACGCGATACTTTATTGTGTAGTGTGCCAGACTACAAGATCATATTTTGTTAACGCGATACTTTAGTGTGCCAGTCTACAAGATCATATTTTGTTAACGCGATACTTTATTGTGCAGTGTGCCAGACTACAAGATCATATTTTGTTAAAGCGATACTTTAGTGTGCAGTGTGCCAGACTACAAGATCATATTTTGTTAACGCGATACTTTAGTGTGCCAGTCTACAAGATCATAGTTTGTTAACGCGATACTTTAGTGTGCCAGACTACAAGATCATATTTTGTTAACGCGATATTTTATTGTGCAGTGTGCCAGACTACAAGATCATATTTTGTTTACGCGATACTTTATTGTGCAGTGTGCCAGACTACAAGATCATATTTTGTTTACCCGATACTTTATTGTGCAGTGTGCCAGACTACAAGATCATATTTCGTTTACGCGATACTTTATTGTGCAGTGTGCCAGTCTACAAGATCATATCTTGTTAACGCGATACTTTATTGTGCAGTGTGACAGACTACAAAATCATATTTTGATAACGCTGCTCTTAATTGTGCAGTGTGCCAGACTACAAGATCATATTAAGTTAATGCGGTACTTTATTGTGCATCGTGCTAGACTACAAATTCATATTCTGTTAACGCTGTAATTTATTGTGCATCATGCCAGACTACATGTTCATATTTTGTTAACGCGATAATTTAGTGTGAATCCTGCCAGTCTACAAGTTCATATTTTGTAAACGCAATACTTTATTTTGCAGTGTGCCAGTCTACAAGATCATATTTTGTTAACGCGATACTTTATTGTGCAGTGTGCCAGACTACAAGATCATATTTTGTTAACGCAATACTATATTTTGCAGTGTGCCAGTCTACAAGATCGTATTTTGTTAACGTGATACTTTATTGTGCAGTGTGCCAGACTACAAGATCATATTTTGTTAACGCAATACTTTATTTTGCAGTGTGCCAGTCTACAAGATCGTATTTTGTTAACGCGATACTTTATTGTGCAGTGTGCCAGACTACAAGATCATATTTTGTTAACCCGATACTTTATTGTGCAGTGTGCCAGTCTACAAGATCGTATTTTGTTAACGCGATACTTTAGTGTGCCAGTCTACAAGATCATATTTTGTTAACGCGATACTTTATTGTGCAGTGTGCCAGTCTACAAGATCGTATTTTGTTAACGCAATACTTTATTTTGCAGTGTGCCAGTCTACAAGTTCATATTTTGTTAACGCGATACTTTAGTGTGCAGTGTGCCAGTCTACAAGATCATATTTTGTTAACGCGGTACTTTATTGTGCAGTGTGCCAGTCTACAAGATCATATTTTGTTAACGCGTACTTTATTGAGCAGTGTGCCAGTCTACAAGTTCATATTTTGTTAACGCGATATTTTATTGTACATTGTGCCAGACTATAAATTCATATTCTGTTAACGCTGTACGTTAGTGTGCAGTGTGCCAGACTACAAGTTCATATTTTGTTAACGCGATAATTTAGTGTGAATCGTGCCAGTCTACAAGTTCATATTTTGTTAACGCAATACTTTATTTTGCAGTGTGCCAGTCTACAAGATCATATTTTGTTAACGCGATACTTTATTGTGCAGTGTGCCAGTCTCCAAGATCGTATTTTGTTAACGCGATACTTTATTGTGCAGTGTGCCAGTCTACAAGATCGTATTTTGTTAACGCGATACTTTATTGTGCAGTGTGCGAGTCTACAAGATCATATTTTGTTAACGCGGTACTTTATTGAGCAGTGTGCCAGTCTACAAGTTCATATTTTGTTAACGCGATATTTTATTGTACATCGTGCCAGACTATAAATTCATATTCTGTTAACGCTGTACTTTAGTGTGCAGTGTGCCAGACTACAAGTTCATATTTTGTTAATGCGATAATTTAGTGTGAATCGTGCCAGTATACAAGTTCATATTTTGTAAACGCAATACTTTATTTTGCAGTGTGCCAGTCTACAAGATCATATTTTGTTAACGCGGTACTTTATTGTGCAGTGTGCCAGTCTACAAGATCATATTTTGTAAACACGATACTTTATTGTGCAGTGTGCCAGTCTACAAGATCGTATTTTGTTAACGCGATACTTTATTGTGCAGTGTGCCAGTCTACAAGATCATATTTTGTTAACGCGGTACTTTATTGAGCAGTGTGCCAGTCTACAAGTTCATATTTTGTTAACACGATACTTTATTGAGCAGTGTGCCAGTCTACAAGTTCATATTTTGTTAACGCGATACTTTATTGAGCAGTGTGCCAGTCTACAAGTTCATATTTTGTTAACGCGATATTTTATTGTACATCGTGCCAGACTATAAATTCATATTCTGTTAACGCTGTACTTTAGTGTGCAGTGTGCCAGACTACAAGTTCATATTTTGTTAACGCGATAATTTAGTGTGAATCGTGCCAGTTTACAAATTCATATTTTGTTAACGCGATACTTTATTGTGCAGTGTGCCAGTCTACAAGTTCATATTTTGTTTACGCGATACTTTCTTGTGCAGTGTGCCAGTCTACAAGTTCATATTTTGTTAACGCGGTACTTTATTGAGCAGTGTGCCAGTCTACAAGTTCATATTTTGTTAACGCGATATTTTATTGTACATCGTGCCAGACTATAAATTCATATTCTGTTAACGCTGTACTTTAGTGTGCAGTGTGCCAGACTACAAGTTCATATTTTGTTAACGCGATAATTTAGTGTGAATCGTGCCAGTCTACAAGTTCATATTTTGTTAACTCGATACTTTATTGTGCAGTGTGCCAGTCTACAAGATCATATTTTGTTTACGCGATACTTTATTGAGCAGTGTGCCAGTCTACAAGATCATATTTTGTTAACGCGATACTTTATTGTGCAGTGTGCCAGTCTACAAGATCATATTTTGTTAACGCGATACTTTATTGTGCAGTGTGCCAGACTACAAGATCATATTTTGTTAACGCGATACTTTATTGTGCAGTGTGCCAGTCTACAAGATCATATTTTGTTAACGCGATACTTTATTGTGCAGTGTGCCAGTCTACAAGATCATATTTTGTTTACGCGATACTTTATTGTGCAGTGTGCCAGTCTACAAGATCATATTTTGTTAACGCAGTACTTTAGTGTGCAGTGTGCCAGACTACAAGATCATATTTTGTTAACGCGGTACTTTATTGTGCAGTGTGCCAGTCTACAAGATCGTATTTTGTTAACGCGATACTTTATTTTGCAGTGTGCCAGTCTACAAGATCATATTTTGTTAATGCGGTACTTTATTGTGCAGTGTGCTAGTCTACAAGATCATATTTTGTTAACGCGATACTTTATTGTGCAGTGTGCCAGTCTACAAGATCATATTTTGTTAACGCGATACTTTATTGTGCAGTGTGCCAGTCTACAAGATCATATTTTGTTAACGCGATACTTTATTGTGCAGTGTGCCAGTCTACAAGATCGTATTTTGTTAACGCGATATTTTATTGTACATCGTGCCAGACTATAAATTCATATTCTGTTAACGCTGTACTTTAGTGTGCAGTGTGCCAGTCTACAAGATCGCATTTTGTTTACGCGATACTTTATTGTGCAGTGTGCCAGTCTACAAGATCATATTTTGTTAATGCGATACTTTATTGTGCAGTGTGCCAGACTACAAGATCATATTTTGTTAACGCGATACTTTATTGTGCAGTGTGCCAGACTACAAGATCATATTTTGTTAACACTGTACTTTAGTGTGCAGTGTGCCAGTCTACAAGATCGCATTTTGTTTACGCGATACTTTATTGTGCAGTGTGCCAGTCTACAAGTTCATATTTTGTTAACGTGGTAATTTATTGTGCAGTGTGCCAGTCTACAAGTTCATATTTTGTTAACGCGATACTTTAGTGTGCAGTGTGCCAGTCTACAAGTTCATATTTTGTTAACGCGATACTTTAGTGTGCAGTGTGCCAATCTACAAGTTCATATTTTGTTAACGTGATACTTGAGTGTGCAGTGTGCCAGTCTACAAGTTCATATTTTGTTAACGCTGTACTTTATTGTGCAGTGTGCCAGCCTACAAATTCATATTCTGTTAACGCTGTACTTTATTATGCAGTGTGCCAGTCTACAAGTTCATATTTTATTAATGCGGTTCTTTATTGTGCAGTGTACCAGTCTGCAAGTTCATATTTTGTTAACACTGTTTTTTATTGTGCAGTGTGCCAGTCTACAAGTTCATATTTTGTTAACGCTGTACTTTATTGTGCAGTACGTTAGTCTACCAGTTCATATTTTGTTAACGTCGTACTTACTTTAGCAGTTTGCCAGTCTACCAGTTCATATTTTGTTAACGTGGTACTTACTATCCTGCATACAGTAGCCGGTCTACGTACCTTGACTTTGACTCATTCTGTTAAAGAGTCTTCTCCTCTTGTTGGTAAGCAATCGGAATTCCTCTATAATGTTCGCAGATTTACAGTGCATTTGGGGCTGCATATTATACCCGACATTCGATGTAAGATTGGCACGGAGCTGGAAACCAGGAATTCATTTACTTCGTAAGAAATAAAACAAAATGGTAGTCAAATGCAGGAGTGTTCACTTTCTCCGACCGTAGGTAGACGGTGAACCAGTCCGTGGAGTTTGGGTACTTACGTGTGCAGTGTGCCAGTCTACAAGTTCATCCTCGATAATATAGCAGGAGTCATCATAGCGTATCCAACCATTAGGACAGCAACCGAGAACTAATAAACATACAATATTGCAAAGTAAAGAATATGAACATTATATAACAACAAGCAAATAGTTTTATCATCATTAAAAAATAGCGTCAAACGTTGGCGTAGGACAAACTGCTATAAGTGGTGTTAGAACAAGTGAATGTTAGTGGACTTTAACAGTTATTATTATTTTACAGCATTTGAGGTCAATTTCATTTTTAAAAGAAATAAGTGTTTCATTGCACTGTCTTTAATTAACGTCTCACTACACAGTTACGCTCCTTTATTTCCAAGGTAATATGGTTGTTACGCTTAAAAACAAGGCCTGTTTCATTTGGTTTTGAATATTTTCAAAATGGTTCATAGTAGTTGTGATTTCTTGCTGCAGATACGTAGAACAAAAGATGGTATAGCATATATTGCAATAAGACATCACTGGTGTTAAAAAAGTGACTTTTATAGGATTTCAACATATGCATGTATTTATGAGTATTTGAGGTCTTCTTTTTCAAAAATTCTGAGTGTCACTGCACCTTCTTTAAAAAAAAGTAACAAACATTGTCAACCTATCAGTTATTGTGTATTTTTATGTAGGTTTAAATTCCTGCTATGACAAAAATCTTAAAAAAATTCTATGTAAAGTTATTTTTTTACCATGGAAATCCTAGACCTTATTTTATATAGAACAAAAAACAAAATTCAACTGTGTAGTGAGACCTTTAGAAACACAAAGCTGGTAAACCTACGAGTTATTGTGAAAGTTTATGAGTGGATTCATTCCTGCTATAGAACAAAATATTTAAAAAAAAATTATTCTGATTTTTACAGTGAAAATCCTAGTGTTTTGTGTAATTAAAAGAATGTGTTCCAAAACTGGTGCAAAATAAATAAGTTTAAAAACATTATTTTTTACATAATCTTTCCCGGCATATACTATCTTTGTTGAATAATGATAAATTTGCTCATAAAGTTGCATAACTCTGTTTAACACCAATAGAGAGTTGTCTAATGGAAGAACGGTCACTATGTGTAGGCCATTGGCCATTTATTAATATTCTAACTAAATTGATATGACGCCGACTGTAAATCAAACAAGTCGATAATCCAATCAGCGACCTTTGGTTGTTACGCCGCCATTTTCCTTTTGGCAAGCTAATGATGTCTGAGTAAACACTAGATTGTATTTACTTGGACAAACAATACCACGTGACAAGTGGGCGGAGCGATAATCGTTCTCGCGTCAGGTCAATTGAATGTGCTATAACAAAATGTAGAGAAGTGACCTAATTCGTTAGAAAGCCAATAAGTGATCCATGACCAACTTATAGTTCAACCATTTTTACCGATGACAAGTGAGGGATTTTCTAAAATATCTAATTTGTACCTCTTAATTATTAAGTGAGTCACTTTTATGAAACAAGATGGTCATTGCTATGGGAATCCTTCACTAGTCATTGGTTAAGAAAAACTATAACTCGATCATTGTTATGAAAATCACTCGCTTGTCATTGTTTAAAATGTTTGAAATATACCTTGATCATTGTTATGAAAATCCTCACTTGTCATTGATTAAAAATGTTTCAACTCTAAGTTAATCATTTTTTGAAAATCCCTCGTTAGCCATTGGTTGAATAAATGTTTGAACGATAAGATGGCCATCTCTCATTTTTCCTTCATCAAAAAACTGTTTAAACAATAAATTATACTGTACAAACCTGAAGAAAACACTAGAAAAACACACAGAACTGAGATGAAATGTCCCATCCTAACAGAAGGATTATCTTTCACCACTTGACGTTTTATCGGGAAGAGATAACCTTTGTGACGTCAGGACGATTTCAGGTCAGATAGAAGATCAACACCTAGCGCGATCAGCCCGTCATGGGTTTGCTATTGGAGAAAAAAAACATAACTAAGCTTGCGTTTGAATGTCCACGCAAGTCTGCAATCGTAGATCAACGTACAAAACGATAGTAAACAAGGTCGAAAATAAAATGCTGAGAAAGGTCGGCAAAACATTCAACTTTAAAGTCAGAATTTGAGTATCAACTCATGGGTGAACGATCGTAGACATTAAAAAAACGATAATAAAATAAAAGTCGAAATGCAAATGCAAGGTCTGTAATCAAAGTTCAACACAACTGCAGCGATGGTGTAGTGATAAAGCGTCCGCTTCGCATGCGGAAGGTCGTGAGTTCAATACCCGGCCGGGTCATACCAAATACTTGAATAATGGTACTAGAATCATTCTCGCATGGCGCTCAGAATTTAGATGATTGTTCTAGGTCTGTGTCAGTATAATGTGACAGGTGGGGTATCATGCCATGTTTTGCGTCATAATGCTTCAGTGTGGCAGCACTTAGAATACTGTCTCGAGTAAACACCATCGCGATATGACTAAAACAATGTTGAAAGAGACGCTAAACACCATACAACAAAACAGTTTAACATTCAATTTTAAAATCGAAATATGAATGTAAGTTATGCAACTGTAGATCAACATTAATAAAAAAACAACTAATTAAGTCGGAAGTTGAATGCCGACGCAAGTTTAAAACCGACTATCCAAATCTGCAATGGTAAGTGTTGTTTTTTTTAATTTGTTGAACGCCATGTTTAACACATATCAAGTTCCATATTGTATATTCAGTTTTACTGGTGTAGGAACACTTCCGAGTATATCCGAGCAGAACCACCGTTCTTCCGCAAGTATAACTGGTAAACTTTTTCACATAATTTTATTTGTTTGAGCCAGCGAATGGTATTCGAACCTACGACCTCAGCGTTGAGACGACGCCTTAGATCACTTAGTCACGGAGGACCCTTATCTGCCAGCAATGGTTAATCAATGTTTAAGTATCCGTGACGTATATTGCGATTGGCATCCATCGACTTCGATTTTTTGTTTAATTATTGCCTGCGAATGCATAAGAATGTTAGTCTGCGATTGCTGATCTCAGGACCAACTTCATGAGACTTACATCTTTACCGTCCAGTTGAGACTTAAGTAAACGTCTTTTTACAAATATAATATTTCCGTTAGACACAGCAAACTTATCAGTTTCTAAACGTAGTACAGTATATATAGGTGATAAGAAATAAGGGCAAATAAAGTAAACTTGAATATTAAAGTTTAACACGGTTTTAATGCGTTTAACTGTGTTACATACTGTACACTACAATTTCAGTTTTGGCAGAATACACCGTTAATCCGTTAATTGCGAATTGAAGAAAATAATTAAAAGCCTTGACAGGGCAATGATTGGTGTAGAAATTGCTCCTTTAAGGTTTCCCTTTCATGACGGTAGCAAGATTACTGCTCTCGAGAAATTGGAGCTGTGTAAATTGATTGGAAATAATATTTTTTGGAAAATGCTTATAATGGTCATGTTTTTCTTCTACAGACGAGAAAAGTGGAACATTGTCTTGAGTTGTGCCAGGCTTGGCTGACACTGGATACTGTTGGATGAAGATGCGTAGTGATACACTGCACAAGAAATACACAGCATTGTCAAACCTGAAGGAGTGTTATCAAACAATCGACATTGTGAAAAAGCAATCTGGTCAACCCCGTGTTTGGTCCTGTATTTGTGGGGCAATATATGACCATCTATAGATAAAGGAATATATCATTTTGAAGACCAATGATAACGTGTTCAGTGACCCAGAAGTGCATTTCTTTATATGTAGAACAGTATCAAAATTATTTTTTTCACTAGACAACACGGCTTCAGGATAGTTTTCTTTGTTTCTGTTATTTCTCGATCTCAGAATAAATTGTTTTGAAAATGTCTTAAGAGCTTTCGGACGTTAGACGTATATCACAATCTTTCAGGATAGTTCTTTTTTCAAAATGTCTTGAGAATGTGTCTTACAACTTTCGGACTTCAAGAAAACATACCATTGTTATTGTAACACTATATACTAATACACTATTGAATAAAAGGTAGCCTTACAAATAGATAGTTAAAAGATAGTTCTCACCATCCTTTGATTTTCCTTACCGTGCAGGCTGTTGGTTGTTGAAAGGTTCCCGCTACACATCTGATTATTTTTTCTTAGCTCAATGTGTCGGTCATCTCATGCGCTATCAATCATTGTCAAATTTCCTGTTGGTGCTTAACCTTTTTCCAGGTGTATATTTATTTGTTATAATAGGCAGTTTGATAGAGAAGCATTTAAATTTCTATAAGAAGTAAATATGCTTGACCTAATGTAACGAACCTCTCTAATGCTATCTTAAAGTGTCTTTACAAGCTTTTCAGAGCACATCCGTCGTTATAGACCTCCTTGTGTAAGGATGAACTTTCTCATATCAACAGTTCTAACTTGTTTAGTTTCTAGTTACGCAGGTAAGTATACATATTTAGCTTACACGTTAACTTTATGTTGAAAAATCCGTGTAGACGGTTCATACCTAAGTTGTACAATATACATCGTCAGTCTGTGTTTTTGTTTGTTTGTGTTGAGTCATTAAAATGCCATTGGCGGCTAACAGGCGGTCCGTTAACCCAATCATTCTTCCTTGGGATTCCAGTGATTTTAGTCTGTAGTACGGACCAAACACTCCCAAATAGGTCCGTTAAATAGCAATGTTGGGAAAGCCACTTGATTGGTTTGTTGTTTAAAGTTTAAATGACGTCACAGTTTAGAAAGCATTAAATTGCTGGGAAATGTATGACAGGTATAGAATCGATTCTCTGGTTTTTCATTGGTGGTTAAAAAACCTGATTCGGGAAATATAAGGTTATGGGATCGACTACAGTGATTTTGTTATATAAATTAATAATAGCTATATTTTGTAATATTGCATATTTCTTTAGGATTTGTCAATGTTTTATTCATTTGTCATCATTTTTGACAATTCATATCATTCATTGCAGCCATTTTATCGTTGTTAGTATATGGTCAGCTACCACCATTGAGACGAGCTCTCTGAATGGCTGAAAAAAGTATAGGGATGTTCAGGGCATAAACTTTTTTAGTAAGCTTTATTCTGGTTGGATGAAAATTTTAAACTGGCAAATGATCACAATAAAATGAGTTTATTATGTTTGTGTCAATAAAAAATTAGTATTATATTTCTGTGACTGACTAAATTCATTTTATCAAGAAAACTGCATGGAAAGTAAAATTGGTGAAATTTCCTTTTTTTTCATGCTGAAATGGGGGTACCCAACTTTAGGGGGCAACAAGTGGCACTTTTGACCCCATTTTGGGGACATTTTTATTTGAGTCTAGGACAGTACTTTAATGTGATATAGGACTTTTTGGTCCGCGGATGATAGAAATAGTGAAAATTAGGTCAAACGTTATAATGTAAGTCTATGGAAAACGCAATGGTGGTAGCTGACCATATCACTTGAATGTTTCTCGTATATCTTGAGATTCTATTACTCAATTTGCCAATTACTTACCTTGTTTAAGGATGTGAGTTAGGAATATTCCAGATTTTCATGTTTATAAATTTTATATCCTAAATTGAAGTATTTCTTTTGAGAAACGATTTTTTTTGTCACAGTATTATGAATATTTCAACAGTTTTATTCTTATTCGAATTTTGGTATCATTTTCTTACCTAGTAAAATGTTTTTTTTTTTTTTTTTTAATTATATACAATGCGGGTGGCACATAGTAAATATTTTTCCTAAAACAAAATTATGTACGGAAAAAACTTGGTTCTCAGTTTTGCGAAAATTAACATATGTATTGGTGAATTTTTATACCGTGACGATCGTTTTTAAAATCAGATTTATACATTTAATATTTAATATATTAATGGCCTCATTCTTACCAAAATTGATAAAATATTAGCTTAGAAAGTAATTATCACTTTAACTCTTACGCAAGGGATAAAATAAAGAAGAAAATGCAACTGTTTGATATTTTGTTAACGCTCGCGTATTCACACAAAATCTCACACGATCTCGTTTTACGTGATAATTTTTATTTTTAAATTATAATTAGTATGTTTTTATCTGAATTCAAAAATATCTAATTTCTCTCTTTTTACGAGCCCCTATCCATAATTTGTTGAATCTTCAACAAAATATTTTACCTTATGGGCACTGTGTCCCCCTTCCCCTAGCACAAAAACATTACATTATAAATACTTTAAGTCTCTGCTCAACGTTGAGCATTATTTAACTCTTGACTTACTACATAAACATAGAAGGGATTTATCTGGTTTTCGTTGCTCAAGTCATAACTTATGAGAGAAAAGGGAAGACACATTATATGAGTCGATAGGCACTTAAGATATTGCTTTTTCTGCTTAAGGACAAACACGTATGATATTGAAGATGACTAAGCGCAGCCACACTGGAGTATCATGCCGCAGACACATGGTATGATACACCACCCAGTCACATTATACTGACAACGGGTCAACCAGACCTAGAACTCTCCTCTAAATGCTGAGAGTCAAGCGAGGAAGCTTCTAGTACCATTTTTAAAGTCTTTGGTATGAACCGGCCGGGGATTGAACCAACAACCTTCCGCATGCGAGGCGGACGCTCTACCACTTGTCCACGCCGCGGTCGTAATCTGTAAACTGTTTCACAGACAGGACAATGATAAGTAAAAAGTATTACTGAAGACATGACATTATGCTTATTTCCAGTTTCCGGCTGTTGCCCCAATGGTTGGCTGCGTTATGATGACTCCTGCTACCTGATAGAAGACGTCCAGCTGGTAGACTGGCATGATGCCCAGGTTTGTCTTAATAGTTGTATAATGGGGTTTACCACCATTTTCAACACATTTCAGGTTAGAAATGGCATTTCTAGTTTTTATTGGTGTAGGAATACCTCAGAATGAATCTGAGAAGAATCACCGTCCTTACGCAAGTAATTGGCAAAATTTCTATCATGAAGATTTTAGAGCAAGCGGGACTATGACATTGAGAGGTAAGTGATCTTGAGACGGCGCCTAAGATAACTTGACAAAGGTGGATCCATTTCTTAAGAAGATTATCATTTTTACAAGTTCGATTAACACTTAACTTACCATAGTGTTGTAGAATAGTTTTTTTTGTGTAAATGGTGCATAACAGTTTGAGGGTCACATTGAATATTGACACAAACAAAAATAAAAGTAAAATGTTTGTGTATTATAGTGTCACCCCTATTGAAAGGGCCAGCCACAGTGGGCGGGCTTATGATTCACCTTTATGCTGTACACCGTTACTTCCCGAAAGCGTATCATTGCCAAGCGTCAGGCTGTTAGACAAAGTCTGCAATACATATTATATATATATGGAGGTAATTATTTGTGAATAACCAAGACATAAATGTACAGACCAGACTACAGCGAGTGCTCTAGCTACAATGTATACCATAGATAGGTTTGTTTGTATTGTAGCTAGGCGCACTCGCCGTATTCTGGTCTGTACATTTATGTCTTGGTTATTCGCAAATAATTATCTCTCTCTCTATATATATATCATGCATTGTGAATGAGCATCTGAAAAGATCCCAAAATTCGTCAATTCCGTTGTTGTAAATTTAATTATCTCCCTTTGTTTATATATATATCATTTCATATCAATTTAAATTCAATCATTATTATAACTTCATAATAATGGTCATATTGGCATAAGCATTCATACATATTAAATATTCTAAAACTGTAAATTCCAGTCATAAAGCCTAAAAGTGGCCCGGCGTTTTTTTATCATTTCATTATATACACTACAGGAATCTATAAAGTAAATTATTTTATAAATTCTATTTGATATTGCAGAAATATTGTGAGAATTTGGACAGCCATCTGGTTAAACCAGAGACAGATAAAGAAAACAACTTCCTGCGACAAATGCTTAAACGATACTTCCTAACCAACACGGGAGGTTGGTATTTTACGAAAAAAAATATTTATAACCATTGACAGGGAAGTGTGTCACGACGACGCTTTGTTATTTTATACTGCAGTCGTATTTGTAACAAAATAAGAGTTGACACTGTTATTATTCATAATAATATAAGTTGGGATGAGTTGATTCAGCAGGATTACGAGTTTGCCAGTATTCCTCCGCCAAAACAGAAGCGATTTACGCTCGTATTCCTTCCAAATCAACTCGTCACACTAATATTTCTTTATACGCGTTCAGTTACCTCTTCACTTTAATGGACGTCGCGTTCTTTGGCAAGATAGCGAAAGTAGTTCACCCCTTTCTTCCCACGGTATGATTCTTACGCTTAAAAACAAGGCCTGTTTCATTTGGTTTCGAAATATTTTCAAAATGATTCATAGTGGTTGTTATTTCTTGATGTAGATGAGTAGAACAAAAGTTCGCAAATCATATACTGCAATAAGACATCACTGGTGTTAAAAAAGTGACTTTTATAGGATTTCAACATATGCATGTACATGTATTTATGAGCATTTGAAGTCTTATTTTTTCAAAAAATCTCAGGGTGTCACTGTTTAAAAAAAAACAAGCTGGTCAACCTACCGGTTATTGTGCATTTCCATGTGGGTGTACACTCCTGCTATGAAAATACAAAATAATAAACAAAATCTAAGTGGAATTTTACCATGGAAGTCTTTGACCCTATTTGATATATAAAACAAAAAACAAAAGTCAGCTGTGTAGTGAGACCTTATTTTATATAGAACAAAGAACAAAATTCAACTGTGTAGTGAGACCTTATTTTATATAGAACAAAGAACAACATTCAACAGTGTAGTGAGGCCTTATTTTATATAGAACAAAGAACAAAATTCAACTGTGTAATGAGACCTTATTTTATATAGAACAAAGAACAAAATTCAACTGTGTAGTGAGACCTTACTTTATATAGAACAAAGAACAAAATTCAACTGTGTAGTGAGACCTTATTTTATATAGAACAAAGAATAAAATTCAACTGTGTAGTGAGACCTTATTTTATATAGAACAAAAAAAACAAAATTCAACTGTGTAGTGAGACCTTATCTTATATAGAACAAAGAACAAAATTCAACTGTGTAGTGAGACCTTATTTTATATAGAAAACAAAACAAAATTCAACTGTGTAGTGAGACCTCATTTTATATAGAACAAAGAACAAAATTCAACTCTATAATTCCTGTTCAGTATGAATGCATGCAGTATGATACATCTATAGAGAGCTATATAGGTACTATGAAAGTATAGTGTGAGAAGTACATACTATGATGTCCTTTTTTGTATACTCTTTGATAATAACAACAGAATAGGAATAGTTTCAAACTGATTTCGTTTACATTGACTGTGAAACAAATTTCAAAAACAAAAACAAATCACACTAAAGGTTATCTTGAGTAAAACTAGTTTTAAGCTTTTGCGGATAAATTGACTCTTTTTCAAGGACACCATTGCCGCTTTGTGTTTTAGACTTTATTTTAAAAACTTGTGTTGCAAGTGTTGGTTGGTACATGATGTTATCATAATGTATAAGTATTATTTTCTCGTTTTGAAGGCACTAATTTATTTTGGATTGGCGGGAATGATATAGCGATAGAACACGACTATGTGTGGGTGAGCAATGGCGGACAAATTAACTACTTTGATTGGGGCCCCTATCAACCAAGCAGTGACCGTCAAGAAAACTGCATTTGTTACTATAGGTAAAAAATCTTAAACGAGCTTTAACACTTTCGCCCGATTAGTCCCACATTCAATTTAAATATATCACAATGTAAGTTCAAGGGTCTAATGCCTTTTGACAAATATGACAAATAAAAGGTTTTTCTCCTGTGTGAATCTTCAAATGCCATATAAAATCATCAGACCTAACAAATCTTTTATCACAAATATGCAAATTGTTTAACACCAACACGATTTGTGACGAAGTGGTCTTAGGCAGTGTCTTATAGCCACTTACCTCTCACCGTTGAGGTTGTGAGTTCAAGCCAAGCTATGTAAAAACAACTTCATGTGAGAAAGTTTCTTAGTAACTTTTGATTCTACTCAGATTCATTCTGAGGTCTTCCTTCACCAATGAAAATTGACATATCGTAGATAAAGTGCTAAAATGGCGTTAGTTCTTGTTGTCAACCATATTGTTGTACGTGTTTTTCCGTCGCTTTAAACAGTTAACTCTTGTCGTGGTGTCTACTTAAGACTTAAGTTTTCTAAGCGCTACCACGCTGGAGTATCATGCCGCAAACATATGATATGATGCCCCACACCCAGTTACATTATAATGATGCCGGACCGGCCTTAACATCATTTAAATGATGAGAGCCAAGCGAGGAGTCTTTTAGATCCATTTACAAGTCTTTGGTATGACCCGGTCGCGGATCGAACCCACGACCCTCCGCCTCGCATCGAGGCAGACGCTCTACTACTAGGCCACGTTGCGGTTTAAGAAAATAAGAACAGTTGTATGTGTTTACATAATTCCATGATCAAGAATCTTCATAATATCCATTTAAAAACAGAAGAGTGTGTTAGTTACTTAAAGCTGCTTTCTCCAAAGCATGACAAATGACGGAAACAAATATGTCGCATTGTTTCTTGTTCCTTATAAGCATAAGTTAAATAAATGTGAAGCGCGTGGTCCAGTGGTAGAGCACAAAACCCATGAGCAGGGAGTCGTGGGTTCGATACTTCACAATCGGAGTAAAATAAATAAGTTTAAACTAAAATGCTCGGCAGAGGCTCGCATAATATATTTTGCCAACTCGTTTAATAAATTCAATAATAAATAAACACTCATGTCTGCATTAGTCTACCACCTATTCTGCCATAGTCAAAACACGTAGACTTGCCACTGTGTGTAAATGGTGCAAACTAGTCAAATTGGTTAATTAAGGTCTAGGTCTTTCAAATAATTATTATGTGGTATGTTCAGGTAAGTACTCACAATCTTAAGCTTTCAAATACGGTTTAGATGGTTCCAAGAGTAGAACTATTTTGCATCGCGCATTCATAATTACAGAGGAGTACTTCGCACTTTTAGGATGGCAGCCAGCCAAAAGTGGAGACTGTCAGAAATCCAGCATTGGTACTATGGTAGATTGGGTATAACAATAACTGTATTATTTCGGAATCTATATTTGGGAGAATAGAAATATGTGCATTTAAAATTAAAAACATGATAACGTCTAAATAAAAACTATGATATTTATGAAATATTTAATCATTGGTGATTTTAAATGCTGATTCTATAGCCATACAATTCAGCATACAGTCTCCATTATAAACCACACTTATTTACTTTTTTTTAACTGTTGGCAGATCAATAGACTTTGCTTGGAACGACGAGAGCTGTCTGACAAAGGGGAACTTTATCTGTGAAAAAGAGTAAGTTAGCAAATTAATACTGTGTAATTGACATTGTTTATGTTTATAATATACTTGATCCGTTATTAGTGTATATAATATACATTTGTGTGTATAAAATATACATTAAACATTTTGTGTGTGTGTAATATACATGGCCCGTTATGTGTATAGATAATATACAATACATATTATGTGTTTGTATATTATATACATGTGTGAATATAATATACAAAGCCTATATTGTTTGTTAATAATATATATATAATTACCCCAGTATGTGTATATATTGTATATCATAAAAAATAACCCATTATGTGTGTATATTATATAGTTGACCCATTATGTGTGTATTTGATAAAGTTGACCCATTATGTGTGTATATGATATAGTTGACTCATTATGTGTGTATATGATATGGTTGACCCATTATGTGTGTATATTATATATTTGACCCTTTATGTGTGTATATGCTATAGTTGACCCATTATGAGTGTATATGATATAGTTGACCCATAATGTGTGTATATGATATAGTTGACCCATTATGAGTGTATATGATATAGTTGACCTATTATGAGTGTATATGATATAGTTGACCCATTATGTGAGTATATGATAAAGTTGACCCATTATGTGTGTATATGATATAGTTGACCCATTATGTGTGTATATGATATGGTTGACCCATTATGTGTGTATATTATATAGTTGACCCTTTATGTGTGTATATGCTATAGTTGACCCATTATGAGTGTATATGATATAGTTGACCCAGTTTGTGTGTATATGATATAGTTGACCAATTATGTGTTTATGATATAGTTGATCCCTTATGTGTGCATATGATATTGTTGACCCATTATGTGTGTATATGATAAAGTTGACCAATTATGTGAGTATATGATAAAGTTGACCCATTATGTGGGTAAATGATATAGTTGACCCATTATGAGTGTATATGATATAGTTGACCTATTATGAGTGTATATGATATAGTTGACCCATTATGTGAGTATATGATAAAGTTGACCCATTATGTGAGTATATGATATAGTTGACCCATTATGAGTGTATATGATATAGTTGACCCATTATGTGTGTATATGATATAGTTGACCCATTTTGTTGACCCATTATGAGTGTATATGATATAGTTGACCCATTATGTGTGTATATGATATAGTTTTCCCATTATGTGTGTATATGATAAAGTTGACTCATTAATGTGTATATTATTCAGTTGACCCATTATATGTGTGTATGATATAGTCACTGCAAATACGAAATAATTTTGAAATACACTTGTTTTGCAATATGAAAAACACAATTTAATAATGAAATTTGAATTAAAATCAAGGAACTCAATATCCTATTTCATTGATTTTCAGAAATATGGTGACAAGCGAGGTAATCGGTTAGTGCATTGAATGGTAAACCTACTGTACTATAAAACCAATTAAGACAAATTAATAAAATTAGCAAGCATGAATATAACAGATTTTATTTTCGTATGTATACTCAATTGAGCCATTGAATGGAATAGTTTGTATCGCGATACCGATTCCATGCCCCATTATAGAGTTCGCTCATGTTTTATTTGCTATGTAAGCTAAGGTCTAGAATTTCCACGGTCGGAAATATCCACATAGAGATTGTTTTACTTATTTATTTCTATAGTAATAATGTATATACACATAGAAATACACAATAACTGGTCGGTTCACCGTTTCAAAGACAGCGCAGTGACATCCCTAATTTTGTTTTTAAATTAAAAAGTCATCAAATGCTCATAAATATATACAACCTTGTGATAAAATCATATAAAGAAGCAAGAAGCGCGTGGTCCAGTGGTAGAGAAAAGAACCCATGATCGGAGGGTCATGGATTCGATCCTCCGCCACGACTCTGTATGGTGTCCTTGAGCAAGACATATTTCCATACATGCTCAGTACTGGTTCTACTCAGGAAGACTTCGAGAGTGATTCGCCAAAGTTGCAAGAATTTTTTTCACAATCGAAAACTATAAAGTAACATTTTTGAACACCAGTGATATCTCATTGCAGTATATGCTATGACAGAATTCATTCTACTCATCTGCAGCTAAAAATCACATTCTCTATGAACCATTTTAGAAATATTTTGAACCGAAGTACAAATTTTTAGCTTAAGAATCGTGTTACTGTGTCTGTAAATGGGCTCATCTGTATGGCATTCACTCACAACTGGTGATTTACTGTTTACATTTGTGTGGCATATATGTAAATCAACCAACAAGGTTTATACTTTTATGGTGTTAATATTCTGAGTCTCGTTTACTCAGGTCGAATTGAACACATTTCACAGAAAAAATCAAAGTTGATTTTGAGTATTTATTTATCGTGGAATAACATCTAATAGGCTTATACTGACGAAACTTTCAGGACTTCTTAATATAGGTATTGGCACATATCTTATCAAGTTCAAAATGTACTAGAAAGTATTCTGACCCCCAATATATCAGCGAATATAACGTTAAAAGTAGATGAAACAAACGATATAATTGAAATTGTTTGACCGCAGCGGTAGTCCAGTGGAATAGCATCCGTCTGGAATGTAAAAGGTCATGGGTTCGATCCCCGGGCCGGGTCATATCAAAGGCATTTAACGGGACTAGATACTTTCTCTCTTGGCGATCAGCATTTAATTTTAGGTATGGTACAAAGTAAGTGATTTTAAGAGATTTCGTGTTAAATTGCACTTAACTTTATAGGTCATGCATGTTCAATAAATGGCGACCATTCCTTCTGTTTACGGTATAAGTGAACCCAGTCTATCGATCATGCCTTATGTATCAATCATCCAACACCTCAAGCTGGCAGATTAATTATAGCATTATTATTGCATCATACTTATTTCATACTCCTGGGTTTGTTACAGTTAGGACCGCGGCGTGGTCTAGTGGTAGAGCGTCCACCTAGCATGCGGAAGGTCGTTGGTTCAATCCCAGGCCGGGTCATACCAAAGACTTTAAAAATGGTACTAGAAGCTTCCTCGCTTGACGCTCAGCATTTAGAGGAGTGTTCTAGGTCTGGTCGGCCCGGTGTCAGTATAATGTGACTGGATGGGGTATCATACCATGTGTCTGCGGCATGATACTCCAGTGTGACAGGGCTTAGAATACTGTCTCAAGTAGACACCGTCACGATATGACTGAAAAATTGTTGAAAGCGACGCTAAACACCATACAACATTGTTACAGTAAAGGTCTCACTTAAGAATAACCTCCCTTACATGACGGTAGCAAGATGCTTACGCCCACGATATCATAGCTGTATAAAGCTGTTGGGCATAATTTTGATTGAAAATGTATAAATTTTGCATCTTTCTTTGTACATATGTGCACATTGGAACATTTTCATGATTTTTGCAAAGTTTGGATGACATTGGGAACTATAGCAGTTTAAAGATGCGTAGTGATACATTGCAACACATGGGCAAAATTGTCAAAAATGAAGTGTTCAGTGTTCCAGAAGTGCATTTCTCTATATGAAGAATAGTGTAAAATTAATTGCTGTATGAGACGTTAAACTGAATTGTTACGGTAGAAACGGGAACCAAATTTAGTAATATTCTAAAAGTAGCAGAGTGTCCGAAGCCAAAACTAGCCATTCCCGTATATGCGTGCATTTGAAAATAGCAACAAAATTATATACAATGTAAACTTAACACAAGAACTATACAGAAAAATACGACGATAACTCCCCTTTATTGACAATTTTACGATGACTGAACAAGCAACAGAAAACAGACTGGATATATATTTATAACAAGCGTACATTAAAGAAATATATATATCTAACAAAGTACGTACTTTCCAGCGCTCGGAGGCTCTCTTTGTAGTACTTGTCTAGTCGGGTGTCTTATTTATTTTACTCTTCTTACAATTTAACAAATCACAATCGATATATTTCTGGGTAAAACCTGGACTGCGTTCAGCACCGTTAAACAACAAACACGTTTAATGCCTGGTTCTCTAAAATTAACACGTACTGCTTGCTAATGTGAGGTTGGGCCAGTGTCCAGGAAAATATGTTAGCTAACGTTATCAAACGTTTGACCGAATTGAACGCAGCCCAGTACTGAAGAAAATTAGGAGGTGGCGGAGAGATTAAACTTCTTACATTACAAGGGAGACAACCTGCACAAAATCATGAAGTAAAACAAACGTTACTAGTTTCCCCTTTCATATGTAATAATATTTATCAGATCTTGTGACTACCCATTTAAAGCCACATAAAGATTAATAACATGTTACTATATGTACACATAAATGTTAGATTAGTTTTTACATAAATAAGTATAGTATTATCGTATCTTGAGGTATACATTAAGGCACTGGTGTCGGTTTCACCAAACATCTCAAGCTGAGATTTTCCACAACTGAAAAATCTCAATTTCATTTATTTAATTACACAATAATTTCAATCTCATTATCATATATGTATTTAAAGCATTTTCATTGGACAACGTCAATTTTTTAAAGACTTTATTTTTCGATAAAACACTGGAACCGGACTACCTTTACGTTTCTCGCGTAAACAAAGAAGCATCGACATTTTGATGGTCGGTTTAACAATATACGAACTTAAATGACGTTCACTACGGTTCCACGTTTATTTTAATAATAAAATACAACAAAAAATAAATGTAAGCTCTAGTTCTAGCTGTTTTATTCGGTTTATTGTTTAATAGATTTCATTGGTTCAGCGATTTAACCGGGCGTCACAGTCAGACCAGAAACAATGAAATAGGTCACAAAATGTTCAGATTTGAGATGTTTGTTGTACAATTGAACACAATGTTTACCGAACGTAAATGCTAGCCGTTGACAAAAAGTTCCACAGACTTATTTATTCAACAGGAAAAATTAAATAAAAACATGTACATGTAGTTGAAGTTCAGAAGCAAACGATCGTGAGACAATGTAAATACACATACCTTGCACGTTAAAGTCGTTTAAAACGTTCCAAGTTCGGATTCTCCATCAACCAACGTGGATTTATATGACCTTCGTAAATATTGACACATTTTTAAAAACAATCGTGTATAAACCGAATCAGCTATTTTGAAACTACATCATTCTATTTTTAGATGGAACCTTCCGTATAAGGGGTGTTTGTAGTATGATAGCAGATTTATATGTTACATCAACTATAAAATAAACTAGATGTCAATATTAAGTAAGCTGTGCTACTGTATGTTCTGATAGCGTAATGTTAACTGTTTGAACTGTCAATCCAAATGTCGCGCGTTCGAGCTGTTTATTTTGCAATTTTAACGATGGTTAAGGTATATTATATTGATAGCAGGTAAATATGAATGACATAAAGTGTAATAAATGAGAAAATATACATGCGTACTCACGCAAACATAAACAGATACACGCACGCACGCACACATCTGCATGAACGTACGCACACACGCTCGCACACACATATATATATACACATTCATTCACATACATGCATTCACAGACAGACAGACAGACAGACAGACAGACAGACAGACAGACAGGCAGGCAGGCAGGCAGGCAGGCAGGCAGGCACGCACGCACGCACGCACGCACGCACGCACGCACGCACGCACGCACATATGAACGTTTATTGAGGTATTGAAACTGAAAAGCGGGAATCAGAATATTTTTATGATTCCTTTTATTTATTTATTTTTTTAAATGAAATTAAATATGAAATTATTTGAAAACACACACACACACACACACACACACACACACACACACATATATATACATACATATATATATATATATATATATATATATATATATATATATATATATATATATAAAGCTGGTTGGTCACTGATATTCATGCGATCGGTCATGTCACAGTGTGGTAGACTGTGTAATACTATTGCCCGTTAAAACAACTACATACTTAATAAAATGCAACGTTTTTTTGTGTAAAACTCAACGTTCGGGGAGGAAATTTACTTGCAATGTTTAATTCAAATGCACACGTATATAACGTCAGCTGTACATAGCCCGTAGCAGCAAGTCGGCACCGGCATCGGAGGCCACTCGAAAGCCACGATCATACAGAATTGTTTTAGATGATTTTGGTTTAGGTGTGGTGAGACGCTGTACACAGGCAATGTATATAGAGAAGAGGTTGCTATCAACACTTACAAAATTAAAAAAAAAACAAATCAAAACAGTACACTCTGATACTATTATGGCAAATTAAATTGAAAAAAAATAAATCAACATAGATACGGCTCGAACTCGCAACATTTGGGTTGACAGTTCAAACTGTTACCACTACGCTATCAGAACAGACAATAGTACAGCACACTTAATATTGATATCTAGTTTATTTTATTGTTTATGTAACAAATAAATCTGCTATCATACTACAAACACCCCTAATACGGAAGGTTGCATCTAAAAATAGAATGACTTAGTTTCAAAATAGCTGAATAGGTTTATACACAAAAAACTAAACAATGACGTCAGCGTTTACACTGTGTGGGTATTTCCTGGAGTTATTGAGGTTTTATTTGTCTAAATCGAGAGATAAAAGGCGGGTGTTTAATTTTTTTCCTCAAAATATTTCGTCATTTTACAATATACAGAGTTCATCTGATAATGGAAATAGTAGCCGTTACGATATTATTGGATATTAGATCTAGAGAATTTGATGTCAACCAGGACAGAGGTGATGTATTCTTACGCGTTTACTTTGCAACGTATAGTTATTTTTGTTTTGTTTTTTTATTCACTTGAGGAGTCTCAAATTAAATATATTCATCAGGATTGGAATTATAAGGATTTAATTTTTTTTCTGGTTTTAATGCATGTGTAAATAATGTCGAATCACGCACAAATCAAATAAAGTCCGATCGGCATTGAACTTCACAAAATAACTTTATAGGTTTTCGGAAATTTGAGTTGAGAAAAAATTGAGATGTGTAGTATAGCTGGGACGTGGTGAAATCGGACTTTGTTTTTTACGAAAGATCAAGTTTCAATTCTTCATTAGTGACTCAGACCACCGGCCCAAACACAGTACATATATACAATATAATATAACATCATTTACACGTGATTTGGAATTTTAGTAACTATACATTACATTCAAATACGTTTAAATCCATTCAAATACAAAGACATAAATATAATATCATGCCTATATAATTATCAAGCATGAATCCTTACACTCTCTGTTTTTGATATCAAAACATTTGTTTCATTTAAAAGTAAAATACAGTTTTGTATTAGAAGACTGCTTTATTCAGAAACGTTGACAGTATGTCTAATCATCGTTTATTCAGTGAAATCAGTCGTCCATTTCACCACAGCATCATCTGTTTCATCACCCAACCCAGAGTGGCTCGTAGTCGTCTCTGAAATAAAAATGACTCGTATACACATACGTACAAGCACATACACAAAATATATTCAAGACACTATGAATGAATGCATGAATGAATAGGGTTTTACGGCGTACCAACACATTATAGGTTAATCGACACCAACAGGAAGGAAGATTCCAGGTTCACTCTACATATACAAAAAAACAAAACGAATTAACATACATATTTAAATAATACATCAACAAATGAATATGCAGAATGAGCTGAGAACATTGATACCTGTAGATCTGAAGAGTTTCAGCAAAGAAGACATTATGAATAAGAAAATTAATATTATAGGATCAAATATGTTTAAATGCGGTGTGGTAGAAAAATAAACACGCTAAAATTACTTTTCAGTTTTAGAAAGCCAGATATCAATATTATAGTTGAGTTTAACATTACCATGCGAACCTTTAATATATTTCACCAGGTTCATGCTTAACTAAACATCTCAATTTGAAAATTTCCACCATTCATTCATTTGAATTGCTGTATCTTTATTCACATTGATTATTTTGCATATTATGAACAATTATTTACACGGAGAAAGAATGCAACTGATTGATATGATATGAACGCTCGCGTATTCAAGCAAAATCTTGTTTCAAATATTTTAGCTTCCATTTATCTCAGAAATACAAATTAAAATTATTTTTTTGTACAATGGGTTCTCTACAAAAGAGGCCATTCTCAGCGAATTGTTTTTAAAATTGTTGAAGCATTTATGATCACAATATGTATACTGCAAATAAAAAATCAAGATAAGTACTTGAAATTTTACTTAAAACGGCAATGTTTTTTAATTTTTGCGTGTTTATAACATAATATAAAATAACGTAACATATAGGTTACATTTTATGTATACAAAATCAGATGCCTATGAAATCTGAATGATTAATTTGCTAAATTATTAATTTTTTTGTCAAAATTTAGTGGAAAGATGCCAGTTTAATATCCTTCTATGTATACGTCCTTGCTATGAGTAAAGTCATATATAAATGGTCGTTTTTATGTATAATGAGTTCACGTTATCATTAAGAGAAACTGATATGTTTTAAGCTAAACCCCCATCATTCACTGCCAGCGTAAATATTTATAAAAGGGCGAAATTACAACGTTACACTAAGCTATCTGCTGATGGTGAATTACCACAGATCCATGTGTATAGAATGCATCTCCCTTAAATTTCAATTTTTGACTGTTGTAGTTGAACTTTTGTTTTCAAACTTCATATAGAAGCTGTATCACAAAAACTTTTGGAAATTAGTTTTTAACTATTAAATGTATTAACAATATCTAGTAGTATGCAACATTATAACCAAAACATTATAACAAAAACAATGCATTGACGACTGTGAAATTTGAAAAAAGGTTGCCTGATTTGAATCATATACTGAATTATATACAGCCAAACCTGTCTTAAGCAGCCAGTGAAGGGAAGAAACAAAAGTGGCATTTTTAGACAGGCAGTTGTTTAATTCTGGGTAATTTGCTATGAAAATATAGAAATGGGAAATAGCAAATGTGGCTGCTTAAGACAAGTGGCTGCTTAATAGAGGTGGCCACATACACAGGATAGACGGTATATATAAAACCTACCCCAGAGTCATCTTGCAGCTATTATATGGCAGTTGGGGCTCAGTTTTAGATGTTTTACTTACTCCTTTTCACAAATGAAGGCTTCAGTCTCTAGACAGTTTCTGTCGTTCCATCCGAAATCCTTTGGTCTGCAAAGTAGTTTAAAGGTTTATGTAAATTGGTAATATCTTGGCAAACCTGACAATTTTATGTACATGAACTTGAATTCAAATTACACAAACAAGTTACTCTCTAACTTGTCCTAGGTAAGACTAAAGATCAAGATCATGCAGACAATACTAGTATCATATACAATCAAACCTGTCTTCATCGGTCATTCAAAGGAAATGAGCAAAAGTGACCTTTTAATACAGATCGTTGCTTAATACAGGTTAATTTATTCTGAAAACATAGAAATGGTAAATAGCAAATGTGGCTGCTTAAGACAAGTGCCTGCTCAATAGAGGAAACCGCTTACACAGTTACGACTGTAATTAGACTTTCATGAACTACATGTTTATACCATAATGCTATTTTTGTGCATTTCAAGTCTCGCTACACAGTTGAATTTTGTTTTACGTTCTATATTAACTCTTTACTCCATGTGCAATTTAACTGGACACATTCAAACTCAAGAGTCACACATAGTCAACTTCCATGAATAGATACATTTTACCTATTTATTCTGATAGAGCAGAAAACAGTACAGAACCTGTTCTGATTGCTCGTTACGAGCAATCAGAACTGTTCTACATGTACACTGTTTTCAAAAGCCATCTATATTAGTGCTGTTCAAAGGTGTCCATTTGAAGTAAAGGGTTAAATAACGTTTAGTATTTTCAAAGTAAGAAATCCACATAGAAGAGTTTTAAATAAAAATACTTTTTCATTGCAGTAATGTATATGCTCACTAAACTGCACCGCATGTTTTTTTTAAAAGAATACAACAATATAGGTAATATAGATCTGATTTTAATAAAGAAATCCTTAAGTCACACCCATCTGTTCAATTCAATAAAGTCACCTTTTTAACACCATCTTATTGCAGTGTATGCTATGTCAGCTTTAGCTCTACTCATCTGCAGCAGTTCCGGTGAACCATTTCGAAAATAGTTCGAACCGAATTACAGAGGACAATTTTAGCGTAAGAATCATGTTACCGTCACAAGAAAAAGAAGTACGCAACTCAGTGGTGAGACGTTAAACGTCACATACAGTCTAACCTGTGTAGGTGGCCGCCTCTATTAAGCAGCCACATTTGCTATTTCCCATTTCTATATTTTCATAGCAAATTAACCTGTATTATGCAACCACCTGTCTTAAAAGGTCAATTTTGCCCCTTCCCTTCTGGCTGCTTAAGACAGGTTTGACTGTATCAGTAGGTGATTGAGAATTTTAATAAAGAAATATGTATAGAAAATTGTTTTTGTTTTCATACTTTATCAAAATTTACACATTTTGTAAATGTTTCTTATACTGAAACCATGAAGATAAGTTTATCCATGCTTGTAAAGAGTTCGTTTCTAAGTGATTATTGTTGTGGGTTTTTTTTCATATGTATTTTTGTATTAATTTGCGTATTAAAGTTAATATTTTAATAATGCTTTATCGTATACTGACGTGTGTTTGTGCTCGCTTTTATGCAGATATTTACATACAAATCTCAAAAGTTGCATAAATTGCCAGAACTCTAGGATATTTTCGCCTACGTTCAATTTTATAGGCACAAATTGAAAAGCATTACTCAGATTGTTGGGCTCTGTATCGGACTTTAGACCAGTCGGAGACACGCTCACCCATGTCTGCATACATTTTGAAAGTAGACGGAAATAACCAAGCGTTTTTCCGGTTGTATATAAAATATGAATGATAATTTCGTTTAATTAACGGTCGTTTCCGTTCAATTCATGATTTTGTCATGAGTTTTATCCAAATAAGTCTAATTCCGGTGGATGACCAGAATTTTTTTCAAATGTCAGTGTTTCCATTTTCTCTTCACCTACACGTCACCATCGCTTCATTGGTCGCAAATAACGAGTTCTTGTCTGCTCGACATTGCTGGCAATGATAACTATATAATCTTAGTACTTTTAAGTTTACCTATAATATGAAAGGCAGTTCTCTTGTCGTCTGCCGTTCGGTTCGTCTGGTCCCCAATCAAAATATGTGACCTTTTGACCGCTCCCCTCCCAAATCCATTCATTGTCAGTCGTCAAATCGTTCGCTCCAATCCAGAATGCAAACTTAGCTGTGAAACATTAAGGTAAACATATTTACTAAAGTGACAAAATATTATGACATAATCAAACATTATAATGACTACAAAATGTACATGTGTTATGCTTCAAAACGGATATATGTCAAGCAGCATCAGTGTATGAAATATAAAATATATATTCACCTTGTTTATCCCAGAACCTGATATCTCCCGAATTAGGTCTATTAAACCCAAATGAAAAAGAAGAAAGTTCAATGCATGTCCCACAATTCATAACAATTGAACAATTACGTAACTGTGACGTGATTAAAACTTTCAGTTGAAGCAATTGACCAATCAACGTGCTCAAATGTGGCTTTCCCAACATTGTTATTAAACGGAACCAATCGGGAGAGCTGGATCCGTTCTACAAACTAGGTTCACCAGAAGATTACGCAGTTAAAGTTCACAGCCATCACAAACACAATTTATATATATATATATCATAATACGTACAGTACATATATCAACAATATATAGTATCAATGTAGCCATATTTTTCCACTGCATGTTCACGATATCAAATGTTTTTATTTATTTTATATTGAACGCAATAGTTATCCCGTTATCAGGCATTTTAGGAACCTGACATTTTATGTATTTTTTCTCAAAATTTATCAAATCAATTATCTTGAAATTTGGACTTGAATTAGAAAGAATACTGCAATGTATTAAATCAATACATAATTGTCTATTTGTGTCGTAAACCTACTCAATATTTTGACGAATTTATTGGATATATAAACAACATATTTTCTTTGTTTTTATCTGGTGTCTTTTTTTACTATATTCCAAGTCCCATTTTGTTTCAGATATATATAAAAAAAACTTTGACATGTTCTCTTTAACTAATAGTAAATGTTGAAATAATCAATTTCATTTCGTACTGACATTAATGTTTTATTGAAGATCTATCTATATATATATATATTTAATTATCTCCCTTTATGAAATTAAATATATAGGAATTCACTGTATCTATATGATCCAACGGGTTTATAAATCTGTCTTTTATATAGCATGTGAGTAGTCATGAATCCTTAACTGGATCCTACTCATATAAAGCTATCACTTCATGTATGTAAATTTGTCCACCCTGTCCAGATGTGTTGCATGTAATTCCATAGTATATAAGTCATGGTCGACACCAAATTTATTGGTTTGGCAGAGGCCTTGATATTGTATCTATGGTTTGCATTGTAGCTAGGTGCACTAGCCGTAGTCTGGTCTGTACATTTATGTCTTGGTTATTCACAAATAATTATCTCCATATATATACATATATATATCATGCAATGTAAATAAGCATCTGCAAAGATCCCAAAAATCGTAAATTCCGTTGTTGTGAATTTAATTATCTCCCTTTATATATATAAACAGTTTTAACTATTGAAATACAAAGTTATATATTAAAAATACTAAAAATACAATTACTGCTACTAATAATAATAACAGTTACAACAACGACACAATTTAGCCACCTGTACTATTTTCAAAGAACTTTCGCAATGTTTGTCGTAGAAAATTGTTTTCCGATGCTGTCTCAGGTTTCACCAAGTGTCCATTCACGTTCTGGCAGTGACCCTGTAAAGAAATGTATAATACATGCGAAGAAAACGCATACAGTAATCATACCAATAGGTCAAAACATGTGGAAACAATGGGAAACTATACATAAAGTAAACATAATATACAAATTACAGACGAACTAAACCTAGCTAAAGGTCATCACTCCTTCCTTTCATCTTCGGAATGCCTAACACAATTATTACCTCCCTTGAATACTCCGAACACATCAAGGAGGCAGTAGTAAAAAATAGTTCCATATGTTCTCCCTTTTCAGGACTCTATATTGCAGAGATTTATTTATTGCTATCAAGTGTTCAATTGTTAATATTTTGAAATCAACACAGACAGTTAAATGCCTTTACCAGATTTCTAGCCATGTTTATGCCAATCTACATTGGATGGGCCCAGTCGCATTGTGGGCGGATTTGTTGATATATTATTATTATGAAAATGGATAGGTACCACCAAGGAATTATAAAGGGAAGTCCTTGGTACCACAACACAATATATTAAAGAGGTTAGTTAAAGTTTTGTATAGGCATAGTACCACCATTGCAAAAAGGAAGTGCTTTCGTGGGGTAGTCGCATAATTGCGGTTATAAATAATCCTCGTTTCTTCTTCTTTAAAAATGTATTTTCCTTATTTTAATGCTCATTCTTTTTTATTTGAATGGCATTATTGATGTATTTTGAACATTTTGATAGCATTGTCATGTTTGAATTGTGAAGTTAGAAAAAAAAAATGATACATGGAAATTTGAGTATGAATACATGATTTCAGAAGTCTACTTTCACTTTGTCACCAGTGTACACACTGAGCAGAAAAGAAAATCTATTATATGACACATGACCCCATACTTTTCTCATCATATTTTGATAGTGCAGAGGTTGACAAACAGTAAAATGTAAGTTTCACTTCTTTAATTTGGTACTTTCTATGAATGCCAAACCTTCAAACTTTTATTATTTACTATAGAATAAAGAACATAAATCAATGGTGGGTTTACACCTATATAATTGCATATCTTGAATTGATAAAGAGTTAGAGCCCAGATAGATGCTGCAAATTGTGATTTTTCATAGTGTTGTGAACTTTTATGTTATAATGGAGCCCAATGGAAAATTCGATAGTCGAGTGAGACGTACCGAAGAGATATTATCAAAACATTTGCATTTGATGATTATATACTATGATACACTCTTTACATCTTAAGAAGTGTTTTGTTATAGTTTTTCTGTTTCAGCATAGACTATCCCAGAACCATATATCTCTCGAATCGGGTCTATTAACCACCAATGAAAAAGCAGAGATTTCTATGTCTGTCCCACAATTCATAGCAGTTGAACGCTTACTAAACTATGACGCCATTTAAACGTTTTGTTAAGCAAATGACCAATCAACGTGCTCAAAAGCAGCTTTCCAAACATTGCTAGTTAACGGACACAATCGGGAGAGCTGACTATAGACTAACCTCAGCATCATGCCAGGACACCAGTGGACTGGTTTCAATGAGATAACAAGAGGTGTCATGACGAATCCAACCACTGGGACAACAACAGCATGCTGGAAGAGACAATAACACGAGTAGAAGTAGTTATAATAATGCATATTGTCATCACATTACATTGCTTCTTAAACGTCTCACTACACAGTTGTGTCCCTTTTTGCAATGGTAACATGATAATTTTGCTGAACATGTTCTATATAATTTGGTTTGAAACATTTTCAAAATGATTCATAGGGGTTGCGATTTCTTGCTGTAGTTGAGTAGACTTAACGCTTATATATCATATACTGCAATAATACATCAATGGGACTTTTATAGGATTTTAGCAGATGGGTGTTTTTATGAACATTTGAGGATTTCTTTTTTAAAATAAAAGGATGTCTTTAAAAAAATCAGGCCAGTTATAGTGCATTGTCATATGCGGATACTTCCATTATATGAAAAAAATACTTGTGTAAGTATGTGTAATTTCTTTATTTTTTTACAGTGAAAATCCTAGATCTTATCTTATATAGAACAAAGAACAAATCAATAGTGTAGTAGGACCTGCATAATGCTACTTGTAAAGGCGCTACAGATGCTCAGTGGAAAAACGATATTGACATTGATCAAATAATGTCGTAGTATCGGCATACCAAAACTGAAACTTTAACGAAAACATACATCATTAGGCTTCTCCACAGGCCAATTAAGCACAAGGGTACCCCCAGTACTTGACTCTCAGAAATGGTATTCCCCTAGCGCTTGAATTATTTAACAAAATTTTGTATACGCTTACTATCCTCTAAATCATTATATTTAGTTGTATATCTTTTCTCATTTTAATGCCTAAAATGAAATATACTAAATACGATGACTTTAACTGATTTATATAAGTTTTACTCATGAAATGTATTTCAATGAGTGCTTACAGAGCGCTTGAAATGTGTTGAAGGTGTTTATGCGGTCTTACTTCAGCGCTTGCTTTCTTTTCTGTGGTAACCCTGAATTCTTACATCTTTACAGCCACAGATGATTCGATACTTACGTGAAGCCTTTTAATTTTCCGAAGAATATTTTGCCTCTTCAAAATCTATCTGCCCATATATATATATTAATGCTACTATAAAAATGAATGATTTCCACGCTTAAGGTAATGGGTAAGATATGTTAAACCAATGTGTATGGTATATAAGGTAATATATGTGCATTAATGAAATCGGATTATATTTCACAGCATGGTGTCAGTTTTTACCAGTTTGACGTGAACGTATGCATTTAATTTAATTTACACTTATGGAATGTGAAAACGCATCACTAGCATACAGGCAATTTTAGTGCAGAAAATGTCATCCGATTTCAAAGAAAGTTTGTATGCGCTAAGAGTGCCATTTTTGTCAAAAATGAATGACTGAGACTTTTTTCTCCATTTATCGAAGCTTCCCTCAAAAGTGAAAATGCACAGGCGTCAATTAAGAGTGTATTAACCGTTCGCCTGGATACATACACTCGTTATTGACGCCTGTGAATTTTTGGGGATAACTTTGAAACATGGAAAATTGCATTAACAAGTCTCAGTCATGAAATTTTGACAGTAGAAGACAGAGACGACACTCTTTACGTATATCAACTTTGATTGAAATCGGTTGATATTTTCTGCACTAAAATTACATGTATATAAGTGGTGTGTTTTTTAAGTCCCTTCGTATATAAAAGATATATTACAAATATTATATGTATCTTAAGCATTAGTCATTATTATATTTTAATGAAATGTTTTTTCAAAGAAATGCTTACATTCAACGTAGCAGTTTGTGTATAAATGCATTCGAAAATCCCAAACGTTGTAATAAATAAAGGCATTTCAATATCAAAACATATTGTAATATTTCGTATAAAATGTGAGCGTTCGAATTAATACTGAATTTAATGTATCTTACCTATAGAAATTAGATAAGACCAGACGATAAGCGACATATACATCTTCATAATTCGAAAATAAAGTAAACCTTTGATAATGCCAAGACCTAACTGATAAAGAAGTCGTATAAACTCGTGTGTTTACGTAAAACATCGGAAGCGTCCTCGGTGTTGTTATTCTATGACGCAACTGTGACAGAGACGTATCAAATGACCTGCCACTGCATAAACCAGTATAAGATATGTCACATCACGCCAGCTGGAATAGATATGCTTATTAATGAAAGACGGATGTAAATGTTCTATTTAGGAACAAGTAAACGAAATGGAAACAAGTAAATTAAATATGATTTATTTAAGACAAACTGTGGACGTGAACAATACTGTAATTACATGTCATCTTGTTCAAATAGACGTTGCACCAAAATAGTTTTTATTGATCAGTATTAATATTTTTTATATCAAACGATGATCAAGCTTTAGTACAACAGGTGGGTGGTCATTGGTCAAAATGTATAGCCGACTTTTATTCTTGAATAGTTCCAGAGCTTTGTTTGTCCTATTCCCGGGTCGTTATTAACTCTTTTAGGAAGAGATTCACTATTCATTTAGTTGAAACGCCTTTCATAGTTCCCATTGATTTTGTTTTAAAATACTAGGGAATATTCACCCATTGCTTAGAGTTGACACATCCACAGGCTATGGTGGAGGTTTTCAGAACTGAACCGCTGTGGCGGGTGAGGATCTGATAAAAAATTGGTTGCGTTTTCCGGTTCAATAGTTTGTAAAGAGTTACTAGTATAAACAAAAAAGTATAAACATTTTTAATGATGCTGCTATATTGCTTACATCCTTAAAATATTGCATCTATCATCGTATTATGATCCTGTCCAAAACAAAAAAAATGACCCTAATGTCATAAAAGGACCCCATCCTCCACCATTAAATATGTCTTTTATATAATGAAATGTTCAAAGCACTTGTCGTCTAAAAAAAAAAGATTGCCAAGAAATTTGACATGTTTCATAAATCTTTGATTATACTGCTCTATCAATATTACAGAAGCATTGATGCTGGGGTCATTTTTAAGGCATTATATAAGGAAAATCTTAAAAAAATATTCACTTATATTAGCAGAATTCCAAGACCTTCGACATTTTGCATTCAAGTTTGACTTAAATTATTATACGGTTTCACAAACCATTGACTTAGCAGTAGAATATTCACCACAGCTTCAGGGTCATACAGAAAAAATAAATATAGGGACATCATAAATAAATCAGTTTTGTTTTGCAATTTCGTTCACAGCTTCCCGATTGCGTATGTATATACTACCGACTTTAAGATTGTCCTAAAGTTACACCAACAAGGATATGTGGGTAAAGATTGTCCTGCATCAGTTTTAAACATTTGATATGAAAATAGACGTATAAATTGGTGATATACGTATAATATGAGTTCTGTAACTGCACATGCATTACATCTAAGAAGTTAATATATAATGACATTTCTCTATAATCTAGAATGCCCCGAAAACTGTCGACATTTGACATAAATCATTCTCTTATGATACGATACCAAGGACTTTTTAAATTATCTAGATATGTTTGTGGAGATGAATAAATAAACAAAATGTAGACAAGTTGTATAGTAAGAAAAATTAACAGATTGCAATAAAATGCAACATAAAGTTAATTTGCATTAAAGAGTGTACCATAGGTTAACGATTAAGGGTCAAATAGCCCTTTTACTTATTTTTTTACAAAAGACAATATTTTTTCCTGAAGTTTTAATTCAATCATACGCCAATAATGATTCTGTGGAAGAAATGAAACAGAAGTGAAACTGTGGTTTCGGTGGGAAGCGTGTATAAAGATACAGATAACTTTGAGTGGCCATGGAATTTTTCAAATTGCTTTCTTTGAAATCGTCTACATTCTAACACCTAATTTTATCCCTGATTTTCTTTGAATCTTTGTTAAACTTTTTATATCTTAAGCTTAAACCATTTAAGCTATGAGTCATCCGCCACCTGACATTTTATGTATTTTCTCAAAATGTATCATAGCAATTTCCTTGATATTTGGACTTGAATAAGGAAGCACATTTAGGATGACACGGACCAAGTATGTATCAATATCTAATTTGTCAGTAAATGCCGTATACAAAAACGTTACTCAGTATTGTGACAAAAATATTTGAAATAGGAAAGAGGTTGGTTAACTGTTTTGTTCAGTATACATAATCTTAATGACGTTTTAGACTACAGTCAAACCTGTTTAAGTGGTCACCTCTATTAAGCAGCCACTTGTCTTAAGCAGCCATATTTAAAATATCCCATTTCTATGCTTTTAGAACAAATTAACTCGTATTAAGCAACAACCTTTCTTAAAAGGCCACTTTTGCGTCTTCCCTTGACTGGCTGCTTAAGACAGGTTTGAATATATATGTCAATACCATCCCCTCACTTTATGGTTAGGTTTATCAATAAACATGCAACTATATAAACTGTTACTTGATATGTATGTGTGATAAATTGTTTTTTTTTTAAATTGCTTTAACACGTTTTAAATGTAATATAGGGTTATCTATATAATATATATAATATTTATAGAATGTCTTTGTCATTTGCTAAATGTAAATATTGTTTTATTTTATATATGTTTTACTATTCACTACTCAATTTTTATAGTCATCTTGATTTATTGATATTTCGTCAACATGAGCTTGTTTTTTATATTTTTATCTACAATCGAATGAGCAAATTCATTGGGCATATTTTTAGAAAATTTAATTGATATTCATAAAGAATTGTTTCAGTATATTGTATGTCCGCCACTTGCAGCGATTAAGGCGATAAATTTCGACTTCGCTATACCCAATTGAGAATGCGCAAGATTTGTTTAAAAAGAGACAGTTGCGGTCATGAAAAGAGATAAAGATGTAAAGCACCTTCATTTCTTTTCATGACTGCAACTGTTTCTTTTCCTTCTTCTATCCATGTCTTTTTTCCTTTTCCTCTTTCTTTCCTCGTCTTTTCTTATTATAACATTATTTCATAGAATACATGCATATAAAAATGAACTATATTTACTATATCAAATATATATATAAAAAAAAATTAAAAACTAAAAAAAAAAATTTGCTTTAAAAGCAAGACAACTTTCACAATAATCATGTGTTGATGCATTTGCATCAGAACGTTAACCAGGCATGGAATTACATTGTCCTAAGATACTTGGAGAGAGGCATTTCAACACGGTCGAAATCGCTGCCAATAATACTGATATAATTGTGACAATTGATTTAGTGGGTGATGCATTTAAAATAGTTGGTATATGTTTAATGCTTTATGAATTTAAATGAAATATTCTGGAAAAATGCACAATGAATTTGTTCATAAGATTGTAGAATAAAATATGAAAATTACGAACTCGTATTGCCGAAATATCAATATGTCCAGGTGACCGATTATGAAAGTTGAGGAGTGCATATTAATCATGATGATATTTAGATATGGATTTTATAGTTCCCATCCGTCTGAGTGTTAGAGGAATCTATTTCACCGATATATAAATCAATGTGGCCTATAGAATACCCGTTAACCTCAAACAGTTGAGCTTTATTTCCGGTAAAGTTTTACATACATTGTCTTTAAATCAAATTATATAATTATGTATATGTGCCTAATTTGTGCAAGAGTGTTCAAATTAAAATGATTAAATTTTAAACTTATTATGCGTATCTGCCTTCCAACGTATATTGGCCCACGTGACTACCTGATATATCTATTTTAACCCACGTGACTACCTGGTATATCTATATAAGCCCACGTGACTACCTGGTATATCTATACTAGCCCACGTGACTCCCGTATATATCTATATAAGCCCACGTGACTACCTGGTATATCTATACTAGCCCACGTGACTATCTGGTATATCTATATTAGGCCACGTGACTACCGTATATATCTATATTAGCCAACGTGACTACCTTGTATATCTATTCTAGCCCACGTGACTATCTGGTATATCTATATTAGCCCACGTGACCACCTGGTATATCTATACTAGCCCACGTGACTCCCGTATATATCTATATTAGCCCACGTGACTACCTGGTATATCTATACTAGCCCATGTGACTATCTGGTATATCTATATTAGCCCACGTGACTAGCTGGTATATCTACACTAGCCCACGTGACTCCCGTATATATCTATATTAGCCCACGTGACTACCTGGTATATCTATACTAGCCCACGTGACTACCTGGTATATCTATACTAGCCCATGTGACTATCTGGTATATCTATATTAGCCCACGTGACTAGCTGGTATATCTACACTAGCCCACGTGACTCCCGTATATATCTATATTAGCCCACGTGACTACCTGGTATATCTATACTAGCCCACGTGACTATCTGGTATATCTATATTAGCCCACGTGACTACCTGGTATATCTATATAAGCCCACGTGATTACCTGGTATATCTATACTAGCCCACGTGACTCCCGTATATATCTATATTAGCCCACGTGACTACCTGGTATATCTATACTAGCCCACGTGACTATCTGGTATATCTATAATAGCCCACGTGACTACCTGGTATATCTATACTAGCCCACGTGACTCCCGTATATATCTATATTAGCCCACGTGACTACCTGTTATATCTATACTAGCCCACGTGACTATCTGGTATATCTATATTAGCCCACGTGACTACCTGGTATATCTATACTAGCCCATGTGACTCCCGTATATATCTATATTAGCCCACGTGACTACCTGGTATATCTATACTAGCCCACGTGAATATCTGGTATATCTATATTAGCCCACGTGACTACCTGGTATATATATATAAGCCCACGTGACTACTTGGTATATCTATACTAGCCTGCGTGACTCCCGTTTATATATCTATATTAGCCCACGTGACTATCTGGTATATCTTCCTGTGTCTGCAACAGTGGTACGAATTACGTAATCTGCTACTCGGCAATAAAGGCAGATTTGATGGCAGCAGATAAATAACGTACGCATGGTCAAACAGAGATGTACAGTGTTTAGTTGCCTTTGTTTGTTAAATGGAATTATCAACATCTGTATCTAGATCTCGGACTGTGATTCAAACATGTAAGCTTTATGATCTAACTACAAAGTTGTTTTTTTTCCTTTGTTCTATATAAAATATTAATTCCATATAGAATTTTTGTAAGTATCTTTGTTTCATAGCAGGAATGTATACCCACATAAAAATGCACAATAATTGGTAGGCTTATCAGTTTGATATTTTTTAAAGAAGGTGCAGTGACACCCTGAGATTGTCCTCAAATGCTAGCAAATACATACATATGTTGAAATTCTATAAAAGCAACTTAGTTAACACCAGTGATGTCTTATTGCAGTATATGCTGTGCCAACTGTTGCTCGTACGCATCTGAAGCAAGAAATCACAACTCTACGAACCATTTTGAAAATATTCAAAATAACAAATTACATAGGACTTATTTGTAAAGCGTAAGAATCATGTTACCGTGGAAAAAAAGGGGCGTAACTGTGTAGTGAGACTTACTGACGCTTAAAATTTGAGAGCAGAGTATCTCAATGACGAATTTTTTTTAGGTAGAGAATCTCAAAAGCTTTTTTATGAAAAACCTAATAACCATTATTGAGATAATAATTTTTCTTAATTTTTAATTAAATGGTCATTAAAAAAGGTTTGTTTAGTAAAAGTGATAAGTACTTGTGTGTTAAAAAAAATATAAGATTCCAATCTATTGATTGGTAATCAGAGATCAATTCTCAGACTGTATATGAAAAAGCAATAAAATATGTTTAAAGTTTAAAGTAATTCTCAGACTCAAAACATATTTGGTCAAATTCATCAACTTTTCCGTTCTACAACACAAATTGTCAACATTTCCCATTAACATTCAATTCATTGACTTCTTTAATTGGCAAAAGTAAGCAATTTCATTGATAAATTTACAGAAAATATCAAGACAATGATTCTGAGATTGAATCTGAATGACGGTCTTGGTTGTCATGAATAATATTGAATAAACACTACGGCATTAAATAGCGGGCCGGGATAGATTAGCTCAGTTGGTAGCTGATTCTAGTGGGAAAGTTATCAGTTACTTGCGGAGATAGGCGTGCTTAAATATTGGTTAAACTTTGATGATCCCAGGAAATAGCGGTTATGTTAACTGATCGTCTGTTAGCCCTCGATGGCATAATATAACGATATACATTAAAATAAACCAATTGGCGGATAAAAACTATAGTTGTGTCTAGAAGTAATATTTATTTACATGGTACATCAGGACACTGATCTGCATTCATACAATAACCAGACCTGGCGACATAACACATGATAAAAATTGTTTTTTTTACAAATTATTCTTTACCATTTATCATCTTGTAAGTACAGAAAGGACTAATATGTATATGAAAAGAGAAGACACTTGGTACATTAATGCACTGATGTGACGTTATATAAATACTTATAAATCCCATTTACAATTCGTTTTTACAGATTCATTTAAGCCAGATTTTAAAACCAGTACAGGACTTTTTCGTGAGTCGCTTCTGAGTTCGTTTCCTTGCAAGAGCCAGTACTGAGTTGTTTGTGTGAGAGGTCTCGGATTGAGTTTTGGGATCGAACCGGTGACATCTGACGTAAGTGGATAGTGCCGTTTCCGCTGTACCCCCGCCATTGGTATACTGTGACATTGTATGTCGGGAACCAACTTATCCCTCGCTTCTCTTTATTTTTAAATTTTATTTTTTTCTAAATACAGTCAAACCTGTGTTTGTGATCACCTCTATTAAGCAAAATCTTGTCTTAAACAATCACATTTTCTTTTTACCATGTTTATACTTTCAGTTATAAATCAACCTGTTATAAGCAGTCAACTGTCTTAAGAGGTCAGTTTTGCACTTTCCCTTGAGTGGCTGCTTAAGGCAGGTTTGACTGTAGATTTTAAATAAGGCCAATATTTTGCCAGAGGGCGACTGTACTCCTGAACCATGTACGTGATGCCATAACTATTATACATTCATCAGAGATGTTTAAAAATAAAAAAAAAATGAATGCTAATAACTGCGTTAAACCCCAGTAAATCTGCATTAAATTCTAAAAATAAAAAAAAATGTTATATACAGAGAACAACGATGTAATGCACATAACGTGTAATTATTCTTTGTATAAGATTCATTGCTATGTGTCCACCAATATACATAAAATAAATTATTTACATTTAACGAATAACCATGCCATTCTATAAAGAATTATGAGAGACTATTTCTAAAACACGTTGACAGTGATGAAAACAAGATTCTAAAATAGTTAGAATTAATTTATCGAGAAATGTGCACCATTTGGAATATGAAAAAAAGAAAAAAGAAAAAATATGTAACTAAGTCCTACTTGAATGAATCGCAATTTCTTTGACACTATCATTACCATGGAAGAAAGTAAAGTAAACACGGATACAGAATACAGATGTATATTGATAAAAACACACTAAAACTCTACATGTAGGGTGAGAGACTTTTGCACGATTTCACAATTTTCTCTTCAAGTAAATTCCCTATAAACAGCGCTTTTCAAGTACAGGATATATGCATGAACATGTTAAATCCACGAAGGTAATGTTTAACGTCACTTAATCCCTTTCAAGTATCAGAAATCAGCTATAAACCAAAATAAAACAGATAAAACAAACACTTTTTATCATTATGTGAAATCAGATTCCTTGCGGCTGCGATTGGTTAACACGTATTATCTTTGACACGCCCCCAGGCAGAACTGGCTCATGCCATTGGCTGATTCAGCATCTGGACTCTGGCTCCGCAGCCGCTCGCATTGCTTCGTCCCCGTATCTCAGGTGCTGTTTATTTTACTGGCTAATGATAGTAAAGCCCTCTTGCTTTCTATTTCTTTTGCTGCTGCTTCATTTATTTAGAATTTATTATTGTTCAAGTATCATCAACGGCAGGCGGGAATTTTATAATCATTTAAGATCAGCAAACTTAATCTAGATAAGCGAATTGAGAAAATTGCGAAAATCGAATTGTGTGATTTGCGAAAATTAGGAAAAATTTAAGAATTGGAATACAGTTTTATTACTTATTTACTTGTGATTACCAAATCTGGAGTAAATTAGTACAAATTAATACTAATTTAAAATCTTGTAGACTAAACGTCACAGCGTACTGGAGTAAATATTATGATTACTGTTAGACTGGTATACGAACTAACATTCCATAACTGCGGGACTTAATTATCAAACACGGAGAGAGGAAAAGGGGTAAAAAGGAATACAAAATAACCAAAAATGAGCGTTTATTCGATGCTTCAGCAGGGAGACGGGCAGTATACAAATTTCGAGAAACTAGCATATCACACAGCCTTGCAAAACAGCAAAGGTAGTTTCTCTGTAAATCATTTACTGGACTTAGGTGAACTCCCAAGCGAGAATTGTGCAATGTTCGCGAACACTGACCCGTCCCCAGGGCTTCCAACACAGACATGTACCGCCGATTCGCCAAACAATCACGGACAGACGGACGGACATAATCAAGGACATAATCAAGGATTAGTCACCGACATGGACATGCTAGGACAACAGAAAATGTCACAAGAACCGTGTTTGAAAGAAGAACCACAGGGCAGCCCTTCAAATGATCACAACTCCAGTAAGTACAGCATCAGTTTATCTTATACCAAATTTCTCAATAACACATTTATCTATACTATATGAGGACCGCAGCGGTGGTCTAGTGGTAGGGCGTCCGCCGCGCATGCGAACAGTCGTGGGTTCGATCAACGGCCGGGTCATACTAAACATTTGAAAAATGCTTCTATAAGCTTCCTCGCTTGGTGTTCAGCATTTAGAGGATAGTTTTTGGTATGGTCTTCCCAATGTCAGTATGTGACTGGGGTGGGTATCATACCATGTGTCTGCGGCATGATACTACAATGTTGTAGCACTCAGAATACTTTCTCAAGTAAACATCGTCGCGATATAACTGAAAAATTGATGAAAACGACACTAAACACCATACAACAAATATGTACTGAAAGGCTTCTACATTCGGCACATTGAAGAATGATGTTGGTTTCGTTTTAGTTCATATTTTAACAATACTTCTCAGTCTGCTCAAACAGAGTAGTGGATAAAATAAATTTAGTCCGGTATTACCGCAAACATACAAATAACGCTCATTACAAAACTTTAACATGATATCAAATAAAAATTGTAGGAAATTTAATATTTTAAGATATTTACTACAAGTGACTCCCGGGTAATGATTCCAGATTTAGGTTACTCGGTTTGTATTACTTCTACTACGGAGTATGCTATACAGAACATGTTCTACGTGGGATTTGAAATTACCCGGGGGCATGCGTGCTGTACGTTTACAGTAAAAGTTTTAATGTATACTAAAATTATGTTGGTGAACATGTGTTCCTTCAAATAAAACTCGAATATGCGTGCCGCGTGCATACGACATGCACTTACAATGCGTTATACATGAAAGTACATAAAAGTTAGGGGGAGGAAATATTCGCTCTATGTGTAGTTATTCAGAATGGCCCCGTTCTACAATAAAACATCCCTCAAAATAGTTCTACCTATGTGTGTTGAAAGGCATTCTTATTACACGCATTATTTTACATGTCTGTGTATAATGAAGAATGCATTCAAACGATAGAATCACCAAGTGCGTTGGCATTATAGGATATAACTAAAATCAAGTAGTTATATAAAAGACTTATATATAAAAGTCCTTGCTCAACTGACCAAAATAACGCACCAATGATAAAAGAAGAAAGCAAACAAAATATATAACATGAATTTTACATATTTAAATAACGCACTTAATTAATAAAATAAGAAAATTTTATATTACTCAAATTACCAAAAACGCACTAAATGGTAAAAGAACAAAACAAACGAAATACGTTACGTGTATCTTACATAACTCAAATAACCAAAATAACGCATTGATTGATAGAAGAAGAAAAACAAACAAAATACGTTACATGTAGTTTACATAACTCAAATTACCAAAAATCGTACCAAATGAAAAATGAACATAACAAAATTATAGCATGTATTTTACATTACTAAAATTACCAAATAAACGCACTTAATGATAAAAAATGAAATAAAAACACTACATGTATTTATATATCAAACAAACACATGTAGCAAAAATGATTCAGTAAGATAAACAAAAGACCCTGTTTAATTGTATACTGCATTAATAGCACACACCGAGAATAAAAGAAAATAGGACATTTTATCTCGTTTCAAACACAAGTGCCAGGTATATGATACCGCTATCAACGACTTGGTAATTGTCGGATTGTTAAAACTCGCCGGCTGTGACCCAAATGCAATGATTAACGTGGAAAAGTATATAATTACTGCAATTACGGTAAATACGTTACGTTTGATAAGGCTTGTTATTTAATTAGTTGATTAGTCTCGCGTCTAACATCAATGAATATTTATGAGGTTGAAATGTTTATTTATAGATTTTCTTACACACACTCGCGCAGATTGAAATAGTTAGTGATCAAAAATAAATAAAAAGTCAAAATTGAGATCTTTAATAAAAGCAAGGAGTTACATATCTTTATAAGCCCTTTGTAAAAGTGGTGGGGAATTTGTTTACCTTTCCAGTGTTGTTTTTAGAAAAAGGCTATATCCAAATATGAGATTAATATTTTTTTAGAAATTAGAAAGGGAATGGCCGTATCTAATTATGAGAGAACTTGTGGCCAGACCCTTTTGCCTTAAATTATATTTGTTTGTATGCATGCTGCTCTATATTGTAATATGTGTTTATATAACAATAAAAAAAATGTTTTAACTATTGAAATTAGATAGTTTTTATTAAACTTACAATGCAGAGTTATTTTAAATTTATTTATTTTTATTCAATTTTTCTTTGTTCTTTCAATCATTTTAGTCTCATCATGGTCTCATTCGATTGTGAAACGATTTATTTAACTAAGACAAATCAAACTCGAATTCTTCCTGGGTAGAACCGGTTCTACAAGTTATTGTGTACTGAACTGAACAACTAACTCGCCTCCTAATATTCAATGTGTTTAACCCACCGCCTGACATTGTACGTATTTTCTCAAAAAGCATCAAAGAAATTTTCTCGAAATTTGGACTTGAATAAAAAAAATATTTAAGATAACAATGACCAAGTATTCATTTTCAAATTTGACAGTTATTGCCGTACACACATTCTGATAACGCTTTTCATTTTTTTTTACGAAGATATCGGAAATATAAAAAATGACAGTTCGGTACTAGTTAAAACTAGTTTAAACTTATTTATTTTACGTCGATTGTGAATAAATTCTTACGACTGAGGCAAATCACGCTCGAAGTCTTCCTGGTTAGAACCAGTACTAAGCATATGCGGAAAAGTGTCTTGGTCAAGGACACGACATATAGCCGTGGCGGAGGATATATAAAATGTTCCTTTAAAACTGCAATATGCTGAGAACATAGTATCAAAGCAACGTTTATTCCAATTTAGAAAATTCACAAAATACCTGCACAATACAAGATAGACAGGCGTAGTTTATTAAAAGCTCGTATATTGGTTTCCACTTAGGAAAACGAGCCTACATGCTTAAAAGTGACTTCAAAAGAAATAATTCTACAATTTCCCTGTACTCAGTGTTCTGCTGGTAGCATATAATCCAGAACTATACGTTTACAAACATAAACCATAAAATAACACATGGTGGCATAAAAATGGCCCGCAAGGAAAATAAACAAACATACATTTATACGCCGTTACGTATGCCTGGTTTCCTGCTGTCAAATTTCCTACATTCTTAGATCAGATGGCGTTGGTATTTTAAAGGGATTTTATGATATTTACTTTTTTCTCAACATTTTTTCATTCACAGATAAATTACAAAACATTTATGTTTCGCCTGTTCGTTTAAAATGCAACGCATTTACTACTTGATAGGGGCTTAAGTTTAAAATAATATGGCTGCGTCCTGCAAAAATCTCACTTTGATACAATGAATTAAAGACATATTTACTGCTTATATAAGAATGTATGTTGTATGTGTGTACGTTATAACGAGTTAAAATTTATAAAACGTTATTTTCTTCTTCTTCTTCTTCTTCTTCTTCTTCTTCTTCTTCTTTTTCTTCCTTTTCTTTTTCATTTATTCTTCTTTTTCTTTTATTACTTCTTCCTTCTTTTTTGTCTTCTTCTTCCTCTTCATTTTACATCTAATATACATTACCAACAAAACAACACGTAGCAAGGATACTTCTTCATCATTTTTTGCTTTCTTTTTCTTCTTCTCCTTCGTCTTCTCCTTCTTCTTCTTCATCTTCTTCTTCTTCATATCCCTTTAAATTTAATAGCTAATATGCATTATCAACAAAACAACACGCTGCAATGAGAAAAAATAATTGAGAGAGTGAGAGAGAGAGAGAGAGAGAGAGAGAGAGAGATAGAGAGAGAGAGAAAGAGAGAGAGAGAGAGAGAGAGAGAGAGAGAGAGAGAGAGAGAGAGAGAGAGAGAGAGTAATTAACATCGCTTATTTTGGATAAAAGTTCAGTGTCTTTTATTTAGTTAGGTCACATGAATAGATTAAACCAAGAGGTCATGCAAAATTATTATGCCATATAAAATGGTCAGTTACGCATACAATAAATTTATAACTAGGGGAAAAAAGCGGTGGGGCAGTCCACCAAAACATAATCATATTCAATATTTGACATTGGTTGTTTGATAGTTCTTAAATAATAGTTTTTCATCAAAATAATTCAATAGTATCACAATGTCCATGGACACATCCATTAAACATGGCTTATAGAAAGGCGACGGATATTCAGTGTAAATTTATAATTTTGTATTCCCTAAATATTTTTTTCATTGTTTTAAAAAACGAGATTTTGTATCAAACTTGTATGAAATCGTCATATATAAGTGTAATAGTTAGCTTGTCTGCATTGAGTCCAAAACCTTTTTGGAATTTGTTGAATAAAACATTAATCTTTATCATGAAAGTGACAGTATCTTACACAGTAAAGCAAAATAAATAAATTGTTAGAAGCACTCAGCCTTTTTAGCCTTATCAGTCGCAGTTATATTGCATAAAGATATTTCATTGTAATAGATGTTAAACTTGAAATAACTTTAAAACGAGAGGGAATAAAAAACCACCAGACTTTATAGATAGTTTGTATTTGATGTTTGTTTCTGCTAGATAATATATAATCTAAATTGTACATTTATATATATTTTATGTCTTTCTAATGTTATATTTAAACTTAATGTCCTTTAATTTCTGATGTCTCTTTGCGGTGAAATAAATAAGAAATAAATATAGTTTTTAACTGAAAAAAAAAAGATGATCATAATAACAAATATCATTATTACATTATATCATTATTACATACATCCTCATTACATATATCATTATTACATATATCATTGTCACATATAGCATTAGTACCTACTGCTAATAATAATCATACAAATACATGTAACAGTGTTCAATAAAAATACTTTACCATTCATTTGAACAAATTGTTTTTCATAAAGTTAATAAATAATGTTTTACCATATCTATATAATAAAAAATGATATTTAACAATGTTCGTCTAGGTAATACTTATCCCCAATGTTTATATATTTTTAAACACTCATTTCATAAAGTATTGCTTAAATAGTTAACATTAATTGCTTAATAACGATTAATTATATAAAGTTCATTAATTTATTAACGTCGACTACTATTCGGAGTATACCTTATTTTGCCTATAATAATTATGACAATTTTTAATCAAAACGATTAAAAATGTCTCTTTCATTTTTTATAATTAGAGGAGCTGATGGCATGCTTTTATATTTTACCACTAACGATTAGAGAGAACATAACTGATAACCAAGGTTTCTTTAGTTTTACCTATGTGATTATATGGTGCATGTATAGTGTTCTTTATGATTGTATTATACAACTGTGATAGTCTCTTATAACACCAATATGGAGTGGCAATATACATTTAATGTGCTGTATATATTGATATTTTACATGTGTATGTATGTTGATGAGACTCAAATAAAAATATAAAGTAACTGAAGAAGAGCAAACTATAAAATAAGTGAGAATACGGATATATGAATTAGATTTCAAAATTAATTAAGTAATGTAAACCTCTTTTCCAAATTAGGTGAACATTCATTATAAATATAAATTGGTGGCAGAGCTATGGTCGGTTTGCCAGGCTCCGTTTTCACTGATATCATTTACCACCAAAGATGTATCCTGACATTTCGTTCAAGTGTTGTTTTTTTTTCACAAACTGTGTTTGAAGAATTGCATGTTCACTGAACGAACACACACTCAGAGCTTCTTCAATTCGTCTGATCTTCATTTCTCAAATCTTTGCAATATTAAATGAGGCTTCTCAAAAATGAGTTGAGAAAAGTGTTTATTATGCGTTTTAGTCGGCATATACTTCAATAGCAAGCTATTAAAAGAAGCAATGTACTTTCGGAGACGCTTAGCGATTATCGTGAGACGTACGCTTCAATAGATAAAAACTAAAAAGTTCAAACTAGTATCCATGCTTATTTCTTTATTTGTATTTTATTTATATTATTAATTACTGAAAATATTTGTTCAGTAGATGAGAGCCAAACTTTATTTATTACAACCATTTTTCATATAGTGCATATAGCATTTTTGATATTGTTTACAAAAAAAAAAAGTCATTTAAATTTTAGAAAATAAGTGTAGAATTTCACATCATTGTCTTTAAGCTTCATTTCATTTAGAACTTGGTACACACGTGGTTTTAATACATTCTCGAAACTCAGTCTTTACTTCTGCTGTAATTAAGATATTCAAACCCCGATTTTATTGAATAACAGTTTAAAGGTAAATATTTTCAGTGGAGTATATCATAGCACACATACTATAAGTAAAACCTGTGTAAGCGGCCATCTCTATTAAGCAACCACTTGTCTTAAGCAGCCACATTTTTTATTTCCCATTTCTATATGCCCAGAACAAATTAACCTGTATTAAGCAACAACATGGCTTAAAGATCACTTTTGCTCATTCCCTTGACTGGCTGCTTAAGACAAGTTTGACTATATATACACATTGTATAATAATAATCTCCAACTTTTCAATATTGGTCTATAAATTCAGTATTTATGTTGGACATCTCCATAATTCATCAAAAAGTCATAAAATAAATACCAGGTATAATAATTAAAGTTGGACTGAAAATATATTTATTAAAAAAAAGGGAGATAGGATATCCATTTTTTAGATTAAAATATTGTTCGTATACAGTTTCTGCGGTAAAACCGGTACTGGTTACAGACAAACGGTCCTGGAACTATTGAACACATTTATAGTTCGAGTTTACAATTTTCGACAAAAATATAAATTAAAGATTCATGTTCTTTTTTGTCCTGATTAACAACAGTTGCGCATATTTGAACCAGTAGGTATGTTACACTATGGCTGTATGTGATTGTATTGTATACTTACTGTGTATTTAAAATACTGCGTTGTCTCTTATAATTCTGTGTAGAATGACATAGTATATAATAATTGTGTAAATTGATATTTAAATATATGTGGTATATTGTGTGTGTTATGGTTAGACTCAAATGATAATAATAATAATGATATAATAATAATAATAATAATAATAATGATAATAATAATAATAATAATCGATATAATAATAATAAATAAATAAATAAGCAAATAATAATAATGACAGTTACAGCAGCAATAACAATTACAATAATAATAACATCAACAAAAACAACAAAAATAATAATAATAAATAATAATAATAAATACTTTAATTAACGAGAGAACCCATTTAAATCAATTCAATCTTCCTAGATGGCCTCAGCAAACGACTGTACACAAATGCACTTTTACAGGACCTGTTTATCGGTAATCTTCCATGTTTGCATTCTTTTCATTTTAATCAGAGAATTCACCCTGTATGAAACCTTAAGATAACAAGTCTGTATTTTACCGTACATATATGTTAACGGATTTTTTTTCTCTCTTTTATTCCGATTTCTATCGACACATTTTCCAATTAAAAGCGTGCTAAATATCAACCTATCAGATAGGAGTACATATTGCACTGGTGTGTATATATTTTACAAATTCCCAACAATATCTCAAACAAAACACTGCCATTTTTTTACGAACCAAAAAACCCTAACAACATGGAATGGAATGGATAAAAACAGTTTTATAAAATATTCCGACAACGTCAAAATGTCAAAGCTCTTCTTATATTTCAATACACGATTTTGAAAGTGATGTTTTAAGTGTTACCATATGAAACTCAAGTGACTACACATTAATTATACATACATTTTCACTTGCTAAACCATTCCCTGTAACCGGTGCTTTTCGTGAGAGACGGCAAAAAAATGCACTAAGTTATTTTTTGGTTCTGCCTCTAGTGTGTTTTTGAGAAACGTTTTTGTTATATATAGAGCACCACGGTTACACTCACCATGGCGTTTTTCATTTATCTGATTTGGACTTTTTCTTTTTGTATAAATTTTAAGAGCGGAAGTCATGTCGGAGAGGAATGAGAAAACTGACAATGGCGAAGTTGATATTTGAGAATGTAAAATAATTTCATCATTCTTAGTTAATAATTGTGTCGGAAATGTTAACTGTTCCGGGTTACTGCTATAAACTATCTGTTCAGGTTATTGCTATATACAAACTGTTCTGGTTATTGCTAAATGTTAGCTGCTGTATGTTTACGTTAAAATGGTAAAGTGCTTTTTATTTAATCGTAGCACACCATCCCATCCAAAGATTTGTTTAGCGGTTTACTAGCCATGACATAAACACTTTGTTTGTTTGTTTGAGAGAAAGAGATATATATAGAGAGATATAGAGCGAAAGAGAGAGGGGCGAGAGAGAGAAAGACAGAGACAGAGACAGAGACAGACACAGACACAGACACAGACACAGACACAGACACAGACACAGACACAGACACAGACACAGACACAGACACAGACACAGACACGGACACGGACACGGACACAGACACGGAGACAGACACGGGGACAGAGACACAGACACGGAGACAGACACGGAGACAGAGACACAGACACGGAGACAGACACAGAGACAGAGACAGAGACAGAGACAGAGACAGAGACAGAGACAGACACAGAGACAGAGACAGAGACAGAGACAGAGACAGAGACAGAGACAGAGATAGAGATAGAGACAGAGACACAGAGACAGAGACAGAGACAGAGACAGAGACAGAGACAGAGACAGAGACAGACGCAGAGACAGAGACAGAGATAGAGACAGGGACAGAGAGGGCAATACTAAATAAAGAAACGTTCAAAGCCATGTTATCCAACTACTGCTTGTGATATTACATTTATGTAAAGATATTTAATAATGAATTTGACAATAAAAATGAATATACTAACAACTGTCAAACTTCTGTATCTCATGTTTCATACCTATATATAATTTTCGTGATAATTGATATACGACATTGCGTTTCATTGTCATTTGTCTCTCACCGCTGATTCAAGTGGGAAAGTTATCAGTTACATGCAGAAATATGCTCAAGTACTGATTCCAGAATCCCATTTAACCTAAATACTTTTACCTAACCATTCTGCTTAGGTTAAATGAGTTTCTGTTAGCCCTCGGTGGCATAGAACGACGCTAATTATTCAAGCAAACAAACCAATACAAAATATGAACTTTACGGAATTCAGAGGAAACGACGAGTCTGTATTGCCATTACGTGGTTCAAATGTCATGCTTTGTATGACCACCAAACGTGAAAATAATTTGACCACATATGATACATATAGCTACATACATCACAAATCATTTTTGGTTCCATAATGTAAAAAATATTGCTAAAAATGTGAAACCGATTTTTCACCATCGAAATGTGAAACCGCATTTTGGCCGAAAGTGTTTTCACATATGTGGTTAGATATCATCACATTTATTTAATTTTTACGTTTGTTATCATTTTCACATGTGTGACCATTTTCACAATTGTAATCATTTTCACATTTGTGACCAATTTCACATTTGTGACCAGTTTCACTTGTGACCATTTTTCACATGTATGACCAGTTTCACATTTATGACCATTTTTCACATTTGTGACCATTTTTCACATCTGTGACCAATTTCACATTTGTGATTATCTTTAAATTTGGGAGTCATACCGTGAATGCTATCTCCCTGCATATAAAAAACAACATATTTTGTACATCATAAATGATGAAAACTTCGAGTAATTAGAGTATCATAAATATGTGATGAAGATGAAGTAAAACCTTAAAAGCGCCACATACAAAAACAACAACATCATAGACTTTTGTGGGAACCGTTTCATCAAATCGACAATGTCACTTTCAACGAGTTTGCTGCCATCTGACATGCATGTGTGGCCAGACATTAAAACCTGTGTAAGCTGCCACCTATATTAAGCAGCCACCTGTCTTAAGCAACCATACTTTCTATTTCGCATGTCTGTGTTTTCAGAGTTAACCTGTTTATTAAGCAACAACCTGTCTTAAACGTCCACTTTTGCTCCATTCTTTCACTGGCTGCTTAAGACAGGGTTGACAATATTAAAAAATATAAGAAGTCTTTTTTAACACATACACTTCAGTTACATGCAAATATTTTAAGAAATATTAATTTTCGTCCATGACAAGTATTACTGACGGCATTCTTCAACTTGTAGAGTTACAGGCACAGTTTTCGTAACTTATAACGTTTAAGTTCATGGGCGACTGTTACTTCTGTTTGACAGTTCTCCGCAGGGGCCCTGACCCCCATACGATAACATCTGAATATACGTCGCTACTGAAAGCCATAACCGTCGCTCACGTCAGGTTTGAGACGTGTATGTCACGCTGCCCCCCTGTGTGGGCTAATTCCTCTCATGATGGCATTAAACTTAATTGTATGTTACGGCGTAAAGGGAAAAGATACTGTTTTGAAGCAAATAGAGGGCCTCATGGAAGATTGAAAAAACTTGAAATTAGATACCAAAATGAAAAATTTATAATTCTAACCATTTCTCACAAATACCAATCGGTGAGTGAATAAGGGATACCACAATGTAAGGAGTTGCAGGGACCTCCGTGACCGAGTGGTCTAAGGCGCCGTCTCAAGATCACGTGTAACCTCGCACCGATATGGCCGTAGGTCCCGCTCCTTCCAAAAACTTTATGTGAGAAAGTGTTCCAGTTACTTGCTGAAGGACGGTGGTACTACTCAGATTCATTCGGACGTTTTCCTCCACCAATAAAACAGGATATGACATAATATAACCTGAAATGTCTTGAAAATGGCGTTAAACACATATAAAAAAAACAGTCAAAAGAAGAGAAAAGAAACTCTGTACAGTCAGTCACGTTATGCAGTAGATAGATATTAAGCTATTTACGCAAGAGGGCGCAGCTTTGACCCAAGTCTCGACCCGATGACCTCTAAAATCACGCAGTATCGAAATCATATAGGTTCTGAGCTCACTTTGGAATTGAGCTAAAATGAATTAGCATTAACAATGACTTATATAGTTCATTGGTATAAACTCAGGTCTTTACAAAGGGTTTATATTCAAAAATATTCTTTGGTTTGCAATGAATACGTGTAAAATGAGATTGTAATTCGTACCACTAGTGCAATAATATGTCAAGTGTATATGCAATACGCGGACACTTGGTAACATTTTGCACTAATGAGCATGCGTTATTACTGACAAAATCAACTGGGAGGGCGTCATGGCAGATTGCTGACGTACATTCACGCTGGAACCAGAATATCATTCATGGCATCTGGTGGTACTTGTCAATGTTTTAGATCCAATCTAATTAATGTTGTTTTGTTTTCATGGCAATTCAGTGTTTTTTTTAATTAATTATGTGTTTATTTATTTAAGTGGATTGTCGGTCTGGGAAATCATAAAACATATCTAAAGTATGGTGTAAAAAAAACAAAAAAACATTTTCTTTTTCATTTTTAAAATCATGACTATTCAGAGTTTAAGTCGCCGTTTTTATAAATATTTCTCTCCTTAAAAATATTTTCGCCGGGGGTCTGATCAAAATAACAACACGAAAGTAAATTCTGAGTTTTTCTCACTGCGACAACCATTTGTTTAAAAATACAATGAATTATCGACTCATACAATATATCATTAATTACCCCCTTTGTATTATTAATGACCTATCGCCCACCCCACCCCATCCCACCCCACCCCCTCATACACATTATTCCGTAATTGTGCGTATATTCTCCTACTTAAGGTCAATTGAAAACAAAATATATACAAAATATTCACAGTTTTGCAAAATTATGTTTTTACTTTAACGTCATAAGAAATATGCAAAAATAAATCGTAATGTTTTAATATTAATATATTCATGAATGTTTAATTATTATCATCTATAATGTTATCAAAAATAAACTTGAAAATAACAAAAAATAATATGAACATATAACTTATATAAATTTTATGTAGAAATATATTAAATAATATTAATAATGCATTTATTTTATACATTAAAAATATTAAACAGGGTGGGTAAAGTTTAATGTCTTGATATAAAACTGAAAATAATGTTCTATGTTCAATTAACGAGGAATCGTTTAAGACATAAACTTCTATAACACGTGTTTAATTTTATTGTATGCATATTCATCCATAGATCGTTACCGCCTTTTTATTATCTTTAATTATAAACAGACAGGTAAACATGCACGGAGATGAGAAACAAAACATTTATTTTTACACGTGCACGACGTTCGGTGAAAGATTTTGTAAGAAATATTTTTTTGATGAACAATCTTCTTCAATCACGAATCAGTATATTTAATTATTTCTTTTTAGATTCTTGTCACACCATTTTGCATGTTATAAATCAAATCCATTCTTTGCCATTATGAAAGGTAAATACCAAATTATTATAATTATTATTATCATTATGCAACATCATCATCATCATCATCAATCATCAATCATCAATCATCATTATTATCATCATCATCATCATCATCATCATTATTTTTATTATTATCTATCATTACTTTCCTGTGAACTTTTTATAAATCTTTCCATAGCTCGGTCGATTCTGTTTTTTATCAGAAGACAGGAACCCCCTGACACACAGAAGAAGCTACTTTACTCGGGGTCATGTTTGCTTTTATCACGTTATAAGCGCTCAACCCCGGCGACCTGTGAAGGATCCGTGTCCTGCGGGGTAAGAACCTTACCGATATAACGGCACGGCACCTCCGTCAAGATTAGGGAACCTCTTTACTTGTCACTTTTATAGGTGGCGCTCGTTCAGGTCCGATAACTACAGTCAAAATGTATAACCCTGTAACGATTCTGTTTCTGCCATTTTCTTTTTCACCAAGAAATCTATATCAGTATAGTCGGGTTAAATAGTTTAGTTTTTTTTCCTTTTCATCTAGACGCATGTATCTATTAGTTTAGTTACGCATTTCGTCAAACCAAGCTTCTGTTTTACTAAGTTTTATTTAAATACTTAAAAACAGTAAATTTGACTGGTTGTGTAAATATTCTTTAAAGATTCATCACCTATAATTTTCTGTTTAGTAAATGATGAAAAGTTTATGGAATCACAAAAAAGGAAGGCCACATTCGAAGGTAATTGTTGATTCCGTCGTTGTAGTTTATCTTACTTAAGAAAAAAAATCGTTAATACACAGGCCGACGTTTTCCATTTAATCCGTCGATGTTTTAGCATAACCCGATACTGGCCAATGAGTGATTTTATCGCGGGTCGCGATTTAGTATTTGGTCAACACAATTAAAGTATTTGACATTACAGAGACAAAATACAATATAAATCATTGAACAGAATATCCATAATAAATTATGTTTGATGTAAATCTGCAGTTTTATTGCTAAGATAAAAAAATATATCGGAAATATAGGTGAGGCGCCTTTAATTGATATCAATGAATTCAACTGCAATTTTTTTGGAGTCAATCTGAAATCATGATCACCTAGATGCTTTTCACAGATTTATTTATTTAGTTTGTAAGTATATGTTTACGTATGTTTGTGAAACAGAAGACTGTTCAAATTAATAAATAAAAATGGAAACAACGATAGAACTAGTGTAAACATTGATTTTTATAAGGACGATACAATATTGCATATATACATGCAAACTTTTTTCAGGATATACAATCGTGAAATTGAAAGTGTATTATCCCTTGCATACCTAAAAACCGCGATATACCTATTACCGCGAATGCCCGTGTAATAACAATCTGGGAAGACATGTGCAAAGCTCCAATTTCCGTTAGCGTTGGCATTTGTTTGCATTTCGTATCGGCAACTGTTTATTATTCAGCATACTTAAGTAACCTTATTACTGTTTATTATTGATGCTGTTCTATACATGGTTGAATTTTTTTTAGACTCGCGGTATTAGGTATGACCAGTATATATTATTCTTCAGAAGACTCACAGTGTATTTCTAATAAGTGGACTTCTCAAATATAAGAGAAATCGTTGTTTTCACATTTACTAGTTGTTTATAAATGCAATTAATATATCTTGAGATTATCAAAAAAGCTTCTCGACAACCTTTTTTAATGCCCGAGGTAATGGTCGTTTCTGGTTAATTTACGGCACGTCTTATGTGACCACTCATTGTTTTACTTATCTCGATATATTGTTCTAAATTGTTTTTAATCAATCACCAAATTTTCATTGAGCGTTTTAGCAACACTGAATAAATTCACAGTCATAATGAACGTTTGCAAGTTTTGCTTTAATATTTTAAAAAATGAATTAAATGTAATTGAATTGAAAACCGACATTAGGGAGGGCGTGGTCCAGTGATAGAGCATCGGGTCAGGATCGGAAGGGTCGGGGATGGGGTGGGGGTGAGGGGTCATGGGTTCGGTCCTCCGTGAAGGCTGCATGTAGTGTTCTTAAACAATATACTTTATCCATACATGGTTCTTCCCAAGAAGACATTGAGCGTGAAGTTTTTAGAACGTGTTTTACAATCGATGTAAAATATATTCAAAATAAATGATATTTAAGTACATTGCAATCACCGATGATATTCCTATATAAAAAAAACATAAAAGGTCAACGATCGTTAAGGATGCGGAAACATATATATATGAATTTGTATACATATCTAGTATTACAGCATTTATTTCACGAGGGTTATTAAAAATTTCACGAAAGACGCATGATTTCTCGTTGTTAATGTATTACATTACTCGAGTAGCCAGTGTTCGTAATAAAATGTAAATATATAATAACCATTAAAACGAACAATTTGATCTCTCGGGAGCAGTTCCCAGGTCCCGCAGTGAAAACGTCTTATAAAAATCCTCAAGCAGAACCATATGTCCTATTTAGAAACAAAAACACTCGGGGTTTGGAGGTAGCTGTTATGTTTTCAAGACTAATACACCGTGTAACCGGGCCCTTAGTTATGGTCAGCGAGAGTGCCTGTTTACCTCCGTTTGTTTGATTGATTGATTGAATATTAAGCGTCATTTTTATGCCATTGAGGCTAACAGACGATCAGTTAACCTAACCACTGCTTTCTGGGATTAACCAGTACTCGAGCACACCCCATCTCAGCAAGTAACTGATAACTTTCCCACTTGAATCAGTGGTGAGAGACTTATGATAATGAGACACAATGTCGTATATCAATCATCATGGATACTGTTGCTGGGCGGGGGATTTGAACTTACGACCTCTGGATTGATAGTCAGACGCGTAACTGACTGAGGTAATGGGGCCCGGCTTACCTCCGATAGAGAAGTATTTGTAGTTTTTTGAAATGTCCAGTTAGCTCCAATAATTCGTTTGTTTAACTTTTTATGCCCCCCCCCCCCCACCCCCACCCCTACCCCACCCCGCCTATATTCGATGAATGCTGAATGGGCATTAAGTATTATCAATTTCTTCTGTCCGTTCGTTCGTCCGTTTGTTCTTCCGTTCGTCAGAGGTCAAATATTCTGAAGGGGTTTATGTATTTAAATAATAATACCTGCGTAACAATAAAATACAAGTCAAGTTCGATGTTTGTCATCTTCGGTCAAATCATTTTATAGGAGTTATGACCCTTTTTCTACTTAATTTTCGATAAAAAAATGGTTCCTGGCATCTGTGTCGAGTCGGCAATCACATCTCTAATTTAAGAAATATATGTAACACATTTCATCGATCGGTACAATAACGTACAATTCGTTTTATCACGTTTTATCTTACTCAAACATTAAGCGCATATATATATCCTGCCGTTTTTATACGATCAGGCCAGGCCCAATTAGCTCAGCTGGTAGCTTGTCTGATCGCCAATCGTAAGTTCGAATCCCTGCAAGGCCACTCTCTCAGTTATGATTGTTATACAGCATCTCTCACCGCTGATTCAAATGGGAAATGTATCATTTACTTAAGGAGATGAATGTGCTCGAATACGTAATCGCCTTTAACGATCCCTGGAAAACGTTGTTAGGTTAACTTATCATCTGTTTATCTCTGATGGTATAAAATGACAAATCTCAATTTAAAACGACGGGGAATATAGTTATTGTTTTCGTCTTACACTTATCATTTGAGGGTTGCCTGTTCAGTTTTTCATGGGGTCAAAAACCAAATAAAAGAGAGAAAATAATTGCATTGTACTTTTATTTCTACAATCCACTTCTGTACCTATACGCAGCGATGCTACAATACAACATAATTACTTTTATACTTATTGTTGTTTTAAATAATAAACGAAACACTATGTATACATGCATACCATTCTTTAATGCATTTTGCTCGTGTATACGCGTATTGGACATCATTAATACTATATACTAATGGAAGTGTGCGGTGTAACTATCCCCACATGTTGTACATCTGGATTAAATACTCCCGTGTCTTGGGGGCGATCCGGAACACTTTGCTACCTCTATCTGGATATTACATACTGATAAATCATCTAATGTATGTGATACTTCCATTACCGAATGTTGGATATATATGATAAAAAAATGTTTCCATCTCTACGTGATGTAGTAGAATTTACTAAAATGTTTTGTGAAAATGCCTGCAAATTGGAATACAAGCGCTGCGGTAAGAGCGTGCACACTCAAGGATCTGCCCCAAAACATTTCCAAGTCATGTGTAGTGCTCCCATTACTTAATTTTATAATAGTAAAATTGGTATAGATCAGTAAAAGTTATTAGATTTAGTATGTTTCATTTAAAATAAGAAAATATGTGCTAAGATGAAAGAAGATTAAACGGAATATAAGCTTTTGAAAGATATTGCTTAACGTCTCACACAACTATTAATTTTGTACTGTTCTACATATAGAGACATGCACCTCCGGAACACTAGATACATAACCAATGATTCTAAAAGTGCCTTATTCCCATAGATAGTCCTCTGTTGGTCCAAATATGCAGAAAAAAAACATGGAACCGACCAGGTTGCTTTTTCACAATTTCGATTCCGTTCATTTTTGACAATTCTGCCCATTTGTTGCAATGTATCACTACGCATCTTTAAACTGTTATAGCATCATCAAACAGTTCCCAGTGTCACCCAAACTTTGCAGAAATCATGAAAATGTTCCAATGTTCCCATATGCACAAAGAAATATGACTTTTTATCCATTTTTAACACAAAAAAAATGCCCAACCGCTTTACACAGCTCTAATTTCTTGGGCGTAATAATCTTCCGTCATGTAAGGGGGGTAATTGTTCAGTGAGACCTTAAGATTTCAAGCGCTTGGGGCCTACGATTTCTGCAATTCGGTGCCCCTTTACTTAAATGGATAGTCTGTGGAGAAGCTTGGGTATTTTATATTTAATCATAAGAAAAAATAACCCAAAGCCGTAACATTACAGTCAAACCTGTATAAGCGGTCATCTGTATTAAGTAGTCACTTGTCTTAAGCAGCCACATTTGATTTTCCCTTTATATGCTTTTAGAGAAAATTAACCTGCATAAAACAACAACCTGTCTTAAAAGGCCACTTTTGCTTCTTCCCTTGACTGGCTGCTTAAGACAGGGCTGACATGATCAACAAACTAAAAGTTCGTGTGAACTTAATCGTTATATCATAGGATCGGTCTAGTTAGATTTTCCCTTTTTGTCAGCAGAACACTGCAAAATAGCGAAATGAAAAAATGTTCATTCTCCTATTTTGCTATTCTGCTGACAGAATGAGAAAGTTTCATTCAGCTATTCTGCTAACTTGGTACAGGCAAGGTCATGGCTGTTTGTTTGTCTGTTCATTTTAATATTAATACACTAAACAGAACAGCTACTTTTGTATTTCTAATATCTTCGTCAAAATATGAAGTAGCGCTATTAAAGAGGGTATATGATATTAATTAATTATTCATACATTGCCGAAATGCTCTTTCTTATTCAAGTAAAAAAAATCAAGGAAATTGCTTTGATACTTTTTGAGAAAATATACTAAAATATCAGGACATAACAGTTCAGGTTGAGGTTAGCTGTTCCGTTCAGTATACATACTTTACAGATGAAAACTAGCCTTTGATTTTCCACTGTTATTTGTGCAAATATGTTTTATATGGAAGCTTCCCCCTCCCTCCCCCCATCCCACCCCACTAAATTCATCCTGCTCTACATTCAGGCGTACCCGGTTAGCTCCGTCGGCAGCGTATCTAACTAACAATCCAGGGGTTGTGAGTTCGGATCTTTTCCTTGCCACAGTTTTTGTAATGGTTTATATACGATATTGTGTCTGTCTCATTGTCATTTGCCTCTAGTCATTGATTCAAGTAAAAAAGAAATCAGTTACTTTTTTTTTTTTAAACTTAGTAATTTTACTTCGATTGTGAAACAAGTTCTTACAACTTAGGCAAATCACGCTCGAATTTACTTGCGGAGATATGCGTGTTCGAATACTGGTTAACCTTCTAGTGTCCAAGACAGAGAGTGGTTAGTTTAACTAATCGTCTGTTAGCCCTCGATGGAATAAAAACGACGCTAAATATTCAATTGTTCCACATTTGTATATTCCGCGACTTTCTGATTGTATGGCACAGGGTATACATAAATTTCACTTATATAAAGATATGAGGTATATTTTTCGAAATATCGTAGATCTCGTTTCGCATTATTTTGCTTCGCATTTCTTGATAAAATCTGCATCAGCCGACAATATCTACACACTGTCACACAAGTTGTTGATGTGTGTTGTATTAATTCTGCGTAATTTACATTCTTCCAGAAGTGTCAGAAACACTGCTTGGAGTTTCTAATATTCGGCTCTTAATATTTGCTGTATTGTTATACATAAACACAAATTATACAACATATAAACATAGCCACCGCCGCTAATCTAAAAGTCGCCTCGCAAAATTAACAGCACGTGGTATATCGGAAGTCATGATTACAAAACGCACCGTTTGCTAACACGGGCTTCTGAGAGAAGCAGACGAAAAGCTCCATTTTATATAATTAATTAAAAAGCGATAAGTTTTTGTCCGCATTTCAGGTAATCTGAAATAAAACTTGTTACGTAAATTATTTGATATAATGTCATTTGGCATAATTATGTTTAAATTAATTAACGTTTAACACCACTGCATTTTTAATTGATACATTGTATTTAAACACAAAATGTATTAGTTTAAACATAATAATTTTACATCGATTGTGAAACAAGTTATTATAACTGTTTTTATATCTCGCGATATATATGAAAACTGAGTTTAGGCCAAGCCGATCTACATCTAATAGTAAATTTCCTTTAAAATCATACTGAAGACGAAAATATATGTTAAGACCCATATTTTAGAACAGTATTTAGAACAGGTTCCGTAATTAGGCCAAAGCCGAACCTTAACAAAAAATGCAAATCTAGTTTTAAAATATCAAATATATCATGTAAGCGCATTTGTTTGCAAGAACAAAAAAAAGATTTTTTTTTTTTAAAAATTACAAGTTTCCCATTATTTTAACACTGACGTATTTTATTAGTCTATCCTGTGCCGGGATCCTGTTAGGAAGGGATACATTTGCTAAAACAATGCTGATGCACGCACGTATTTTTATCCCATGCATGTGGAGTATTTGAGTCAAGAACAATATATCAAAATTGGCATTTATCATTCTGACTTGCCGTAGAGCCGAAACGCCGCTAGTTCATCCGTAAAAAATCCCCAAAATACTTTCCTTGGATATGGGGATTATATTTATTAGCAGCGACGTATCACTTTACTAAATCTGAAATATCCTTCCGCGTTTCTTGCACCATAAACAGCGTATCAGAAACTTGGAAAATGGCGGGGTGGGAAAGGTAGCAGACGACACCTAAAACCTCGCAGATTATTCGGCGACTTCCTGTCTCCAAGGATCGCTTTGTTTTTCAGTACTTTTCATTTAAAGTACTTCAAGCGGAAATCTCTGTTTTCAAAAATGGTTTGTTATTTTTTAAAATTGTCTTAAGTCTGTCCAGGGACGCTCTGAAATATTTGTTTGCATTCGTCAGGTATTGTATACAACTTGTGCCTGTACGCAAAATTGCGTTTGTATATTGTGGGGCTTTTTGTTATTATAATAAAATATGATGTCCACTTTTTTTGTATTTACATAGAAATATTAACGGAGGTTATCAACTTGAACATGTATACCAGATTGCGTTTGTATTTATTGGGTTCTTTTTTTCTTTCTTCTTTTTTATAAAATATGATGTTCACTTATAAAAATAAGAATAACAAGGGAAATAACCCGTAAAGAACTCAATTACAACTTTTCATAAATATATGTGATAAAAATAAACAATAATTTGGGAATGTCACAATGAATGTATGGCTTTGAAATACAAGTGAAATAGATAAAATAAAAGTATGCAACATTTGAGTGAACGCCTTTGGAAGACATATAAAGATATGGGCGATTAATTGTATTTCGAATAATTATACTTAGAGTTCAGTATTTTCAAGGTCAGACTATTTACTGACAATCATAACAAAATGTAATTCTAATTCTAATGATCCAATATATTCAAGTGATATGAAACGTGTACAATTTATAGATACAAGAGTAGCAAGTTATAAGAGCTTTGGACAACGCAGTCCTGGACATAATTGCTGACCATATCTCTCCACGTTGCGGTTTTGTACGGTGTTCAAATGGGGTCATCGTGGCATATTTATTACTTTAAGTAAAGTCGAAATAATGAAACAACAAAACCACGATGGTGAAAAGTTGAAACAATGATGATGTAAAGTCGAAACTACGATGGTGAAAATTCGAAACTACAATGATGAAAAGCCGAAACAAAATGTCGAAATTATTTCACCATTGTAGTTTCAAGTTTTCACCATTGTTATTTCGTTGTTTTCACTTTTACCCATCGTTGTTTCCACTTTTCTCAATTTAACCCTTTACTTCATAGATACGCGTTTTACGGCACCAATCACAGAAGGCCTTTGAAAACAGTGCAGGAAGAGTTCAGATTGCTCGTAACGAGCAATCTGAACACTTCCTGCACTGTTTTCCACTCTGTCAGTTAATATAAATATAAATCACCCATTGCTGATATGTGGTAAATTAATGCTTTCAATATTAGAGGTGTCCAAAGGCGTCTATATGAAGTACAGGGTTAATAAAAAATATGCTGCGACGGCCCTTATTGGACACCGTAGTTTTGACCAAATAGTAAACAGTCTCTCTTTAATTATCGCTGTTTCTGCGGAACAAATAATAACTGCGGGAGAAGGGACTCTGTATATTACATTAGTTGGCTCTTATTACACGGACGCGTGTGGAGCATGCACTCGGCATGTTTCTGTGTTTATCCTTGATTATTCGACTATTTGATACGCGGCTTCTGTAAATATAAGACTATATAATCTGGCAATATCTAGATAACCACGTAGCGTATGTTACGGAGGTTACGTTCTTCATTCCCTAGCTATGAACAGGAACTAATTACAGAGACTGGAAGGCTAATATCAATATAATATACAAGGCTGAAATTTTGGGTGGCACCTTTAGTATTTCTTTAATAACTCTTTGAATCTTTGATTTAACTTAATAATTTTGGTACCAAAATAAAGCTGATAAAATGGTGACTATTTCCTATTATGAATTATTTAATATTTTTCTTCTGAATTTGAATTATTTCGGGTTGAATACGAAAAATGCTGGAATTTTAACCATCCATGAATAATATACTACTTCATCTTTCTATATAAAACTTATATTTCTATGATGTGTTTTTAAAGTTTTTTTATTAAAATTAGTAGACTACCTTTTTAATAATAAAGATATTTTGCAAAAAATCTAACATTATTTATTTTCATCCCGTAATAGTTTTAATTTAAAAAGAAAAAAATGAATAGTTGATAATTATAAATAGTCAATATTTTTATCAACTTTACTTAAGTACCAAAGTTATTAAATTCAGACCAAGGTTTAAAGAGTTATTAAAGAAATACTAAGGTGTCTCTCAAAATTTCAGTCATGTATATTAAATTGATATTAATTTAGCTTGCCGATCTCTGCAATTCTGTATCTAGTACTGTGTTTATGCGTTTGAGGGAAAATAAGTAAGCGCTATTTTTTTACATACCCGAAAAAAAAGAAGTAAACCTTTAAATGTAGGCATACTATAAACTAGTGACATTTCTTATTGAGAACAAGACTGTCTCGTGTGATTCTTACGTTAGTGTAAAAGAATATATATTTAAATTTATTCAGTAAAGCCATTTTTATTTATCTTTTTATCTGTCTTCCTCTCTCTCTCTCTCTCTCTCTCTCTCTCTTTCTCCTCTCTCCTCTCCTTTCTCTCTCTCTCTCTCTCTCTCTTCTCTCTCTCTCTCTCTCTCTCTCTCTCTCTCTCTCTCTCTCTCTCTCTCTCTCTCTCTCTCAAGCACAGATGTTACATATTAATTGTTGATTACCTACTCAAGAATTCATATTGTTAATAAAAAAAATGCTGGTCACGCCCTTAAAACATTATTTACGCATTCAGTGTTTCTATCTTCTCAAAATATGCGATACTACCCCGCCGACGGCGCCTTGCTGGCATTGGGTTACGCTCGATTAACACGTTTAGATAAGAATATGTTCCGTAAAGGGTCTAAGGTGACACTCGATTAGATGTTCCCGAAGTCCGCGAAGGGACGCGCTGATAAGAATGTGCAATAATTTAGTTTTAATTGTTAAAAGTATCATTAACAAGAAGATCAATGTCGGCCGGCGACTCTGCCTGCGATAAAACAAAGCTTAATTATCTGTATTTGATGGGATTGAAACCATTTGTTTCGTTCATGAGATGTGCGCCCGACCTTTGGACAACTTTGACTACACAATACTGATATGTAACCGCTTTGTTTTGGGGGTATCTTAATTCTTTAAGGATTTCTTTGCATTATACAAAAAAATCGTGTTTTTTTTAATGATATTTGCAATAAGTGTATGCTCAATAAAATTATAAATAAAAAAAAATACACCGATCAACACCTAATGATAGATCATTAACTTTTTTTTACACTGGATTTTGCCAAAACAGTAGTATATAATTGCATTCTGAGATACTTTATATTTAATTAGTTGCAATATTTAATTAATTTTATGTTATAAAGTTGATAGTTATAAAATTACCTTTTGCTAATGTATTTATTTTTTATTTGTAATTAAGTATATATATTTAATGTAACCTGTATATGTGTGTTTTAACCTGAATAGATATCAATCAATAAATATCAATCAATCAACGTATTTTATTTGCTTGTAGTTAGGTAATCGAATATCCAACAACCTTAGCTGTGTGCAGCCTCATGGCCTTTATTTTTATTTTAAGTTAAGCCCTAGAATTTTCCTATATATATTCTCTACATGTATCTGTCAATAAACTTCTTATAATTACATATTTCTTTTTATATAAAAAGTAACAAAACGTCATACGAAAATAGCATAAAAAAAATATTTCTACGTTATTTTACAAACACACATTTCAAACACATGCCAAAGCTATATTTATGAAAATTCGAGCGTCATATGCCAATCTTGATATGTGCACCCTTGTACACGAAAACAGATAAATAATGTTAAAACTAATATAATGATTACATAGAAAACACAAAGTTGGAAGCTTAAGATCATGTGATCTATGTACATACAAAGAATATGATAGTCTCTTGTAATTCTAAATAGAATGTCATGTTTTATTGTTGTCAATTTGTGACATTCTGTGTAGATATTGTGTTAACCATGATGCGACCTGAATAAATAAACACATGTATCTACAAGAAGATATACCTACATTTCTCATACCTGTTATGCAATATGCAGTTTGTATAGGTGAACCGTATTGTTATAATCTAGATAGGCATACGTATGCATACTTATGGTGAGCTTTTATGGCTTCCTACTTTTGTGCACTTGTAAAAGTTCTTCATTAATCCGCAGATTAATTCTGTCTCCGGCGTAGTCATCTGACATCATTAAAACATTAATGAATACACTTATATATCACTGAATTTATATACCAGTTATAGTGTTACATAGCATCGCATTCGCATCGCATCGCATCGCATCGCATCGCATCGCATCGCATCGCATCGCATCGCATCGCATCGCATCGCATCGCATCGCATCGCATCGCATCGCATCGCATCGCATCGCATCGCATCGCATCGCATCGTATTGTAAATCATATATCGACTGTATATTCCTTTTCCAAACATAGATACTAACACAGACTTTAAAGTAACGAAACACTGGAAATAGAAAAGTATGATCCAACCTGCCCCACCCCCGAGGGGAGTGGGGGTGCATATAAAACATAACATTTCCCAACTGTCTCTTCTGAATTCCTTCAAACATTTAACTACAATTTCAATGTATTATACATTTAATTAATCCATTCATTTTAACATTGATATCAATCATTTTTTTAAAATAACTGTCGTATTTGTTTCTAGTCTACGATTTCTACAAAGTGCTACTCGTATTGAACCCAAATTGTAATGAAGCGTTTTTAGCAGAGCATTGATTATTTTAGCTCATTCACAACTTGTCTAGCAAATTAAAACAAATTGAATAATTCAATTCATTGCTCGGTTATTACCGCTAATTTGTTTTAATCAAGACCAATTTTTCAATAAAACTGCTACTGAAGAAGTCTCTAGTTTATACGAGAGGAAATTAAATGTAATTGAAAAATCCTTATATACAAATGAACAAATGAATAGTGACGAGTTTCGACATTATCAGTGTAAAATAAACAATTCGATACTTCAATATTGTTAACGGTTTCATCCGGGGTTGATACATTTATTTATTTATTTATTTATTTATTTATTTATTTATTTATTTATTTATTTATTTATTTATTTATTTATTTATTTATTTATTTATTTATTTATTTATTTAGTTTAACCAGATCTCGAGCACACCTACACATATATTTTTCCACTTGAATCAGCGGTTAGAAACGAATGACAATGATACGCCATGTCGCATATTAGTTATCACAAAGACTGTTGCCGGGCGGTGACTCGAACTCACGGCATCAGGATAGATAGTCACAATGCTACCGACTGAGCTAACCTGTCCCAGCAACTGATACAAAATTTGGAAGACAGGTGTATCCGACTGCTGAAACATTCTTTCTGTGAAAAACGATATTGTAACGTGTAGTTATTACTTATATAATTTCACACGGAATTTATTGTATAACTGCAAACAAGAGACATTTTAATCCACGTTCTTTAAAATTAATGCGTATTTACCTATTTTCATTTTTGGAGATGTACAGGGATTGCGTATGTCTTAGTATTTATGTTTAAAATTGGCCCACTTCCCACTGGCATATTGTACATTTCAACCAAAGGAACGTTTTCAAATCTCTAACTGAAATATCTGGTTTAATGGTTATATTATGGTGCATTGTTGTACATGTTAATAAGTTAAAACAACGTTGTTCTTTGGAAATGAAATAAAATGTATATGATTACTGATACTAAACAGGCAAATATAAAAAAATCGCATTGCATTATTATGAATGCTTCTAATATTCAAGTGGTAAATTTATCAGTTATTGCGGAGATGGGGTGTGCTCGAGTACTGGTTAATCCCAGGAAACAGTGGTTAGGTTAACTGATCGTCTGTTAGCCCTCGATGGCATAAAAGTGACGCTAAATATTCAATCAATCAATCAATCGATCTAATATTCCTTAGTCCATCCTGGTCTCCAATGAAAAAAAAAAACAGCAGCGAATTCTATTCTTGTCCCACTATTCATAGTGCTTACCAAAGCAACTGACCAATCAACAAGCTCAAATCTCACTGCTAATGTGACGGACCCAAGCGATGAGAGACGGGCCCGTTCAACAGGGAATTCTACGCTTGTCTTACAAATCATGATGTTTTAATGCTTAACAAAGCAAATGACCAATAAACGAGCTGAAATCTCATTGCTTATGTCAAGGACTCAAACGATGAGTGTTATAACGTCTAAATCAATGAAACCGAAACTATTCCATGAATGCAAACACGATCATTGTGGTATTCCTATAGTTATATTTGACAATTTTAACAATGCTGTCATAAATATACAAAACAACTAAACCCAAACTGCATAACGGTACATATCTAAATTTTTCAATTCCTTTCGTTCGGTACGCTTCACGGAGCCTGCCACCGAAAACTAAATATTCGTCTGCTGAGAAATTTAGAAATGTAGCAGAAAAGATCGTTAGAGAAACCATGCGGCTTTCTTCATTAACAGCACACTTTCACGTTTCAATAAAACGGCTATAATGTATGTAAAAACAAATTATTTGTGTCAGGTAAAAGCTTTAAACCAAGCGCCTGGCGATTCAGACGTTATTACGAGCCCGCGTGCCCACGTGCTTTTACCAAAATGGCCGCCATATTGCAAGTTGTAGCAAAATACAGATGTGTAAAACAGCAAATAAAAAGGCCTCATACTGAGAACTTCATCAACGGGATAGAGGGCCGTGTCCTCCCCTGAAATGAGGTAACGAACAAAAACTCAGATCCCCAAATATCATTAAACATGTGTTAATGTTATTCACCGGATCTTGTTTTCCCGAACACAGTACGCCTTTTTTTAGCATTATTACGATATTTTTTTTTTGGCAAAAAGTTTTTTATTTTCCATTTAGAATTAGAAATGATTGCTACATTTTACTACAGTATGAGCGACCATTGCTTTCGTTTGGACTTAGGGCCGTCGCTTATTAAATATTCTGTAAATCAACAATTTGACTATTTTCCGCTTATATTATTTGCTGTGAGGTGTTTTGTGAGTGTCTCCACGAATCTGTCGTTTGTAGTGTGATCGCTTTGTTTAATGATTGACATCTTTGATTATATATGTACATGCTTTAATTAAATTATCTAATTAGAATACTGGTCCGACAGCTTATTTTAAATATTGTTAATATGTTTATACGGGTCATAGAAGCGACCCCCCCCCCCACCAAAAAAAATAATAAAAAAATAAAAATAAAGTTTATAAATATATCGAAATATTTTTATTTAAAATCTAATATTAACTTTAATATTATTAATGTTGAATCGTGTTACATTTTAGAATTACTGCAACTGCACGACTTACTTTGAATTAATTTGTGCAAGTCTCGGTTTTCATAATAAATCTTTTTGCACTTAATTTTGCAACATTATGTTTGAAATTAATTGCACTCTTTGTAGTCCCCTCCAGACCTAAGATCCATGACGCCAAATTTCATTCCTTACTCCACCATAATACGAGCGACCGTCTCACATAGACACGTTAAACCATTGCCAAAAAATACTTCACGTTACCCCATGCAAAATGCACATAAAATGCACTGCAAAAATAAATACTCACGTCAAACTGTTACAGTTAATTTATTACCTCATACCTAATGAACCGGTTTTGTCAAAGAGCAGCGGCATGCTAGACTTTATTCCTGTAAAATCGACGTGCAATTTAGTAAATGGCGTCTGATCGGCAAAAAAATCGCACTTGATTTGGCTCTTGTCATAAATACGGGCGTAAGCACGATCGCTTGTATTGACAAGTGTTTTCACCATTAAACGGGCTATAATCAACTCTCACGACAACTAATTATGCTCGAGGCTAGTTAAAATATCAGCCTGTTCCGTCATTCATCAATCAAGCACCTTAATCCTAGCAGTCCGGTCATAGGGTACGCGGTAATCTAATGACGTGACAAACAATTAACATCCGCGACACAAAGTGTGAGGTAAAAGAGATCCACGTACTTGTGTATTATTATTTCGGCTGAGAACCTCGAAGTATAATCGTAGTGCGGGGTATACATGAAAATATATACATATGTATAAATAACGATCAATAACAATCGAAAGCGGACAGTTTTACAGGAAGAATCTCCTTTTTGGAGAGTGATATACGAGCAGACTGCTTATCAAACAATTACAAAAGTTCAGATCCGATCGTATATAGACTGATACTCTACTTATTTTATGTAAAGATGATACTTAGGCTCTGCAGAAACTTAATCGTATATAGCACCGATACATGGAAGCACTTCGGCTGCGCAATGAAAGTGAAAACAAAACCCAAAACATGAAATATTACTACGCTGTTATGATGAGGGCGCACTTGTAACCATATGGCAGGAACACGTATATAATAGAACCGTTTCCGACCGATGATCGATGTGTACGTTAAACTTGAATCTAGTGTGGGGTCAATTGTTTTGCAGATATACGAGAACGAAAAATGATTTTGATGGCTAATTTCTATATAATAGTTAAGCTAATACATCACAATACTTTACTACTAGTTTTCCGCTTTTACATTATTTCAGATAATTGTATTTTGATTATTAATTAGGCCATATAACAGTATAACTATAACATGGTCAGCCATGAAGTGAGAAAATGATCAAACAAAGGCATGCTTATTGATACTTCCATGGATTGTGTCATGCTTTTATTTTTATTGCATGCTATTTAATGTGTTTGCTCTATCGCGGAGGTTTGAAGTTGTGTTTTCTTTACGGAAGACTCAAATATATATTTTATGTATTCAAACAAAAATAATGTCATTATGTGTCATTGTATGCCGTTATAAAGTTTTACATGTCATTACATGTCATAATATATCATAATATATCAGTATATTTCATTATATGAAATTGTGTGCCATTCTATGTAATTGTCATTATGCGTCATTATAAATATGTCATTATATTATTATGTAATTGTATATCATGATAATGTCATTATATGTCAGTACATGTCAATATATGTCAGTATATGTCAGCATATGTCAGTATATGTTATCATATGTAATCATATGCCAGTATATGTCAGTATATGTTATCATATGTAATCGTATGCCAGTATATGTCATTATTTGTCAGTATATGTCATTGCATGTAACTGTATGTCATTGTATGGTTCTGATAAAATGTCTCCTGTAAAAGTAAAGTTTCTTATTTTCAAATCAAAATATTTTTATTTTTCAGCAAACGAAGATGAAAAAGACGATAAAGATAGCAAACGTCGACGGAAACAACGTCGCAACAGAACTACGTTCAACAGTACGCAGTTGGCGGCGCTCGAACGTGTGTTTGAAAGAACACATTATCCGGATGCCTTCGTTAGAGAGGAGCTGGCGCGTCGCGTGAACCTTAGTGAAGCACGAGTTCAAGTAAGCATATTCAGTTTATATTTATATAACTTGCAGACTACAGATTACTGTCCAGTTTGGTTATTTTGACAAAACCGTAATTCCTATCAGGAGTAATAGGTATCCCTGAAGAATTACATCCCTTACACGAAGGTAGCAAGATTCTTACGCCCAAAAATTAGAACTGTGTAAATCGGTTGGGCATTATTTTTGTTTAAAATGCATAACATTATCATGTTTATTCGTACATATGGGATATTGGAACAGTTTTCATGAATTCTGCCAAGTGTGGATGATATAAGCTACTGTTGAATGAAGATATAACAGTTTAAAGATGCGTAGTGATACACTGCAACAAATGGGGAGAACAGTCAAAAATGAAGGGGTGTCACCAAACCATCGAAATTGGGAAAAAAGCAATCTGATCAATCTTATGTTTTCCCAACATAATTGGACCAACAGAGGACTATCCATGGAAACAATGCACTTTAGTCTAGTGTTCCATAAGTGTATTTCTCTAGAAATAGTGTAGAACATTGCAAAATTAATTATTGTATGAGACGTTTTACGGGCATATCTTTAATGTTAATATAACACATCGAATCATTCACCAATATGAGATCTGATATTACAATAAGGTATAAACGACACAAGTTTATATATTTATCATTTCCAGGATATGGCCATTGATTGGTATATTATTGATCGGTGTATAGTCTATGTTTTAAGTAATTATATATGATATTAAATTTAAATGTACATGTTTCTTACACATACATGTACATACATGTACATCAATATACACTGACAATTTTAAGTTTACAATTATTTTTATTATTATTAGTTTTATCACTTTTACTATTATTTGTATTATTCTTTTTTTCCATTGTGTTTATTTTACTTTATTGCTATTGTTTTTTTTTCTTTAAACATATTTTATTGCTTTTTTATATACATGTAGTAGCAAAAGGGTTGGGCCACAAGTTATCCAACGTTAAAATTGGCCCTTCCCAACAACAAATTATTTACAAAAAACAATCAAGATAGCAGTAAAACATATTCATATATGAAGCAAGAAGAAAAAATGAAATAGGAAACATTGTTTAAATAAATTGCTATTGTTGTATCATAACAACCATTATTATTATCATTATTTTCGAATCTGATAAATTTTAGACTGTCTATGTATCATGCCGCTATTTGCATGTAATTTTGTTTGTATTTAAAAAAGCAACAACTGATTTCAGTCCAGCCAACAAACGCAAATAATGTGTGTACATCCGCGGTAAATGCATCGCCTGAAAATAGTTCCAAATTTGACATATTAAATAGAAACAAAAACAAACAAATGTAGTTTTTTATTGATTTTTCTACTTAATAATAGTTATTAGTTTATATTTATTGACTTAATTAACAGTTTAAAAACGGTCGAAAAAGTGTTTAAACTTGGATTAAACACAACGAAAAAAATAATGACGTCATCAATTTGTGTGTTCCTGCACTGCTAATAATGCAAACGTTACTAAACGACTGGGAAGTTTGCCCTTAATTTTACAAATATGAAAATGTTATATTTTGTATATACTTTATCATAATTTGCATCTTTATATCTGATATATTGTAAACTGTTACAATGAAATAAAAAAAATACAAACAAAAACTAAACAAAATGCAAAAGTCTTTCTTACCCCCGCTTTATCATGTAGACAAGTTCACAATGCTATGATTGCTATAACCTACATATTTACTTTCATCGTTATCCAACCATTCAAATCCGTTTAAAATAAATGTTTATTTCTTGTTTGCCCTCATATCTGTTATAGCCTTATGATGCAAAAGCGCGACATTTTATTTTGTTATTTAAAAGTTACTTAATAAACTAGCTGTGTTGATAAATTGATTTATGTCAAAATGTATGTTTTGATTTAAAACTTGTTCATAGTTAATAAACAATAAATAATTTGAGATGTACACGATTTATACAATACTTGTTTCAACTTCAAAATTGTGCGTTAATTTATCCACATATTAAATATACATATTCATGTTTACAGGTATGGTTCCAGAATCGTCGAGCCAAATTCCGCCGAAATGAGCGAAACATGCTTACACAGAGGGGCCCAATGGGAAATATGTACACGCGACCTCAAGACTCGATGCCTATAGAGCAACCTGTGACCCCAAGGGCGCCTCCTATGAACACAGACTATATGGGATGGCCGAATCCTACCTCTTACAATAACGTAAACGTGAACACTTCTAGCTGTGCAGTCATGAACCACAGCTACAGTCCCCCACCCGGTATGGGGAGCATAGCCTCACTGAGACTGAAGGCGCAAGAATACAATGTGATGCAAAACAACCCATACGGACAAATGCCACAACGGCTTGATCCTTACGAACACTGAAAATAGTCCCATGAATTAGGTGAATATGATTTATGAATAATAAATTCGGGATGTTTATAAAACACGTGCTTATGGTTCCCGGAAGTTGAGAATGCGTTGTTTCCGGAAGTTGAGAAAAAAAGAGTTTCCGGAAGCTGTGTACCAAACAATGATTAGGAAGAGAAGTACACAATCAGCGATGATTAAAACAAAGTGTAATTAAGCCAATGGTGCTAATTTGACGGACAAGATAAGGATGATTTAAATACAGATGCATAAAACAGAAGCCGCATATTTTATGCGTAACAAAAGCAGTGCAAGAAAATGACCACAATGCTTGTAAAGGTATTAATATAATTACACAATATTTATATTGATACTTACTGCCATACGGTGGACATTATTCAAGGAATTATGCAAATCATTAACAGAAAAAACAACAGGTATTTGGTATATTTGAACGGAACAAAATTAATATGCTATGAAAGTAGTGAAAATACGTTTAACAGTGATACACCTAAATGTGCCTTACCTTGAAATAATGATATTTTAATGATACAGTTATGGCGACGTCCATTAAAATGCTGGTAGTAATATTAATAATGATACCAGTAAATGTTTTTTGTACAGCTAATGTACGACTATATGTATGATCTGTGCCTTAAGACAAAAAATAGCTGCTGAAAATGATACTGTGTTTATATATTTATACTTTTGAAGATACGTTTACTATAATAATATTTAATGAAATTTACGAGCATTATATGGGGGTGAGTGTGTATTGTGCAAAGGTTTTTGTATTAATGAACGAGAACACTTGTGCGTATTCATTGTCAATTATAACATAAACTCACAGAAAGACAATGCCAGCTTGGTAGCTTTCATTTCACATTGTCGTATTTTTCTCTCTCAAAACATGCACTGAATTCATTGATAAATTTACAAACATCACCACTTAATTCGATCATTCCTCCACCACCATTCATCTCGGCCCAAGTCTCAGAAAATAGCCCCAGGGTCACGATAGGATTTTCCATTTGCTCCGATTTTAGCGTCATACAGCTCCGTTACATTTTACTAAATATTTATCGAAACAACTTGTTTTAAACGTTGTTATATGAAATATATCGAATCTAACCATTCGATTTACACCATTCTTTAACTTAATCCTATAGAATAATATAATAAAATAAAATGTTTTCACTATTTGCAAAGTGAATATACCAACCCATGTATATTCCCGTATTAACACTTATCGCCATTTGTAATACACACAATAGAATACACTGATTTCTTTGGAAAATATGTGGTTTAATATTTTCCACTTTATATACAAAAAAAAAGTAGAATCAGTTTGTCGTCTGGAGTTTGTTTGATCAAAATTATTTAATTTGATCAAGCAAAGTAATGAACTAAGCCAATCTACCACTCTTGTTGTTATTTTTTATATTCGTTTGGATTTTTTAAATTCTTATTGTCAAACCATATATATGTTACCTGTTTTTATATTTATGTTCTATAATTAATATTTTTATTGTTTAATTGAAGGATATACACATATATATACACATACGTTTTACATTCTTTTAGTTCAATTAAAATTATTGGTTTTTATTATGGTGACGTCTTTCATAAAATTTGTAACCAGGTTTTTGATTGGTTATGGCTAACACCAACGCTGGATACGGGCGCAGCCATTTTTATTTTGTTAATTTAAATAAACCAATCTTTGTAACAAAACACTATACTAGTCTTATTGACGAATTAACGCGTCAAAATTAACAGGCTGTTTTTATGCTCTGTGAATAATAAGAATATAAAACATTCATCACGAATGTTCATTTGGCAATATGAAATAAAAACAAAAAAGCATGAATGTGAAAAAAACTAACAGCATAAATATTAAATTTGACAATGAGACTATAAAACGAATAACATAAATATAACAAAATAACAGAATATCACGTATACGTATGGTTTGCCATGCTAGAAGATACTTCTGTGTATATACTGTACGGATCAGCTAACCAGCCACTTTTGCAATTCCAATATCTTCGTCAAAATATGAAGTAGCAATATCAAAAGTTGTATATGCCATTAACAGACAATTTTGTATGTTTACGTTATCTAAATGTACTTTCTTAGTCACGTCCGAATTTCGAGGAAATAATTTTGAATGTTTTTAAGAAAATACATAAAATGCCAAATACATAAAATGTCTGCCGGCGGGTTAGTTGTTCCGTACAGTATATATTGGACCGTAGATCCGAAATTGGTCCCAGACAAAACATGTATTGGCCGATTTTGTTTTTCTTGTAAGGATATTTTCCACCCAATGGCAACAGGAAAAAAAGAAGAAAACCTAATGCCTGGTCAGAAATGGTTGACCTGTTAATGCATTTCCAATAATTTTTTTTTTTGTTTTGTTGTCAGAAAGATAATATCAATTATTTTTGATTTAATATTAATAGTTTCGCCATTATTACAAATATATCACTGTATTATTAAATGATTCATATGTATTTGAAAGCATTATAATTTTATATTAAAGTAAGTTCGACAATATGTGATTAAATGTTCCTTTTATTTTAATTAATGTATAATGAAATGTGTACCGTTACGGACTATACACTGGTATAATACTTGTCTGGTATCAGTATAGATCTGTATTAATCTTCTACAGAACTGATCATTATTCATGTGTTGTGCTTAAATAATTCTATATTCTGTGTATATCAGTATTGTTCTGGGCATCAGTCTATGTCATTCTCACCCCGTCCAACATATACGTTACATAAACGGCTACTACGCACCCGTGTTACGTATTCGACACAGTTTAACATCAAGTAACCATATACCTTCATCATAGATATCTTTACTTATATAATAGAGAATATTGGGTTATAATGCAAATAAAAAAACACATAGCTCCAGAAATGCTTATAAACGAAGAAAACGATCTGCAAAGCAAAATTTATCGACCCGAGAGTTGTGCAACTCGTCACTTTTCTACAGTTATTGAGAAAACGATTATAATCCTGGTCAAAAATACATGACCAAATAAAACTAAAATATCTCACCGATTGTATCGGCTGTAATATATTTTCTTTAAAGATATAAAATAATGTAGCGATAAACATGTGTTTACAATCAGCAGCAAGTGCCGTGTTACCATGCGTACTGACCGCCGAATATGCGGCGTAGTAATCGTTTATGTAACGTATACGTTGGACGCGGTGATACTGGTATAATTCTGTATTGTACTATGAAAAACCTTTTTCTGATATAGATGTGCATGGCACTGGCATATATTTATATTGTTATGATATAGGTATGGTTTAGACTTATATCAATATGTATTCTCCTACTATCAGAATGTTTTATAACTGTTTTGAAAGGGGCAAGGTGTTGGTACAATTCTGTTGTATACCGGTACATTTCTATATTACGTGGTTGCAATTTTATATTCAATGATATAATTCTGTTTTATAACGATATAAATGGCAATTCTATTGTACGTTATAAATGTGAACTGTACGCTATATATATATGTGTCTTTTTGCGGTATAAATGTGAACTGTACGCTATATATATGTGTCTTTTTGCGGTATAAATGTGAACTGTGCTATTTAGATTTGCACTGTACGGTATACACGTCATATGTGCGGTATAGATATGAACTGTATGGTATGGATGCGCAGTGTACGGTATATATGTGCGCTCTAGGATATGTACTGTACGAAATAGAGATATACTGTACGGTATAAATATGTACTGTACGATATAGATGTGAACTGTACGGTATATAAATGAACTGCACGACATATATGTATACTGAAGATATAAATATGTACTGTACGGTAGAGATGTGAACTGCACAGTAAAGGTGTGAATTACACAGAATATATGTGTACTGTACGGTGTAGATATGTACTGCACGGTGTAAATGTGAACTGTACGGTATATACATGAACTACACGCCATATATGTGAAGTGTACGGTATAGATGTGTACTTATTTTATTCTGTATTATACTGATGTATGGTTGTTTATGATGTTACAAAATAACAATATTTGTTACCCATGATGTATATTTTCGTACTTTTATGATAAACATATTGCCATTTGTATAGTGAATAATTTCGTATTTTATGATAAATCAGAAGTTAACATGATAAACTATTTCTATAACTTGCGTGATTCGTTGTTTTCTCTCTTCGTTCCCAACATATCTAAAGAAGCTTAAATGATACTTTGATCCAAGTTAGGTCGAAAATTATCTTTGTTTCCGGTTAGCCGACCGTCCTCAAGTTTTACTGCCAACCCGGTTATTTTTTTTTAAATTTCAAAAGAAGATTAAAAAAAAAATCAATTTTTTTCTCTTCCTTTTTTTTTTGTTCATCAGAATGATTTCCATTACATAACACTGTCACAACTTTATGCCTATAAACGAAATGTTGAGGTTTGAATACACTAATTTGTTTGCTGCACAATACCCAACATGGCCACCGCAAGTGACAGATTCTACCTCAAGTAGACAATGTCCTGATAGGACTGAAACATTCTTATTATTGCTATTCAGAACAGTGCAATGAATGTTATATGTCACTTATATAGCATGGTTAACATATAACATACAGCTACTACCTGTGATTTACTTGATTTGAATATTAATAGTATCTCGGGAGAGACAAAAGCATACCTACTTACCCTATTTTTTTCAGGGGCTACCCAGAAACGAACATTTTTTTGGCCTTGTATATTTGTTGTAGTCATTCATACTATCATAATGGTATTTCGTATTTAAAAACAAACACAATGAAAACTTGCAGAGACATTTTTCAACTAAATTTTTAAATTAATAAAATCTGGTTAAAAACAAAATCAAAGAAAGAGCAATATCGATGCTAAGAAACACGTTTAAATTACGTTAGAATAACTTCGTTATCTCGAACACGGATGGTTTGAACACCACAGATAGCTCGAACCATTTATCTACTCCCTGCCGATTCCTATTCCAATGTAAAGTACATGTACGTGAGTGGTATGATGTTGAAGGTGTAAACCCAAAATTGATTTTTCTTAAATTTGAAGACTTGTCATTCATAGAGAGACCAAAATGAAAGAAGTGAAACTTACATTTTACTGTTTGTCAACCTCTGCAATATCAAAATATGATGAGAAAAGTAGGGATCGTGTGTCATATAAGATATTTTTTTTCTGCTCAGTGTGTACACTGTTGACAAAGTGGAAGTAGACTTCCGAAATCATGATTGTATTCATACCCCAATTTCCAAGCATCATTTTTTTTTCTAAATTTACAATTCAAACATGACAATGCTGTCAAAATGTTCAAAATACACCAATAATGTCATTCAAATAAAAAAAAATGAGCATTGAAATAAGGAAATGCATTTTTTAAGAAGAAGAAACGAGGATTATTTATAACCGCCATTATGCGACTACCCCACGGAAGCACTTCCTTTTTCCAATGGCGGTACTATGCCTGAACAGTACTTGGCTCGAACAACCCTTAAGTCGAACTATTTTGTCCAGTCATGTCGGGCTCGACAGAACTTAATTTAAGATTGATCCTGAATAATTCCACTTAACCATTAAAAGAATAGTTCTATGTAATTCGGTTCGAAAACGTTTCAATATGGTTCATAGGGGTTAACCTTTCTTGCTGATGGATAGAGCAAAATGCACTGCAATAAGACATCACTGGTGTTAAAAAGTGACTTATGGGTGTCACTGCATTGTGTTTGAAACTTAACAAAATAAGCTGGTCGACCCACCAGTTAATGTGCATTTGTATGCGCGGACACATTCCTGTATGTGCATTTCTTTACCGTGGAAAACCGATACCTTATTTTATAACAAAGAACAAAAATCAACTGTGAAGTTAATGTTTGTTCTGACTGCAGTTGTGGTTTACTTAACCCTTTACTTCATATAGACGCCTTTGGACACTACTAATACTGAAAGCATTAATTCACCACATATCAGCAATGGGTGAAATATGTTTATATTAACTGACAGTGAAAAACAGTGCAGGAAGTGTTTATATGGCTTGTTACGAGCAATCCGAACTCTTCCTGCACTGTTTTCAAAGGCCTTCTGTGATTGGTGCGGGAAAACGCTTATCTATAGAGTAAAGGGTTAAAGACTAACATTTTGCGTTTTAAAAAGATTTCTCTGATAAAACAGAAATATTGACAAATCACTTTAGATATACATAAATGTATAGCCTTTGTGTCCATATGATGTCATAATTATGACGGCATTGCGTCATAGGTTACATCACCAACAGGAAGTAAGATTACATAGACAGACTTAAATAAACAAGAAATTAACACAAAAATAAACAAGAAATTAACACACAAATAAACAAGAAATTAACACACAAATAAAAAAAGAACATCAACAAAATTAATGAAGGAATACGCAAAGTTGAACTTGATATCTGCAGAACTGCAGAGTTACAGCAACTTCTACACAGCCTCTTAAAACACGCATTTTATAGTGGATCTACATGTTAAATATTACATATGAACTTGACAAAATATAATAAAATGGACATGACACCCATTTAAAACTACCGCCCAACCCTTTCCCCAACCCCTACACACTTTTTGATTGTGATTTTCCATAGTTGATATGTGAGATCTTGATGTGAAAATATTTGAGACTTTAATTTTGTTGAGAAATTTGAAATATACTATAGAATATAATATCGTCAAACCTGTCTTAAGCAGCCAGTCAAGGGAAATAGACAAAGTGGCATTCTAATAAAGGTTATTGCTTGATACAGATTAATTTGATCTGAAAGCATAGAAATGGGAAAAAGCAAATATGACTGCTTAAGACTATTGACGACCGCTTACACAGTTTTGACTGTAGAAGAAATCAACGGTGAATTATCGACTATACGATGTGCCTTTTATTTTGTATTCTATCCTAAGTGTATACTGTAAACCATTTGGAACAATCAAAATAAAATATATATTATTATATTATGTTTTGAAAAAAAATCTCTTGCGACGACAGGAAAACATAAAATACAATGACAAAAACTTTTCCAGCGGTAATCAAAGCGATTTACATTTTCCTAAGACTGTTTGAAAACGGCAGTTACATTTGACCTAATTATAAATGATAGCAGTAAAATATCTTGCATTTTTCGTTACCCTGCTCAAAGATAATGGTGAAACCAACCGTTAGAATATTTTTTCTTCGCTATATTAATGTGCGACTATTTCATGTACACATATCGCTTCAGGTCTGGTCAGTTGGTCAAATCCGACCAAAAATGTGTATTTTTATTTTTAAAAAATGGTATCTGTGATTTTTGAGTATGGATCCTGGCCTACGTTTTGATCTACATTAAACCCAGATTCTGTACTTAAACGTGATTCGCCGTTGATTATATTTAAATTTCCATCGATTATTTCTATATCACCACTTAAGGTTGTATATCGCCATTTAACGCATTCATTTAACGAACGTGTTCATATCGTCAATAAATTTAAATGTATCTATAGCGCCACTAAACGTATTCATATTTTCATTTAATTATAATAATATTGACATTGAATATAGTAATATTGCCATTGAATATAGCAATATTGCCATTTGCCGAGTTAGCTCAGTCAGTAGCTCGTCTGAGTACCAATCCGGGTATCACGACTTCCCGCCCGATCTAAGTCTCTGTAATGATTGATTTAAGCATATATGGCATTATATCTAGTTGTCCTGCTTCACTCTCCCACCGCTGATTCAAGAGGGAAAGCTATTAGTCACTTGCGGAGATCAGTGTGCTCGTGTACTGGTTAACCTTCGAGGATCCCAGGAATAAATGGTAAGCTTCGTTGGCCTTCGATGACATAAAAAATCGCTACATATTTAAACAAACAATGCTTTTTAAAAATTAAGTATATACGTTACTGGTAAAGTTAAAACAAAAGCACACCAAATGAACTAGACCTTTGGGGAGTTCTGTTATTAGAAATAAACGATATAAATAACCTAATCGATAAAACCAATCACAACGCGGGCGATTTCATATCACCACCACTGCGCACAATCATACCCCTCCATGGCGGCACACACCAGGGGGCGCAGCGTCATCGTCTAATCTACAACATATCTGCTGGGCCATTGTTTTGTTGTGTCATTCGAGACGAACCCCTCTGCCGTGGAAACTGTATCATGCATTATCACGCGCACTGATCGCTATTTACCCATCTTAGTCTCGCTATCAGATATCGCATCTGACTTTTATCTTACTAACGATAGTAATCTTCCAGAAGATAGAATTTCCCTTTCCGCCATCGAATCAGCTTCTAAAGAACAGACAGAATGAGGGCCGTTAAGAAAGTTTTAAAGATTCTTGCCACGTGTTTAAGTTGGAAAAATCTATTTCATTTTTTTGCGATAATGGACAAATTTAGAGTAGATTTGTACTCATTTTTAGTTTTATGTCTTCAGAATGTTTTCTTACAATATAATGCGTTAGTTTTGGAACCATTGGATTTTATATTATAATATTTATATTAAAATATTATTTTAGTCTTTTCTTAATATTATACTCGTATTTCAAAGAGTGAAACAGAAAACAAAAAAAAAAGATGTAAAACTGTCCAGGTGAATTCTATTTCATTTTTAATTTAAAATTATTGATTGCTTTAAATGATCATCACACAGAACGAGATTAAGAGCGGTATGGGTATGAAATAATGGACATTTTAGAACATTAAATTTTGTCACTTTTCTTGACTAAAACAAACTCCCATACCCTCAAATACATTTGGTCGACTATGAACTGGATATATGATTTTACATTTTACATAAGGTTGCACTTAAATACGAAAAGTTATAACATATTTCAGGTGAAAACAATGCCTTACTTGACGTTTGTTATGATAAAAAACGTAAAACGCATTTTCTCATATTATTCAGTACACCATTATTGTTTTATTAAACAAATGAAATGTTTGTAGTTTAGTATAATCTTTATTTGCATCGCTTTCTTTTTTATAAAATACTGAGTCTCTTGAACGTCCCATCAAATTAACTGCAATATGTCATAAAACTCAAGTGTCTTTATGACGCTAAATAAGCATATCAGCACTTATTGGCTAAGACATATTAGGTTCAGTCCTAATATATTTTCGTTCAGGTCTGCTCACATATTCTTTACTTTAATATATGTACTTAGTAAGAACTTCTGGAAGGCTACTTTACGACTATAAAATAAAGGATATTGTATTTATTATGAATATCTGGTAGACTGCTTTACGGCTATAAAATAAAGAACATTGTATTTAGTATGAATATCCCGTAGACTGCTTTATGGCTATAAAATAGAAAAAAAAAACATCGTATTAAGCATGAAACTCCTAGTAGACTGATTTACGGCTATAAAAATAAAGGATATTGTATTTAGTATAAATATCCGGTAGACTGCTTTACGGCTATAAACATAAAAATCATTGTATATAGTATGAGCTTTCGGTAAACTGCTTTACGGCTATCAAAATAAAGAATATCGTACTTAATAGGAACTTCCGCTGGACTGTTTTTTTGTTATAAAAAAGCAGAGAACATTGTCAACGCCCCTTCATGTCTCACGGGCACTTGTGCCACACATGTGCTTTTGCGGCAAACGTCGAGACAGCAAGTCGCTAAACGGTGTGTTTTATAAGTAAACCGTGAAAAATTGGGCCGGATGAAAACAAATCAGGCAGATCAAAATACTAACATGTGGTTTCTTAGAGAGCCGTTTAATTGAAAGTTTATTTCCATTTTAAATGTTTTATGGCAGTGAAAATAAACAGAACGTCCGTTGAGTATGATTTGTTCGTAGTTTTTGAGTCTTCACTTCAAAGATTTAAAACCGTGACCGGAGAATTCTGTAACATACGTATTAATCTGTGTTTATTTTTGTAGCCGACTGGTACCCTTAGAAAGCTGTCGACGTAACAAATATTTCGATATAAAGCAGATAGTATTTCACATAGCCTGGTAAATGTACCCGGATTAGGCAACGTGTACGGTAACTCTTTTGGCGCCAAGTCACGGTCTAATAATTTCTTTCAAGACACGTGTTAGAATGGGTGGGTAAACTTAATACATCATGCCTCAACCGGGCTCTGCGGGTCACGGGTTCGATCCACACCGTAACCTTTGACGTAAGCACACGAGGCTCATCTTCGGAATTTTCTTACGTAACTTAGAAATTAACGAGTCTCTTGAATTGTTTTTAAAAAATGCATACATTTTTTTTTTCAATGATTATGTTATGATTTTTATTCCTGAAAATAATCAATGAGAATTATTTTCACATCGTGAACTTTGAACTAAAATGTATTCAGTGTTAATAGATTTGAATGGTTTGTCATTGATACAAAAACTCAAAATTAAGTATAGGCACTTTGCTGACGAAAAGGAAACAACGGTTTTTCAGCGCACTGTCTGTCAAGAGAATATACTTTTTGCTGACTGCAATGTATAAATGTTCAATACTGAATACATTACATGGTACATATAAACTACAATACGGAATACAATACATTGTGTTTATAAACTACAATACTGAATACAATACATTGTGTATATAAACTACAATACTGAATACAATACATGGTATATATAAACTACAATACTGAATACAATACATTGTGTATATAAACTACAATACTGAATACAATACATGGTATATATAAACTACAATACTGAATACAATACATTGTGTATATAAACTACAATACTGAATACAATACATTGTGTATATAAACTACAATACTGAATACAATACATGGTATATATAAACTACACTACTGAATACAATACATGGTGAATATAAACTACACTGCTGAATACAATACATGGGGTATTTAAACTACACTACTGAATACAATAAATGGTGTATATAAACTACACTACTGAATACAATACATGGTGTTTATAAACTACAATACTGAATACAATACATGGTGTATATAAACTACAATACTGAATACAATACCTGGTGTATATAAACTACAATAATGAATACAATACATGGTGTGTTTAAACTACAATACTGAATACAATACCTGGTGTATATAAACTACAATACTGAATACAATACATGGTTTATATAAACTACAAAACTGAATACAATACTAGGTGTATGTAAACTACATTACTGAATACAATACATGGTGTATATAAACTACAATACTGAATACAATACATGGTATATATAAACTACAAAACTGAATACAATACTAGGTGTATGTAAACTACAATACTGAATACAATACATGGTGTATATAAACTACAATACTGAATACAATATTAGGTGTATATAAACTACAATACTAAATACAATGCTAGGTGTATATAAATTACGTCAGGGTCGTCCTCCGACAATAATGCTTGACCCCGTTATAATTTCGTCCGTAGGTATTGGACATACATTTTACTACTACAACAACAACAACTACTGCTACTACTGCTACTACTACTACTATTACTACTATTATACTACTACTACTTATACTAACTACTAATAAACGTTACAACTAAACAATCAAAATGTATTCATAAAACACCGATCATGTGATATGTACAGAGAGAGGAAAATGGTATTTCTATCATCAGACATATTCGGTATATTTTATTAAGCATTTACATAGCTTAATTGTTCATTTAATATTACAAATACACAATCGCTTAATAAATGGACAACATATCTAATATAAAAATAAATATCTTTTTTCAAAATTTCAAATAATTTTAATGACAGTTTTAACCAAAAAATGATGGTTATCAAATACATACAACTCCAATTTCTAGGGCGGCGGATATTGCCGCCGTCACTAAGGGAAGATAATTGTTAAGTGATATCATAACAATTATTATAGCATAAATATCCATTGTAAAAAATATTCCTTTATAAAATCAGACACTGAGAAGCAAACATTGGAACTTCCACATAGTTTCCATATTCCTGACAGTGTTGACTTGGTAAACTGAACGGAACAGCTAATGTATTTTTTGCATTCCCAAGGTCTTCGTCAAAACATGGAGTAGCGTTAATAAATTTTGTATTCGGCATATATTATATATTAACAGCCAATCAGTATTCGTTTTACATAGCCTAAATGTTCCTCCGTATTCAAGTACAAATTTCAAGGAAATTTCTTTGGTACTTTATAAGAAAATAAATAAAACGTCAAGAACATAAAATGTCAGGTGGCGTTTTTAAATTACATCATTCGGACATCCCCTGCTCTGTCATCATTACGCACATTGTTGAAGTGTAACTGCCGACTGCGTTAACACAATGCCAAGGTGGACGAATTATGTGAACAGAAAGCATGAATGAGATGCATTAAGTGTGGTACAAAATGTTCTTGACTACCATGTTGAATTAGCTTACAATACTTTTACACTTTATTACCTTTTTAGTATGCATATTAAATCTTGCTTTAAATCTTGAACACTATTCATTTTCTTAAAAGTGATTCTGCATTTTGTGTTAAATATGTCTAAGGCGGACAGAGTAAAGTATTATATTCGTATTTCGTCTATAATAACGCTACCCTAAGTCTAGGTCATCTGCGACGCTTGCATTTTTAAATGACAAACTTCTGTCAGAAAAGCAACGTTTACGTTCTCAGCCTCCAGCACTGAAGAGTAAATATCGAAGACGATAAACGAACACCTTCTCAAGCTAAAAAATAATAAAGACTAAATATAGAAAGACGAAAAACGAACACCAAACTAACTTCTTACAGCGTGTTTAGGTCGCATTAACCTGACTGTTTTAATCAGAAATACTTGAAGTCCACTTTATTCGTTGTTTAAATCAATCAAAGAAGAAACCAAACTAAATCTCACACCAAATTAACCTTAAGACATGACCAATTTACTTATAACACCCCGCGTGACTTCTTCCATATTGGTCGGTCTAACGTCTCGACAGCTTACTCCCAAAACCTTTTGTTCTCGTAGTTATCACCGAGAATGTGTTTATGAGGTTGTATTATTGCCATAAATTCTCCAATTATCGAATCTCACTGCAGTTTAATTAATTTAATTGACGGCGTAAACGGTGTCACTATCTTTCTCATGAATACAAAATATAATACACAATGACTCACTGGAACCTGCTAGATAGCCTATCATTTTTTTCTTCTTTCATGTATCAGTTTTATCCCGATTGAGTCTTATTTACGATTACTCGCTATAAAGTTATCATTGTTATAAGCGATGCAAACTGATACAATGTAGAAAATGTGGCTAACGGATCGGCTTCCACGCCGAGAAATGATATCTGTTCTAAAATGATAATAAAAAGTGAAAACATATTTATATTTGTATTTTATCGTAGCAAAATGTCGGTGTATCCTACATCAAAAGGGAATAATCGTTTAGGTTGGCCTGGAATATGTCGTCTGCTATCGCAATATAGCGGTAAATTTTGAATATGAGCCACATTTTGTAAATATTTCAATAAAACACATAAATATTATTGTCATAAATAACCTGGGTTTTGTGGTAATCAAGAGCTATTGCATGTAAAATAAATTGTAAGACCGTATTTGTGCGTCACGATGTAAAATCGCCTGAAACTGGCTAATGTCGTACAAATCTTGTAACGCCGCGTCCATTACACATTGTGTCAAATAAATTGGGTTCGTCCATACATAAGAACAGAACAGAACAGACATTTTATTTCAGACTTGTACATAAATACATCGACCTAATAACATATTTACAACACACAATATCACGTAAAATATATTGTTAATTAATACATCATATGTACTGCCATTTTCCATTAACATTTTAATAAATTCATTTGTTTCTTAATATCGATATCGAAATAGTGCATGAAATACTTTTATAGCCATCAATTCCTAAAAATAAGAAGATGAACAAATTTATGAAATATTTAAATGATTTTCTTTCATTGCCAACTTTATATACTTGTCATATACATTAGAGATTGTTTCCGAAAATAAATCAAAGATATTCAATATATTTGCAAAAGACACTGCCGGTATCAAGTATTGCTGCTTTAAAGGATATATCAGGTTAATAACTTTTGAAGATTTTTAATATTTTATAAAAAAAGAATTCTTCAATATATCATGCCTATATATACTCACTGACACTGTATTGACATAATGCTATATATTTAAAAATGTCAAATGTTCTATTGAATAGGGATTTCTTAACATTGAAACTTTATTTCCCGCTTAAAATTTATTTTTTATGACGTATCGAACGAGTCACGTGATTTCATTGTCATTTTTCATTTTAAATCGTTATGCGGGTTTAAATATTGTAGAATTTTAATAGTTTGGAATTCTAGGTGTAGTCTGGAAGTAAACTTTTAGTTTACGTTTATTCTTATTTTTCCAAACATGTATTAAATGGCCAGTAATGTAGATTTAACCACTGAACTTTTTATGCTAATGTCAGATTTCTAGTGACGCTTCGAACCGCATCGTTGGCAATAGTTGATGTATCACAAAACCATTGAATTAAAAAAAAGATATTGTCACTGTTTGATTATATTTTGCTTTATATTTGCAGATCTTGAATCCGTGAAGAATTGAGCTCAGACAAATGCTGTATTTTTTTCCACTGTGTTTTGGATATATATGTTACAATGAATATAATAGTTGTGTGAGACGTAAAGGTCACATCGTATTATGCCCATTACAGTGTTTTACAAGTTGGCTTATTAAAAAGGAACTAAAAGTAGGGGTCAGCAAGCATAGACAAATAGGGTTGATACTAAAGAGAATGGTATGTGCACCATATCAGGCTACCAGATTGATAAAACAAAAACTGGGGTCAGTAACCACAGCACCACAAACCAATAATGGTAACGAAAAAAAAAAATAACGTAATTCCTAAATGTAAAGAAACTGCAACATTACACATATAGCAAGTGGTACAGATTGCATGATACCCTAATAAGTCATTTAACAAATACACCAGAGAGCTGAGTATAGATTCAAGAGACCAATCCACAGTAGCCATCAACCTCAATATATTCCGTAAGACCGAACGGGTATTGAACCACATTTTAGATTAAAACGACGTTGATAGAAAGAAAGGCCAAACTGGACCCAAGTCAAACACATGATTTCAGTTGTCACTTCTTCAAACTTTTGAATGGACACAGTCTATGAAGTAATTATATGTGAGAAAAACTAAAAATATCCGTTTCCCAAAGCATTCCCATGTAAAAATCAAAGTCCTCTATTGAAACAAATTTAAAACCGTTACTCAAATAGATCATATTTTTATGTCCCAAATATATACAAATTTTGCCTATCAGTTTTTAAGAATTAATATGTTTTGCCAGTTCACAATATTATTCCCTTTTTGGTCCCTGCTGGTCCCTTATTGATATTAGATACTCTTTAAAAGATCAATTCTCAAATGCTATGACTATTCAATATTCTCGATCACAAAATGATTAAAATTATTATTCAAATTTACTGTTTTTTCCATAGTATTCCTATGTCAGTGCGCCCAATATTGGGCCCCATTTGAACTTAAACCCCTTATTATTTACAGAGGTCATTTACAAATATGAACACATGTGGCTCATCAGTTGCTGAGAGAAAGGTTTTTAAAGTTTCATAATGTTATCCCTTGATGGCCCCTGAGTGATATTGGATCTCCTTTTAAGGACACAGTCCTAACTGTTGTGCCATTACAATGCTCCATACGCCATGATGATTGAATGATAAAATCTTTAAAAGGTGAGCAAAATAGTATTAGTATTTCTATTTAAAAATCAAAGTCATCTTACTGGGCCCCAACTGACCCTAGCCCCTTTTATTTGATCACACGTGTAACCCCTACTCACACAGTTAGGTATCATTTATGCCCAATATGAACTGGAATATCTTTAAATAAAAATGTCCCTATTTTCAACTGGTAACTATGGATCAAAACCTTTTATATTGGGAGAAGGCGACTTTTGACATTTTGAAGAACAAAAAAGCCGCCCTTTGGGTGGGGTTAAATTTGACCCAGGATCATGATTTGAACAAAGTTAAGATAGTGCTTCACACCAAATTTGGTGAAAATCTGTCAAGCAGTACCAGCGAAGTAGTTTACATAAAGTGTTGACGGACATAGTATGGATAATGAGCGAGCGCATTAGCTCACTTTATCTTTGGCTCAGATGAGCTAAACACTCGAAGGAGAATGAATGACATTTATGGCATACTGACATATATCACTGTAAATGTATGACACCTAACAGTTGCAATATTACAGGTTTGCTTTGCACTTATAAAGAAAACACAACTAACGTAAACAAACATATTGTAAAGAAACCATCAACAAATAACTAGTCTGAACGAATCTAAAAATTTGATTTTTGGATAACTGCCATTCTACAGTTAGTTTTTGTCGCTTCTTACAATTACGTAGAAGATAACATAGACACAATATGGCATACACTGAGTAAAACGACATTAATGAAAACCAATATATTACAGGTACTTTCATGTTTTCCTTATAACTTTATATAAGTATAAAACATAAACGTATTGCAAATGATTTAATTGAACCTGATATTTAAACAGCTGATGATGAAAAGCTGTTTGTTGCGAATCAGGAAGAAGTAATTGAATTAACATTTTTTATATATAGAAATAAACTTATTTTGACCGATAGAGACAAACAAAGTCGACCCGATGCTTAAAAAACAACAATAAGTACTAGTTTTACCCATCCTGGAAGCGTATTTGAGAAAAATTCATATAAGATATGAGGTTTCGTCACAGTCGAGCTAAATAAGTGAATATAACAAACAAAACACAGTAAATGGTGATAAAACAGTTATCAGTGCCTAATAGCCCAGAACATGAGGCTGATAATGGCAATGAATGTTTCAAGTATTAAAAGTCTTAAACACGAATAGACTGTAGACCATTATTTAAAGTTAATAAGTGGTCAATGTGTTACTGAAACCTTTGCATTTTAAAACATTTCTGTATGAGGATGGCATTTTATATATTTAAAATCATCATTTTCTTTTGTATTCTTATAAGCCCTTATTTTGAAAAAAAAACGTGAAAAATATCAAAACGATAATGGCCCATCTGCAAATATTCCATATATGGTAAATGCATGCTTTTTTCACATAATACTATACATGTTTACCGGTTTAATAATCAAATACACTCTTATCATAAATTTGTTTTGACACCAATGTCTGATTTTCTGTACATCTCCAAAACTTTAAATGGATTTTTCTCCACTTTGTTATTTTCGCAGGTGAGTCCCTATTATGTTTGTAATGTGACGAGTTACTCAAGAGATTAAAATCATAACACAACAATTTCACTTCTGATCAAATTGCTAAGCATCTACTCCATCCACAGCAAATACTCATCTTGTAGCTTAGACGTACTCTTTGCACTGTATATTCACGAAAACCATTAATAATCAAAACGTAGTTTAAACATAAAAAACTACGGAAACAACCTTAAGTTATTGAGAACAAAAATCTTCAGAAACGTAGTTTACGATTTCATTTCCATTTAAATATAGTTTACGACCCTTGCCTTGTACGATTACGTATCTAAATAGCTCCAGAATCAGATTATATGGACAGATATACGATTGAAAAGATTAATAAAGAATAGGCCAAAACAATCACGAAATATAACCTGACGTATGAGAGATAACAGCTCCTTACTTCGGTGTATTTTGACACAGTTGGGGAAGCCTGTACGATAGATAGGACGATAAGAGGCAACTATGTAATTATATCAGACTAAATGCTTGTACTTAATTTGATGCGTGATATCATAGATGGGTATACACACCGTGACTTAGGACATTGTTGTTGTTTTTTTATTTTATTGTGTTGTTTTCATTTAATGTTACAAAAATGTGTTTTTCTTATTGTGAATTTATTTATTTTTGTAATTTTGTGTTGTTTTTACGAGTACCAAAGTGCTATTATTTTATTTTTAGTCGTTTTAAAAGGTGTTTTTAAAGTGTGTTTTATCAGTGTGCTGTTATTTTACTTTTTTTAATTGTGTGTTGTTTTACAGGTGTCACTAAAGTGTGTTTACTCATTGTGCTGTTGTTATACTTTTTTTTAATTTTGTGTTGTTTTAAAGGTGTTACCAAAAGGTGTTTACTCATTGTTTTGTTATTATACCTTTTTTTAATTGTGTGTTGTTTTACAGGTGTCACCAAAGTGTGTTCACTCATTGTGCTGTTGTTATACCTTTTTTAATTTTGGGTTGTTTTAAAGGTGTAACCAAAGGGTGTTTACTCATTGTGCTGTTATTATACCTTTTTTAATTGTGTGTTGTTTTACAAGTGTTACCAAAGTGTGTTTTTTCATCGTAATCTTATTTATTTCTCTTCGTAATTTTGTACTGTTTTTTTATGAGTACCAAAGTAAGTTTTCTCAATGTGCTGTAATTTTACTTCTTTTAATTGTGTGTTGTTTTACAGGTGTTACTTAAGTGTGTTTTTTCACTGTGATTTTATTTATTTATCTTTGTAATTTTGTGTTGTTTTTTTTATGATTACCAAAGTATGTTTTTCTCAATGTGCTGTTATTTTACCTTTTTTAAATTGTGTGTTGTTTTACAAATGTTATCAAAGTGTGTTTTTTCATTGTTATTTTTTTTATTTCTCTTTGTAATTTTGTGTTGTTTATTTTTGAGTACCAAAGTATGTTTTCTTAATGTGCTGTTATTTTACTTTTTTTAATAGTGTGTTGTTTATTGTGTTTTTCCATTGTGATTTTATTTATTTATCTTTGTAATTTGTGTTACTTTTTATGATTAAGTGTGTTATCTCATTGTGCTCTTATCATATTCCTTTAATTGTTTGTTGTTTTACAGGTGTTACCAAAGTGTGTTGTTTAATTTTGTTACTAGTAATTCTTTAATAGTGTGTTATATCAAAGGTATTATCAAAATTTGTTTGCTCATTGTGCTGTTTTTGTTGTTGTTGTTTTGTTTGTTTGTTTGTTTTTTATATTTTGTGTTGTTTTAAGGTGTTCCACCATTGTGATATTTTTGTTTTATTTTAAAGGTGTTATCAAGTTGTTAATTCATTGTGCTTTTATTATAACAAAGTGGTTTTTATCATTGTCCTCATGACTACATTTTTTTTTAAACTTTGCTTTGTTTTGTAGGTGATACCAAAGTGTGTTTTCTCATTGTGCTGTTATTTATTTCTTATTTTGAATTTTGTATGGTTTTAGAAGTGTAACCAACGTTTTAAAAAACCCACGTTGTTTTATGGGAGTTACCAAATTGTGTTTTTTCTTTGTGCTGTTATTTACTCATTGCTTGAATATCTGTTCGATGGCGATGAGTAGCAATGTATTTATACAGAGTATTAATACATTTATCACCAAGGTACCAACATGTACACAACATTTGCATGTATGCTACTAAACAACTCACTTTTAATCTATATTTCAAATCAAGAAAAAATAGTAAAATACAACTATTTTATCTGTTCTAATTTTAATAAGTGTCCACTTGCACATTTTTTTTTGTTATTTTAGGCCAAACATAGAACATATGGAAACACACCTGAGAAAAACCTTTAATGCACATCTGTTCAAAATAGCTAACATGACAACTTAATATCTACACTTAATTCACATCTCTGAACATCTCTACCTTATTTGCACAACCTAATTCTAAAAAAACTCAAAATACTGTTTCAGGTATGAGAATAAAGCAGATATTCCATCAGCAATAACAGCTATTTATGATAAGATATCAGTAACACAAAAATTGAACCTTAGTTCAATCCCTAAATTGGACAATAAACCAGGACAAGTCGTGTCAAAATAGGGATGAAAGCCGTAGAATTAACGACGAGTGATCGGTGGTATGAAGTGAACTTGATTAATGACATTGTGATAAATATTGAAGATTTGTCACAAATGAGACATGTGAGAGGGGATTTAACGGCACATTTCTGTTACAATATACAGGAGAACCTCGATAGTCCGAACCCGACGGGACTGGACAAAATAGTTCGAGTGAAGTGTTGTTCGAGCCAATTATTGTTCAAGAACATACCTTATATGTAAATGTACATGTGTATACATCAAAACAGGAATTCAGCTGGGACCGAAACAGTGGTTGGAGCTGTATACGCTGCTCCAGCCGTTCATGTTCGAGCCAACGAAGTTCTTCTGTAATTCATATTGAGTTAAAGGTCCAGAGCCAGATCCTTTCGATACTTTGGTTATAATTCGACATATATTTATTAAATATCTATATGTAGTCTATACCTTTAGAATGTCTCGATTTTCAGTATTTTACAAACAGTGTGCTCAAAAACAGCTTTGTAGAAACAGTTGTAATTTCTACTTCTGAAAATAGTTAATTTAGTGTTCACTCGTTGTCAATCTCATTTATGTATTGAGTTATATTAGGCTACCGGTCAACTATACATCACATAATATATGTTAATGTTTGCTACTTTTTACCACAATTGTAAGCGCTTTTGATACATTGTCACTAATATGTCACTGATATGGAATACTATACCAGTATCTATACGACATATTTCAAATATTCACACATTTATCTAAATATGAAAATAACCATCTCCAGTCACCTAAATGACAGTTGGTGTTGTTTGTATAAAGTGTATAAAGGTACATATGTATACATTACACAAATATACATATGTATACATTACAATATACATATGTATACATTACAATATACATATATATATACATTACACAAATATACATATGTATACATTTCACTATACATAGATATACATTACAATATACATATGTATACATTACAATATTCATATGTATACATTACAATATACATTTGTATACACTATACTATACATATGTATTCATTATAAGATACATATGTATACATTACAAGATATCTGTATTGCAACATTGAATGTTTTTCATCATCATAGTTATTCTTATAGATCCTTATAGACCTTGATTTCATTAGTATTATGCAATTATGTGTTAACCTTTAATAAATTTTAAAAAACAAAATAATTATTATTATCTTTATTACTATTATTGTTATCATTAATACAATATAATACTAAACATTATAAATCTATATGCATTCTTTTTTTTAACATCTTTTTAACATGCTTGCTGAAATGTTACTTCCAAAATATATTACACATAGTTGAATTACGATTGTAGATTTTCTAATTTTCTAATCATTTCGTTTGATATACAAAAAATAACATTATAAATCTTTATGCATTTTATGCTTTTAACATATAGTATAACATCATTGCTGTTATTTTGCCTCTGTGATATGTTTACGATTGATCTTATATCAGATTCTCAAAATTTCCAATCAATTCATTTAATATACAGAAATTAACATTGTAAATTATGTGCATTATATCTTTTTGACATTAAGTATAACATCCTTGTTGATATTTTGTCTCTGTAATATATTAAACATAGTGTAATTAAAATTTATATTATATTAGACTTTCCAATTTCCTTATTATGTCATATTATATATACAAAATTCAAGATTGTAAAAATATGTGCATTTTACTTTTTAATATTCAGTTAAATACGATTTCTAATATTATATCTCTATGATATCATTTTGATACACACTAGTGCAATTACTATTTATATTTATAATATATCAGATTTTCCAATTTTCTAATCAAGTATTTACGTTCCTTTCCAACCATTTTTTCTCCTTCTGCAAGTTTTCACCCATTCCCCCTCAATAAATTAGCCTATAGACAATTCGTGGTAACTCTATACGCAGTATATTCCCCTTGAGTAATGACGTGTCACAGATTCTGACGGATCATGAGTTAAAGGGGCCGAGCGAAAGCCTCGTTATCGTGTTCTAGACTATTTTATGGAGAAGCTGTGACTATTTTTCATAATGTTGAGATAACCCTGATATTGGCTGAGCATTTAGATAGAATTATCTGTAACGCGCGCATGATGAACGAGCGTTTGAGAAACTTTTCTTGATTTCGGGATTTTACAAATGATTTCTTATGGGCTTGCCGCGATAATAGTTTAGTAATTAATGAGATTCCGTATATGAGGGATGCATTATTTTTCATAATCTCGAAATTCTGTATCAAACTCCCATGTGCGAGCCCCGCAAATGCATATTGTTGTAAATCATTGCCTTGTTTTAAATGATGAGGCATATCCTTTAACAATTCATTACTCCATTTATACTACAGAGCAGTTTTTAAATATAAACAACCGGTGTTTTATAAATGGCATTATGCAATAGGACGAGGTTTATTCCCAACAAAGTGATTTACGGGAACTGATGAAACAGAATTTTAGATTTAAACTCGAGTGCGAAGAAATTTGAAATGCCCTAGCGTCTTCTACCTGGATAGAATCAGTACTGAGTGTTTCATATTTTAGCAACACAAAATCGAACTGAAGTCTTACAGTTTTGCTTGGACAAGCCCATATCGAGCTGAAATGTTTCATGCTTTGGTAACGTAAAATTGAGCTGAAGTCTTATCTTTTTGTTTGGACAAGCCCCGTATGGAACTTAAATGTTTCATGCTTTGGTAACGTAAACTCGAGCTGAAATCTTGTCTTTTTGTTTGGACAAGCCCCGTATAGAACTTAAATGTTTCATGTTTTGGCAACCCACGGTCGCGCTGAATTCTACCATTTATGTCATGACAGGCCTCATATCAAGTTGAAATGTTTCATATTTTGTAAATCAATTCAATGGCTTAATTCTAACCATTTTGTTTGAACAAGCCCCATACCGACCTGATATTTCATGTTTTGGCAACCCAATGTTCAACTGAAGTCTCATCTTTTTTGTTTGGACAAACCTCATATCGAAGTGAAATGTTATAAGGTTTTTGCAACCCAAGGTCAAGTTGAAGTCTAACCTTTTTTTGTTCAGAAAAGCCTTAAATCGAGCTGAAATGTTTCATGTTTTGGCAACTCAAGGTCGTGCTGTAGTATAACATATCTGTTTCACATATGTAGCATACTCCGACGTATATTAAAAATAAAAGTTGGCAGTTCTTGTGTATCATCGGGTGTACCGGGTTTCTGATCTCGTTTAAGTAAGAATGTTTGGAACTATATTCTTAATATTTAAATTGTGTATGTGAAATGTGAATAATGAGCAACAGAGAAACGTGAATTGTTTTTATGTGAAATTGGCTGTGTCTAAAGTTGTATTTTTTTGCATCAGCTTTGTAATTTTTAATATTATACTTTTATTAAGTGTGTAATTTAAATCTATACTTACAATATGATTTTACTATATGTTTTTTTTCTTTCTTTTTCATGCAAAAAGAAAATAATTAAAATATATTTTGGTTTTACCTAACATTTAATATTGAAATTTGTGTACACTTGTATAATTATGTATTGATAAATATTTTCAGATAGATAGGTATACTTTTATTAATGCTTGTTATGTGTTAAGAATTTATATATTTTTTTAAATAAGGACATATTGAATTGAATTGTATTTTGTGATACAATATTTGTTTGACTTAATGAACACTATTCAGATAATTACACCAGATGTAAATTAAGTTTGGAATTGCAAAAGAGTTGATTATTATGGATATATGTTAAGCCACAATTGCATAGATATTTTTTTAAATGTATCAAAGGTGACATAATTCATTCCATATTAATACTGATAGATACTAGATACTAAACAAGAAATACTGAACACGTATCTAACAATAAACATATTACTAATGATCGGCATGTATACTGATTTTGAAAAATAATAGGAGAAATCTACAAGCTAGTTATATTAAAATGGTTACATGTATATTCAACAGGTTCAAGCGGCGCGGTAATGTATTGGATAAATTGTTTGCTGCTCACGCCAGAGGTTGCGGGTTCGATCCCCCGTTCAACCCGATGCCTCTCAAAACAGCACTCATTATTGATTCTACCCAGGAAGCGGAATCGAGAGCAGTTCATATAAGCTCTGAGCTTTCATCGAAATAAAGCTAGGATAAATTAGTATAAACTAATAGGTTCAGCTGTAGTGGTATATGATGTATGACGGGTTAACATGGTAAGTGTCATTTTGCCATAATTATGGATACATTCAGTACTGTTTGAAAAGGGTGTCATTTCATATTTATAACGTAGTATATTTGTATGATATTGTGATTTAAATAATATTTTTATGTAATTTTATGTAAAGGATGGACAAAATGGTCGTTCACCATTTTGATGTTCTCTGTATATAAAAGTAACACACAACTCTAAAGGTAAACAAAGTAAAAGTGCCACCGAGAGATACCCTAATTTACAATAATTTACAATAAGTTACAATAATTTACAATAAGTTACAATCCGTTACAATAATTTACAATAATTAATCCTTTAAATGAAAATTCACGAAAGTATTAAAGTAATAGTCGCTTGAATCAAAAGTTAACGACAGATGGACAATGGATCCCAAACAACTATCAAAAAATCTCTTGTACTCACAGTTGTTTAACATTTTGTTTCCTTTCATAAAATTATAACAGTTAAAAACAAATCTAATGGTATACAGCAAAACAGTTTTGACACTGCTAGAGCTTAATACGATGGTTCTTTTATCACTTAAAACAAAAATTATGAAATACTCTTGGTCCTCCGTTGCGGACTAGTGTAAGGAGTCGTAAATTCGAGTACCAAAAACTTTATTTGGGAAAGTTTACCTGCGGAAAGACGTTGGTAATACTCAGATTCACTTTGAGTTATTGCTCCACCAATAATAACTGTTTATGCCGTAAAAAACCTGGAACATATTGGAAATGGCATTAAACCTCATTCCAAAAAAAAAAGGTTCAGTTTTACCCAAAGTAAAACTTCGCCTCCATCTCTCCAACAGTATCAGCGGGCCACGGACAATATCTTATATACAATGTTCCACATGATCGCAGATAAATAATCTCCTTTCTATTATGTCACGTGCAATGTAACTTAACGATGCATTCTATAATGATGCCATTGCAGGGGTCTCATTATGTCCCAGAAATAATGAGTGAACAGACGCATACCTGCACGTGGCACGGTTCGTCTGAATCTGCTCACAACATGTACAACTGTGCAAGATCACAAATATTCATATACTTTCACAAAATAGAGATAAGTCTTGAAGGCCAGTATCCCTCGGTTAATTAGTAAGGTAGAAAGTTAGACGGGGGGAGCACTACACACATGTTCGCAGCGCCAGCTTGTCGGGGGATGGAAAGCTATTTATGACATGCGCAAAACTCGTAGAGATACTAGCACGTTCGTAGGCTGTAATCCACAAGTAGCATGAAAGCAGTAGCAATTCCAACACTATCGTGAAGTGTATGAAACTTAATGTTGAAACTATAGGTGTAAAACCGGTATTCCATAGCCATTCATAGAAAAAAAAGTTGAGAAATGAGAAACTAAAATATTACTATCATTTTTTTATAGTAAATACACTAATTTTGTCTATAATTGTCATTCAAAGAAATAACACATTAAAAATGAGACACTTACATTTTATTATTTGCTAACATCTGCAGTGCCAAAATATCTTTAGAAAAGTAGGGGACCATATTTCGTCAAAGAAATCATCTTCTGTTCATGTACACCATGCCAAAAATTTCCTCATCTCCAGCTCTATTCTTTGTTAGGTTCAAAATTGAAACATGACAATGCTTTCAAAGTGTTCCATTCAAAAGTCCTCTATAAATCTCCTACATAAATCATTCATCAAAATGTACTTTTAAAGGGTCTAGGGCGTCAACATCACTATTATAAGAAAAAAACATCGAACAATCATTGAGATCAAAACATACTAGTATGAAGTTCAAATTTGCCAAAACGTGGCCAAAAAAATCTAAAAAAAGAATAAAAAATAAATATAACAGACATATTTTAAGATAAAACATATTAATGTCGTTACATGCAATCGGAATCGTTATTTACTAATTAAAAAATAACCAATGTGGTGGACCAAATCAAAATCAAATGAAGACGGGTGGTGACTCATTTGATGCATCCAAAAATACATTACAATTCTAAGTGAAATACAATTTTAATGTGTATGTTAAAAATATCAAATGGAAAAAGGAGTCATGGACAATATCAAAGCAAGATATAACATAAAAATATGTTTTTGTTTTGCCAATTACACAATTTAGAAAAAATACCTATTGCCTTTGAACAATAGTTAAAACGATGTTAACATGTAACGAACGCTAAAAAATATATTTACTAATAACACAACCATAAAAAATAGACTGTGCATAAAGTTATTTCTGTTTTCAATAAATAGATATTTGACAATTACACAATGGAGAAAGCATATAGCCAACGAAAGCAATTAAAGGACATAGCCATTAAATCAGCACGAACATAATCAATATATTAATTAATCGATAAATAAATAATCAATATCATAATCAATATAATAAATACAATGCATTCGAGGGTGGAATTAAAAGTAACAAGTGAAATATCTGTTTAACAGGGCTCTTACAACCTCTAACCTCGCTCTTTCCCGCCGTCACATCATAAGACAGTGTAAATAAAAGTATATTTTAAAATACGACAGCACGCACACGTATATATTGTAAAACACAGCAATGCTCAAAGGAACATATATAAAAGAAACAAGTGATGCCATAGGAGCAAGAGGAATCATGATGACCATGGATATGTGCAGTTGACAAATCTCAAATAAGAAGGAGGCAAATATTATTTCTTAATACTGCATGTACTAAATTTAATAAAGTAATACGAACACAATTAACAAACTAGATTATGTAATAGTTTTAATTATGATATATATATACATATAAAGGGAGATAATTAAATTCACAACAACGGAATTTACAGTTTTTGCCAAACCAATAAATTTGGTGTCGACCATGACTTATATACGTCATGGTCGACACCAAATTTATTGGTTTGGCAGAGGCTTTGATATTGTATCTATGGTTTGCATTGTAGCTAGGCGCACTCGCAGTAGTCTGGTCTGTACATTTATGTCTTGGTTATTCACAAATAATTATCTCCATATATATATAAATGGGTATATTACGATGAGAAGAAGATAATAAAGTTGTCAATATATATATTCATTATTTCCTCCAGTATCGGAGAGCAGCATGCATAATATTGTTACTCTAAGAACATAATAAACATAAAACCAATACATTTCATACAATGGATGGTAATAGGTAAAAGTATGGTTATTCGTTTAATATGCACCATACACTGAAATATCGGCTAAGACAAACAATACAAGCTGATCCAAACCGATTTACCAGCATAAAGCGAAACATGCTGATGAACGTTATATAAACACACAATTATTTAGCAAAATTTCATACCCATTTTCTTAGGCCTATTTCGCATATAATAAATATTAATATACCATTTTATGAAATGTATGTCAATGGACTAAATACTTTTTTGTCACGGGCATCTCCATTAAAAGTCATCACATTCTTTAGTCATAATCTAGATTTCATGAATACTGGTGGCCTATGTTGATATTTTATATGTTACGTTTCCTTACAAGATAACCGTCGAACGAATGTTGTGAATGTACCTGTACTAGAGCTTTCTGATTGCCGTGCTAGATGACTTTATGTTTGCAAACATTGCCAAACATCCGAGGCGAAAGAACTTTACCTATGTTCAGGACGATTTATTTGGATCCTTGGAAAATACCACGATAAGAGCCATGACACATCTGGGAATATGTTTTTACAATATTTACTTTGACAATGCTGCGTACAACGACACTATCGTTTAAGTTATCATCAGGTATTTTCGTAAGATATTGTGGGTCATTGTCACTTTAATATCTTATTTGCTAAACAAATCAAAAGAGGTTATGATCCCTTGATTCTGTAACGTACTGTACGTTTGATATTTAACAGTTTGTCAGCACTGTCTGTTTGATTAGTGGCGATATAAACTAAAGCCTTAAACCAACTGGCGCGCATTTTATCTGTAATGAAAATAAATCACATAATTTATGGTATATATAGGAATGTAATAAATCCTTGACTCATTGATACCGATTTATTTCATATAACTCAGCTCGCGTACGTAAAGTGCCAAGATATTTTCCGACTTTGAACCGAACTTCTTTATGAAGTCACTTTGTAGATTGATCAATGTAAAGGACGTTGCCTTAAGACATTGACGTAATGCAATAAATGACGTAAACTAATTTATACATAATGTAATTAAAAACACCATGGAAATCTGATTATTGTATTGGTACTTATAAAAACTATTTTCTGAGAAATGTTACAGATAAAAGTTCACATTCGTGCTCAATAAGTATTATAGTTATAAAAAATAATGCTTAACAGAGAGCCTGACATAATATATACTTTACGAACTCATTTAATAAATTTATATTTTTTTATATAACTTGTTTAAGAAATGCTATATAAATGAACTTTGAGAATCTCAATGAGCAACGGTATTCTGTATGTGTATTATATATTTAACAATTGATATAAAAATAGTATGTAATACAATGGTGCATATTGATAACAACTCATGTCACCTGTATTTTGAGAGTATACTGTCATATTACTTTATTACTATTTCTAAACCTTTGAAAAGACAATGTCATATGGCTCGAACATATTATAGTGTTTTTTCATATTTTACTAACCCCAAAAGATATCCTTATGTATTTTTTTTAAAAACATACTACTATGTTTATAAGTATGCAGTTTTAGATAATACTACTTGATGATTAATGTATCCATATGGTCAAAGATACGGACAAAAACTGAGATGATATATGATTTTGATTAAAACCGATTTTAACAATGCCATGTTTCCCTTTGATGTATACAAATTCGTCAACTTGATAAAACCTGAAATTGAATTATGGAATTATATTGTCGGTGTAATTTAAACTAAGACTATGAATGATCGAATTCCTGTATATAGAATGGATACGTCACGTCACACCCAAACGTGTCATTCGGAACACCTCGCCGATTGTTCTACTGAAGGATGACGGAATTGACCGAGTATGCACGATTGCAAACTCGGATGCTTCTGCTAATATCGATACAAACATTGCTTGCTATTGGAAGTTTGTTGCTACGTATGTCATGGTCTCTTGTCGTACAAAAGAACCACTACTGAGAGAGTGAGTGAAAATGTTTCATGGGTTTTTACGGAGTCGTTATGTTATACCGCCATAAATTGAGAAGTTGTTTTTATAGTATGTCCATCAAACAGTTTTATGTTCGTGTACGTTTTTTTTTTACCATAATGCTATTCTAGAGGGATATGAAGGGATGTCTGCAGATGTTTACGAGCCTTAAAAAAGCAGTTGCATGAACATTAACGTTGGACATTTCATATTCATATTATTGTCTTTTTTTCTATTTTCAAATATTTTTGGCGTTACAATCTAATAGCAGCTTGTCTTGTAGATTGATAATTTTAAAGAAAATACTTCGCGAATATGCAATAATGAAATCTGGTAGGAACTATAAATAAACCTAACAATTGTAAATGTTATTACGTTTTTGTTGTGTGTTTTTTTCAAATTGGGGAAAGAGCTAGGCTTGGTGTACACGCAGACCAGGTTTATTTCCCCAGTGTTGGTCTTTGCTATTGGCTGTTCCCAGACGGCGACCCTGTTAGTCCGTTAGATAGCAGCACATTTGAGCACGTTGATTGGTCAGTTGCTTCAGGAAAAGAATGACGTCATAGTTTAGTAAGTTTTTAATTGCTATGAATTATGGGACATGGATATCCTTTTTTAAATAGGGGGTTATTAAACTTGATTTAGGATATATCAGGTTCTATGTATATAGACTTATGTCGTACAAATTGACTGTTGTATTTTCTTATATATTTGTGTACTTATTATAATTATTTTGTATATGAATTGTATTCTTGCTGCGTTTGTGGACGGATGTGTCCTTTCAATTGTACGCAAACTGTTGGTTATATGGTGTGTTTTGTTTAATAAAAATAAAGAAAAGTAATGAAACACTGAAACATGCGTTTTGCATCGCAAAACTCTTAGGCTGACGGTTCTGTTTCCAGTCAAGGAGGTGCTAAGATGTGCTGTATCAGCGGATACTGTATAAAATGGTTTTAAATGAAATCTTTGCTTTCTTTTTTGAGAATTGATAAATCTACGCTTGTTTCTTTTCCACAGTTTTTGTTAGAGGAAAAGCACTAAAAACATGCTCGTAATAAATTTAATAAACCTTAAAAAAAAAGCACTACGCACATTCAGACAAAATCAAGATGCGTTTTATTACGGAAATAATAATAGAAGACACATTACAGATAATGCAAATTCACCATGTGTCTTATAAATTATGTCAAAGATGGTGAAAATATGAAAAAACAACGAATTTAGTTAAAAAGAATGTTTTATTGGGACTAGCTGACAGTCTAACTTACAACTAAGGCGATATCAACATTTATTGTCTTTTGTGGTTTTAATTGTTTATTCATTTTAAAAAATATTTATTAGTATACTGTGCAACAATTTCATTGAAATGAAATAAAATTTGAATTCATCAGTAAAACTTATTTTAACGTTTTTAATATCAGATTAAGAAGGCCATTGTTTACTATGATACAATGGTCGTTTGCAGTGTTTGCAGTAATAACTCGTATCTTTTACGTTTTAAGCCGGGCGTTATGCCAAATGCATAGCCCTGCTTGTGTCGTTGAGATCAAGCTTTCCAGTGTTGATCACCGCCAAATGAGCATACGCGACAGGGACCATTTTTTATTACTCGAAATTAATTTTTCACGTGTTTGATATAAGCAAACTGAAACAACTCAAACAAAAGAAATAAATATATCCTGGACAGTGCTCTCTGTTAGTTTTAAACAAATCAAATTAGGATCACGTATAAATTTTATTAAGATCGGCTATCAGTACTTTTAATATATCCTGAACTGTTATAATTCCTTTCTTTCGAACAAAAACTACTTAAACGATGTTGCAATTTTATATTTACATTAATCTTTTCATTAATTGAACTTTTCATTTTGTGTAAAGATAATTAAATCATGGGGAAGTGAACAACTTAACTGTTAGAATTGTGAAAAACTTAAAGTTGGAAAAAGACTTAAGCGATGTTTCAATTGTATATATGACGGCATTAAATGATAATTCCTTAAAGTTTCCCTTTTGGGATGGAAGATTGAAAACATACATAGAAAGTGTCTGTTAAATGTAACAACACTCTGACACCACCTGTGGTTTCTGAATCCAAGTGCAAGTTGCGAAAAGAAATGGAAATGAACAATGGCATTCGTAGACCTTGGTGATAGGAAATGAGAAAAATACCACCCACCAGTGGAAACATATCTAGATGTATCTGACAATTACTCAATTTCACCAATGGAATCGGAGAAAAGAAATATCTTATCCAATCATATCGATACACTTAAGTTTTAAGCGTTGTCTTATCGTGTGAAATCAACGAAATAAACCACTTTACTACGAATGCTAGACTCTTGTGTTTTTGTCCGTTATCAGCCTTTAATGATCAAAACTATTTTCCTATAGGGAGCGATATCAGATTAAGACCGGTGGTGGTAATGAGGCAAAAAGCGAAGGAAATAGTCCATACAATCTGGACACCTCCGAGAATTCTTATAAATTCTTAGACAGCGATTAATTGCTCAACGGGAACTAATGATTTCGTGAGTTTATATGAAAGGATGAAAAAACTGAAAACGATAGTTGAAATGGATGTGAAATGATTAATGAATTTATAAAATGATTATTTAAAGATATTATATACAAATACTAGTATTTAAATAAAAAAAATCATAGAAAAATAAAAAGAAACGTTTTAAAAGTGAAAAATATATTCGTCATTATTTCTGAAATGAAATGATATTATATAAAAATGTATAATCAGTTCTACCTTATCATCATAATTAATTTGAAATAAATCAAATATTATATCAATTTCTACTGATTTCTACTTATTATATAATAAACTTTTAACACGATCAGTCTTGCTGGTGTCTAATGTTGTTTTTGTTGGTTATTTTAAATCTGGGAGAGAGCGAGGTTGGTTGTACACACAGACCAGGTTTAAGCTCCACAGTGTTTGCCTTTGCTATTGGCTGTTCCAAGACGACGAACCGTTAGATGTAGTGACGATAAGACTTGATAGGCGTACAGATGAAGGAAATTTGCGTTAACATATATTACAAAACTTCTTTTCCTGACATTCGCTGTGTCTGAAAAGTTTATTTTGTATGTCATTTTTGGTGATTTTTTTTAATTATAAATATATCTCAGTTAATTGTAATTTTTATATTCTATTGCTGAAACTAGCTTTATTATAAATGTTAAACTTGCTGATTTTTATCATAAGAAGGTCAAATTGCAATTATCCAATTAAATAATTTTTCATTGCCATTGATGCTGGAATGTACACATGTGGCTTTGTTATTCGTAAATAATCATACTATTTTATTGTTCATTAAAGAAACAAATATTTCACTAAAGCCACAACTATGCTCTATATAATTTACTCTATCCACCAACCGCAGCGGTGGTCTACTGGTAGAGCGTCCGCCTCGCATATGGAAAGTCGTGTATTCGATCCCCGGTCAGATCATGCTAAAGACTTGAAAAATGGTACTAAAAGCTTCCTTGCTTGGCGCTCAGCTTTTATAGGATAGTTCTAAGTCTTGTCAGTATAATGTCACTGTGCGGGTATCATACCATGCGTCTGCAGTATGAAACTCCAGTCTGGCAGCGCTTAGAATACTGCCTAAGTAGATATGATAAAGCTAGTAAATTACTGAAAGCAGCGCTAAACACAATTACAACAACAACAACTCTTTCCGCCATTCCTACTAAATACTGTCGCATCGCTTTAAACTCGCTTTACCTATTTACTCCCTATATTGAGAAGACGTTTATTGGCGATAAATGAAAACATTTTCGCGCTTAATTTGAAATACAATGTTCCTAGGTGTATTAGCATTATATCGGCCTTGTATATGTCAGAATACATTTACAAATTAGAAATTGCTTCATTTAAATGGAGTCGTGCATGTTTGTGTATTTGCTGGCCTATTACTAATATTGCTACAGACGTTCGAATTAGCGGGCGCTCAGCAAGAATTAAGGAATAATTTATTTGCCGAATTCATTACACGTGAAAGTGAATCTGAACAGCATTTAATAGGTATTCTCCTCTTTTTACATATTCTGTTTCCATATATCCAAATGTGTATTTTCTTAGGGATTTGAATTGTATTTTTATTTCTTGGTAACTTCAATCTTCACTAGTTATGTTATTAGTCTAGTTAAGTTCATTATTATTTGTTAACGTCAATAACTAGGTGTTAATGATAGTTCACATTTGGTTGTTTGAGAACTATCACAGACATATATACCTTAGTTTATAGAAGACCACATTCTTCTACAGGTAACCACTCATTCCAAATGCATGGAATAATTAGGGTTCGAACTCGGACGCTTTTGTGTTGTTGGTTTTTCCGTCATCTGATGAAGGCGTAAAGCTATATTTTTATATATGTTTTAGCACTGTAAAATGAACATTCCCTCTACTGTATATACATGTTATATATAATACATATGGTGTGTATGTTTGAATATATGTATATGTTATGCATGTGTACATAAGTTATGTATTTGTTTTATAATGATACCTCATACAAATGTTTTCTATGAATCTGTATCTGCATATACATATTTGTAATTTTTACCAAAAGTTTTGATACCGTTGTCTTAAGCCAAAATATACTTACATAAAGCAGAGTTCTATCAGTAAATGATTAATTTTTATTCCGGAATTCTGTTGTTTTTTTTAAAGAAAAGCAACAATGACAAAGAAATGGTGCATTTTGTATGCAATTAAAATTTAAAACGCTGATATAATTAGTTTTTTTGTGTTACTTTAATCGCTTCCTCGTCGTGTTCAGATAAAATATTTCTCGCCTTTACCAGTTAAAATGTTGTTCCAACGTGCATTCGTATCAAGGCATTAAGGTCTGAAGTTTGCAATGTTCATCTAAATCTGACAAATGATTTATATCTTGAGGAGGTTAATTGCAAAAAGTGCACAACAACATGTTTCTTTATCTTTGTTGCGTCAACCTTCTGCTGATGTTACGCTGCTCCATAAACCAGATCCCCTACCATTCACACACATTCAAACATTTCATAGGTTTGAAGAAAATTGGGGCCATAGACCGTAAAATTAAAAAAGCCAATGATTTTAATTCGCTTGGCGAGGCTCAGTCTAAGGCATCGCTGTAAACTCTCCAAATCCCTTTTATGTGTACATTTTAGACATTTTAAACAATTACCTCCCTTTATTGGATAATGGAATGGGTCATCTTGGGTTTTGTTGGAGTAACTTTAATCTCTGTTTGCGCTAAGTAAACACTTAAGATACAGTTTTTGTTCTAAAAACGAACAGAAAAAAATGTGTGATGAACCTTACCGAAGGGACCATGGATAAAACAATTTACAATATCCTGTTGTTGAAGATATTTCAGATTTTGTGTTGTACAATAGACGATTTTCGTTGGTGATTCTGTTTTCACAGGACTTTATTCTTTTTTTTTATTCATTTAAAAGTTGATTACAAAAAGCTGTTATGGCAGATTTGGATATGGATTGTTTTTGTTATATATATTATTTTGTATTATTAAAATTGAGATGTTTTTTTTATTATAAATTGCAGTTAATTATTAATTCTGGTTAAGCAGGTTTACGCTACATAGTGACGTAATTCGGTTTTGACGCTGACTGTTACCATAGAGATGACCACTGTTGTCGCCTCTTCTGTATGTATGCACTGTGCTTGTTATACTTATTTTGTATATTGAGTGATTGACTGATTGATTGATGTTTAGTCAGGTTAGAACATTTAATATACATATTGAATTACAAATAAATATAGATAAATTAGTGAAAGGTAATTTTATAGCTACCAACCATACTTTCTAGAATTAATTAATTATTGCAAATTATTATATATAAGGTAACACAGAATGCAATATTTTAAGTTTCATAGTTATCAACTCTTTTTATCCAGCATATAAGTACATTCATAACGATACTACATACTATATAATTGATGTGTTTCATTTAATAATTAATAAAAAAACCTAATTAATAAATATTCACAGTAACATTTTTGTTAATAAGTAAATAAAGAAATATTAAATGAATTGATACAAAATATCAGCAAATTAAATTGCAAAATAAATTTGGTCAGTTACTAAGTTTGATATACAACGTCATGCAAATATACACCGTATATTCTTATTATAAAATTACACTTTATTTACTAGACAATAACAACTTCAGACATTAAAGTTCATTAAATTAAACATGTGTTTATCTATAATAACATTTTTTATGAAATCTAATAGAATATGAAAAGAAAATTCAAACGATTTGTGCTATTGTGATGGCTGTGTCATTCGCATGTTATGTCACATTCGCATGTTATGTCACATGTTGATATATATTTACTTATATTTGAATTATATTTATATTTTTGCGAAATGGAAATGGTTGTAACGAGAGTCATTCTGAAGTGTTCCTAAACAATAAAACTGAATACGCAATATAAAACCTGAAATATATTAAAAATGCCGTAACACAAATGCCTAGCTAAATAACAAACAACCCTTATAATCATCACATTTGACTGTAGATCTAAATAAATTTAAATTTTAAAATCAATTAACGCCAGTAAACTTCTCAATATTTTTTCTTACGGATAAAGGCTTTAGAGTTATTTTTAGATGGTCTGTTGATGGTCTGCCTGTTTTTTGTGTTCTCTTTCAATGCCACCGCCCACTGCGATGTTATTTTGAGACATATAATTATGTTCAACGAATGATTAAATTATATTTTTGGGGAATAATGTTTGTTTAGATTTCTTTTATTTAAGAAGCGAATTAAGGCATTTCAAAACAACAAAATGTGTATTGAAGTAAGTATAAGATATATATAATGTTTTAATTTAATTCTTGATAATGAACATAATAAAAAATAAATATATATTATAACTATAACACATAAATCATATTAAAAAATTATAATCTAAATAAGTATCTTAATAACGCCACTCACATTAAACTTCCCAAATAAATGTAATGCTTAACGTAAACTAATAATCATATTTTGATAAATGGATGAAATGTTTTTCCAAATAAATTAAGTATAAACAAAACATAAGACAATACATAACACACAGAAGACGAAACTACCACACATACATTCAATATACCATAATGATTATACTCATTATGACATTTATATGTGTTGTGTAATGTACGTGTACAATATATGAATTGTTTCTGTTTGTATGTAGATACAAGACTTAGAATGATTATTGATAATTACTAGACAGTCTATCCCAGAACCTAATATCTACGAATCAGGTTTATTAACCACCAAGAAAAAAGTAGGAAATTCTATGCATGTCCCACAATTCATAGCAATTGAACGCTTACATAACTGTGACGTCATTAAAACTTTCAGTTTAAGCAATTGACCAATCAACGTGCTCAAATATGGCTTTCCCAACATTGCTATTCAACGGACACAATCAGGAGAGCTAGGTCTGTTCTACAAACTATACTAGATCAGATAATCTATTGTTTTTCCCAAAGCCGACCTTGTCAATAAAATTAATGTTGCAAATACCTACATTTAATTATTTACAATAGTCATTTCGGGCTAGGTCTATAAAGTCAGAGACAAGAAGACATACGTACAACATGAAAAATTCCGCCTTCCTAAAGCTATACATTAAACCAGGCATCATAATGGAGAAAAAATGCTATCATTAAGTCTCATCGTCCTACCGCAGAAATGAAAGAGAAATCTTCGTTGCCATCAATATCGCAGGCATGGCTTATATCACCGGCTCCATTTAGCGGTGGTGTTGAAACATTAATGAGGCTACACTGTCTCAATGTTAGTTCTGTTTGTTTGTGCTTGTGCACCTTCTCTAAGTGCTACATTTCAACAATGTGCTAGACTCATATTTATTTAGAGTAATCCGCCAGTGTTCTCTTATTTTTTTCTGATTTTCCGTTTTTTTCCCCAGTTATTTTTAATGGTTTCAATTCATTTTGTTTTTAGGACAATCTTGAACTTTTTCAGTGATATTTTTCAAAACTCGTTTAAATACATTGTTTTTTTATTCATTTACCAATTGGCTGTGCTTCCTTATTCATCATTATAATTATATAACATTCATTTTTATTAGTTTTATAATAGAGTTTAATTTCATTTTCAACACATGACAGGCTATATCTGTGATATCTGATATGTGATATCATCTGTGATATCTGATATGTGATATCATCTGGCATATCCAGTGGATGAATGAATCTGAGTACAACAACTAACTTGCAAACTTACTCATATAAATATTTCGGACTGAGATGGGCTTGGACCCTAGACCTCATCGATGAGAGGTCATTAGACGACAGTGCCTCAACCCATTCGTCCACGAGGGACCATCTTTTTCTCTATATTTATACTTGAAAATAACAAGACTTGTGTTTAATAAAGTTATTTATGTCGTATAAAGGCAAGTGTCTGAGGACAGAAAAGAGCGAGGTCGTGCAAACTTTAGCAAGCCTTAGTTTTAAGCACCCAACTGATCGTTCATAGGAGGTAATCTCTGTGTTAATTTCATCTAATTACCTTATTACATGTGAGGTTTGTATATGTGCTGTTGCTGTGACAGCATTATTTTAATGCTACATTGAGCATTCATTCCTATTTTCCTAATATAACCTCCAGTTTGGTCCTCTCCAATTGTACACAACACATCTCGCAAACTTAACCATTTATGTATGTACGAGGTTCGACCCCTTATCGACCTAATGTTTATATAGTAAAAATGATAGAATATATAGATATCGACGATAAATTTCCTTCTTGACCACTTTAATTTTTTAATTTCTGTTTTTATCATCCATGTATGTACACAGTTCACTCTCTTATCGAACTGATATATAACAAAGAATAAATAACAAAAACTAATCGGTTAATTTCTGTTTTTATCATGCATGTGTGTACACAGTACACTCCCTTATCGAACTGGTATATAACAAAATTTAAATAACAACAACTAATCGGTTAATTTCTGTTTTTATCATGCATGTATGTACACAGTACACTCCCTTATCGAACTGATATATAACAAAAAATAAACAACAACAACTAATCGGTTAATTTCCGTTTTTATAATGCATGTATGTACACAGTACATTCCTTTATCGAACTGATATATAACAAAAAAATGAGAACAAAAAACAACTGATAAAAACTGTATAATATAACCGGTACGTTTCTTTCTTGGCCTGAGAAAGATATTCAACTTTTAATTTCTGTTTTTATCATGCATTTATGTTTGCAGTTAACTCCTTTATCGATCTGATATATAACAAAAATGAGGGAAAAAACATCTAATAAAATAATATAATATAAACGGTGGGTTCCTTCTTGGCCTTAAAAACTTTTATCATGCATGTACGCAGTTAACTCCCTTACCGATCTGATATATAACAAGCAATGAGGGAAAAAACAACAGAACATAAACGGTACATTGCCTTCTTTAGAAAGATATTCAACTTTTAATTTCTGTTTTTATCACGCATGTACTCAGTTAACTCCCTTACCGATCTGATATATAACAAAATATGAGGGGAAAAAACAACTAATAAAAACAATATAATATAAACGGTGCGTTCCTTCCTGGCCTGAGAAACTTTTAATTTCTGTTTTTATCTACTTGCTGATACATTTGATTCTCTTCAGGATCGTGGTTGTAAAATAATCGTCACATATCAAAACTTTACACGAGTTTCTCCTTAACTTAAACCGATCTTACGACCTCTGACCTCCTGGTAACACGTTGATTAAAATTTTAAAGATAAAATTGAAGTTTTCTGCTCAATTAGTATCAGAGAAAACTGTTTATCGGCACTCATTGCTTACGTTTCTAGAAATAAAAATATCAGATAGGTCAGAAATGATTAAATAATCGGCCCGTGATCATATCTTTTTTGTATCTACTTCATTTTCTCTTGCGAAAAGATAAAAACGAAATCACATACCTACACTGGAGTGATGTTCGTAAGTTTGAAGCGTATTTCAATAAAAACATGAAATTTAAGAAATACTCAGAATTTTGGATTTCAATTTATCTTTCAAAGTGGTTTAATTGCTAAACGTTATATTGTAACGGAATTGTTTTTCCAAACGTTTTATATGTGCTTTACTCGATAATAAAACGAGCTCACACTTACATAATAATCTATGTATTTCAGTCTAAAACATGACACATATGTGGTCAAACAGTACATATGATTGCTTAACATGCATAAGAAATCAGAGAAAAATATTGTTCATGGCATGTGAAGGAAGTTTAATAGCTCAAAAATACAATATTTCCATTGTTTTCGTTTACACAATGTCTTATTCACAATATACATGGTTGCTATATATTTAATATACACATTAAATTACAAATGAAAAGGATTCGGAAAATGTTATGATATAAACAAGATATTATTGTACTCTTCAGCGCGCTAGAGAGAGAGAGAGAGAGAGAGAGAGAGATGGTATAAAGATACATGATGTATGTTACAAAGCATCGGCAAGGCCAATATTTTCATATATATTGATAAATTACACATTTTTACTGTACTCGATTATCTAGAATTGGCAGCATGCGTCAGAACATGGCATCAGCTGCTTCAACAATGCGGTTTGATCCGTTAACGGTTTTTGTCAAGGTGCGGTATGATCCGTTAACGTTTTTTTGTTAAGGTGCGGTTAGCCTTTTGTAAATCAAGTGCAGTGTTACGTCATTCGGCTGTACTATAAATAATTCATAACCTACAATGACGCCAATAAGCAGTTTGTATTGTGGAAATAAAATATGTCCAAGAATCATACTACGCCCGATTCTCTTAAAGAAAGGTATAAGATAAATACATAGACTTTATGTAACATATAAATAAATTTTACATTGAGGAAAATGGTTGATAGAAGTACGCGTGGATTAGTAATATGTCATACGATTTCTTTGTATTGTTTACATCCGTTTTCCATTCTATTATGTCGCATTTTACAAAGTGAAGTAACAACATGCACATATCATTTAATAACTATTTTGTATGAGAGTGATGATATACGACTATAATAATAACTTTTTTGTATGATAGTGATGGTTATACGAATATAATAATAACGATTTTGTATGATAGTGATGGTTATACGAATATAATAATAACGATTTTGTATGATAGTGATGGTTATACGAATATAATAATAACGATTGTGTATGATAGGGATGGTTATACGAATATAATAATAATGATTTTGTATGATAGTGATCGTTATACGAATATAATAATAACGATTTTGTATGAAAGTGATGATTATACGAATATAACAATAACGAGTTTGTATGATAGTGATGATTATACGAATATAATAGTAACGATTGTGTATGATAGTGATGATTATACGAATATAACAATAACGAGTTTGTACGATAGTGATGATTATACGAATATAATAGTAACGATTGTGTATGATAGTGATGATTATACGAATATAACAATAACGATTTTGTATGATAGTGATGATTATACGAATATAACAATAACGATTGTGTATGATAGGGATGGTTATACGAATATAATAATAACGATTTTGTATGATAGTGATCGTTATACGAATATAATAATAACGATTTTGTATGAAAGTGATGATTATACGAATATAACAATAACGATTTTGTATGATAGTGATGATTATACGAATATAACAATAACGATTTTGTACGATAGTGATGATTATACGAATATAATAATAACGATTTACTAAAAGATATAGGCGGAAATGGACATGTACAGTATTCTAAAATTAAAATCTAAAACGGTACATTCTTTCATAGAAACATAGACACATTATGCATATTTATTATTGTGCATAATGTATATATATAATACACAATACCCATGTCATCAATATAGAAATCACCGTCTATCATGAATAAAGAAAAACGGATATTTTTTTTTATAAAATGTAATTGCCATGTTAGCATAATAGACTATCCAGTGTCTTATTAAAGATTTATTGGGAACAAAACACCCATATCTAATAATCATTTCTTCATAATTATCACCAACACGTTTTTGTTGTTATCTGTCATGTTGCATTCACATGTATTTTATAAATAATATGGAACCCGTGTCCTTTTAAACCATAATCTTCTGTTGGACAATATAACTTATATCATTTCAACATTTTCAATACTCTCCTAAATATACGACAATGAGGGGAATATCAGTTCAATAACTTTTATATTTACAGAATGTTATGTGTGCTATTATCACAGACTGCTGAATTTTATATGTGCTGTTATCACAGACTGCTGAAAAGTATGGCATAATAAATCTTCCTCTAATTAAGTACCAGTTGCTTATAAACTTCACATAATTGATGCTTCCCTTCATCAACCTACTCTCCTCGGAAACCCAAATAGGAGGCCCGTTTGGGGTGTCGATATAAGCACCAGCAGCTTGCGTTGTTAGCCATTTGTAAATGCATTTCTGTGAATGTTGCCTTCATGATTATATCAGTAATCTTGTTATTACAGAGTATGTTTTCGAGTGGATTTTTTTTTCTTGTTGGTTAATATTGATATCAGAATTATTATCAAATTTTAAAGTGTTTTTTTTCAAGGAAACGAAAAAAAATACTTTTGTGTTTTTAAAATATGTGAAAGATATAGACGTAATTTTATAAGAAATATATATATTTAAAAAAAAAAATGTATCAACTACTTTTTTAATCGTAATAATCAACTTTATAATAAGAAACCTTTAACTTTTAACCTGTTAATAAATGCTTTAGAATAGTTATGTAAGAAACATAACACATATGCATTAAAATAATTAAAAGTTTTGAGTCATTCATCAAATCAGTTATATATGCTTACAACTTGTTAACGTTTGTCTATAGTTATTTATGCTGTTTAACAAAGTTTGATTGTACGTATGAATATACAAAATGCATTCATTATGATCAAGAAACATAAAAAAAAAGAAAATTTCTTAACACGCTACAAATATTTGATATATCAATAACATAATATGATTTATATAATATTATATTATATGAATACGAAAAGAAAAGTTGTTGACATTTTAACGAATAGCTATATTGGAAGTCAGGACCTCCGGCTCTAAAGCATCGGTCTTATCCAGTCGTCCATTAACACGTCATGAATCATGCGGAATATCTTCTGCTGCAATCGGACAAAGTTTCTTTATCAGAGGGAGAGCAATCAAATATGATTAAAACGGAATAATGTCCGCCATCTTATCTGTAAATAAGCGTCATGTGCCTTACAATAACCCGGGTAGGAGGCCTCACAGGATGCCATTATTTTGCTGTTTTCAAACTGAGAAACACACTGCGAGCATCCCAAAGAATAATTAAACAATTTGTTACAATTCGAGATAATATGTACGTGTTTTAGTAACTATACGTTAAAGGCTTTTATAGTGTAAGTAAACATATCGCTTGTTAGCTGGGCTTGTGTTATTTTTTGTGCTCGACTTATTTTTAAAGTGAAAGGTCATGGATCCGATTCCTTACCGGGTCATATCTAAACTTGAAAAATGGTAACAGAAGCTATCCAAGATTAAGAGTGTAGTTCTAAGTTTTATATCGACCTATAACCGGTATTATATAACCTTGATGGATATCATGTCATGTGTCTGTGGAATGTTATACCAGCGTGGCAGCGCTAAACTGACACCGTCGTGATATAACTGGAAATATTGTATAACATGACTATAGCACCGTACAAACTATCAAACAATCTTTATCTTTATTCGAAAATATTGACCAAGTCTTTGACATATGTCAAGTATAAAAAGTCCCAAGATGGATACTAAAATGTTCCTGTTATAATACCAGCCATAACATCATGTTTTAACAACTTGAAATTAATATGCAATAATAGTTTGAACTGCAAACCTAACTCGTATTTGTGTTTAAGTATCAATCACCGTCATTGTATTCCATAATGTCTAAATATAAACCCCGTGTCGTAAACTTATGTTTCGTTTCTATAAAACAATATAATGTCAATGTGTTACTTTTTTGCCTTTAAATGGAATTAATCAGGATTTTCAAACTTTTGAAATTGGTTAAAACATTTTTTTTTCAATATATCATACCTAAATATACTCATTAAACCAATTTTTCCAAAATGATATCAATTTTAACATGCCAAAATAACATATCGAAAAGGGATTTCCTAGTTTAATAATCCAATTAGAATGTCGATTTTAATACGTTTTGTATGGTTTGACATACCATTCAGATCTTATTTATTTATGATTATTAAATGAATTTTATCCATTTTGATAATTATATCATAATATCATATCCCCCCCCCCCCCCCATGCCTTTTATACTTTCAACAATAGGTATGAGCTGAATTCACACATCCAGCATAATTGTTTATAAACAAGACAAATGGTATATGTTATGTGTATCGTGTATTAATCTGGGAGCCAATTACCTTAATTCGTTATTGGGGTTTTCACGCTCCTCAGAATGCGTGAAATGTTTGACCGGTGTCACTGCGCCAAACGAATGAGTTCCGAAAAAGATTCCAGGAATAGTTGTCCGACATGTTTGCGGTATAGAGATACAGCAACGAGTCGGTATTTCATATTGTGTTGTGTATCTTCATTTATATGGACATACTCCGTATAATGAGCGTGGTTTTCTATCTTCTTGTACCTATTTTATATATTTCCATGACTTAATTACATATACATATTTATATCGTCCCTTTGGTGCAATAAGGTTCCACGTGTATATGAAATAAGAAGCCACTTGGTTCCTTTTTTTTTTTGCACCATTGGGACGATATGCGTCTGGTATTTCTAATCTGGATAGATATATTTGACGTTTCTAATTGCCAATGAATTTAGTATCATGCAGGGAGGATTATGATTTTTATGAGACTGGTAATAACAATATGTGAATTCAGTTATTTTGGCCTGCGACCCTTAATAATACATGCAAATGTTGGCCTTTTAAATTTTGTTTACATAGTTTATTGACAGTGCCGTCTTCTTCTGTGGACACTACCTTAATCATGTGTGATAAATTCAATGATTGATTAAGCATATACACACTGTGCAATGTGTTAACATTAAGAGAATATAAAACAAAGATATTTTATTGATTAAAACTATGAATAGTTTCTTATCAATTTACAATGTAACAGTAACATGTAAATAGTTTAACACATAAGAAGTTGAAAAACTAACAGTTTCATAAAAATTATATACACGCACATACACACATACGCGCTCACCACATATATTCGCATAATGTATCGATGTTCGATACTCATATTAATTAGATTATAGTTTGTATTTGCTCAAATAAAAAGTTTTATACCAGACGATATTTGTAATATATATCTAACAGGAAACATAGCATTCAAGGGTCAAATGTCAAATGTCATAACCACAATAACATCACAAGTGCACTTAATACATAGAGTAATTACATTTATAATATGTTCAATACAAACATACAGGAAAAGTAACAACAAGTGTAACGACTCTAGAACGATTAGAAACAACACCACCACCGAAGAGCTGAAATCAGGGGTCGTATTGACCAACCAGTAATGTGAATATTCTTAGACTTAAGCCTGAAAATTCAAATTTCAACCTTAGATATCTAGTTTATCATGGCAGATAAAATAATTGTGAGAATTTATTTGACTATATATTTGATGTCCCTTCATACTTGCAAATTTTGGCGTCCAAAAATGGTCTATATGTTTTTCAAAATTCATTTCTAATTTCAAATCTAAGGGTATTCTTCAGAATGGTTGCATATTACGACTCCTGGTTCATTTATGGTTACAATCTCATACACCATATACTTTAAGATAATATGCTATGCCTTTTATTGTATAAATATTAGCGGCGAGCTGTTTGTATTAACTAAAGTAAGTTAAATAGATATCACCCCTAATTTGGCCGCAGATAATATCATTATGTTTAAAGATAATCCATTAATTGTAATTAATTTCTAACACGCTCATAAACCACAGCTTTTGCAAAACGAAATGCATGGTCTCATTAATCAAAAAAAGTTATTGGTTGTGAACTACACATCTTCAGGATCATATTCCTAAACGGTATGAAGTGATATGCTGAAGGATAAAGGTACGTCGGGTGATTTTTAGAGCCACATTATCAAACTATTGTAAGCGATATAATTATACAGTATATGAATGTTAAGGTATTGCATTAATGATTGTGTCAGTAATAATGATAATATTGATAAACTCATTAATGAAACACCTTGACGTACATATTCTAAAACTGTAAATATCGCATACACTATTTTAATAATTCTCTGAAATTCAACGGGCGTTTTTCTTATCCTTTAAGTATTTTTGACAACTATAAGTTGCGTTCTTTGCGGCTATGCTTGATTCGAGTAATTGTTTTAACCTTTCTATAAACTAATTATAGAAAAATACAAGGGTGATATGAATAAGATAAAGATACATAGGTTCACATGCAAATATAGTTATTTTTCCATTTTGATTGCTATACATCTATAACCATTATGTATACTGTTTTTACATTATGGTTGCATTAGTTAGGAAGTGTGGAAAAAAACATGAAACGGTTAAAATGCATACAAAAGAAAGCCAAAATCTTCTATGAACCTCTCCTGAGGCTGCTTCAAGAGTAGAATCAGGACTGAGTGTTGCTTTTTAAGAAGCATCGGATCCAACCAGGGAGTAAATTATAGTTTTATATGTAATTTCCTTCCAGATAAATAGGTTATAATAAGTTTTGATCATTTTAGATCACACTCTGTTTCAATGTAAAGAAACTTATTATAAATGTAGCATGCCTAATTTAGATTTACAATTACTGCAAAAACAATCTTTTAACGTTCACATTGTAGCAAGTCTATTTTATTTCAAATATGAATCTATTCGCTAGAAAACCACAGTAGCATTTACTTAACATCTATAACGGAACCGTCTGGATTGTTTCGGAACAGTTTTGAGAAGTCATTATTTTTAAAAACGCCGTCAAGTATTGTCTATGTCTGTTTAGTATCCAGCAAACACTTGCACTTAATCAACTATGGGCTATGTGCATTCTCTTGGTTGTTTTATTTGTTTTAAAGACGACTTTTAGATCATATTAACTTTTTATTTTTTAAAGATGGTGTATTTCTGAGTGATACCGTCGCTTTCAATTATTATTAAAATAAGAATATAATTATGTATACAGTTACAATGTATCTTTGCTTTTATTGCGACAGAATAATTAAGATTATAGATTTGGACGTATTTAAAAGTAAATAATACTTTTTTTAAAAAAATGTATAAGAATCATTTAGGGCATAACATGCCATATTTAAATTTTGCAATCTGACCTTTCTCAGACTCCAATGAATGAATGAAAGTTTACATTATTATCTACAAAATACAATAGCGAAATTGATTGTATATGAAAAATGAGAACTATATTAATTTTGAGATTTTTAAACTTACTTCCTATTATTCTAAATAACAAAGTTAGTATTAATGTGACGGCGTTTACTTATACCTAACTTCTGACCAGCAGGAATAATGTCACAATGGCGTTTTTATATTAAATTAAGTCATCGTCACCAGAAATAATGATACAAAATAGCACATTTATTTATACCTGACATCTGGCCACTACATAATGTCGTATTTATCATTATCATATTTCTGACACCATTTAACCATAATGACACAATAACGCATCTGTTATACCTGACGTCTGGTCACGAGATATAATGACACAATATCGTATTTATTTTAACAGAACTATCAGAGCAGTATCACCGCTGTCTCGTTTATCATGATTTTAGTTTCAGCATTACGTAACGTTGGTCAGTCGCTGTGCTTGGAATGTCAATTATCCTGACAACTTGATGAACATTTGAATTAGTCCTAACCCCCTAGAAAACCCATTACGGCGACGGTTTTGTATGCATGTCCGAAATTGTAGAAATAGAAATGTTGAAGAAATTCATAGTGAAAATTAACACAATTTAAGAAGTTTAGTTTAAACATAATTAGATTTATGTATTGCCAATTAAATACAAATATGCATATTACACGCATACAATGAATAAGGCAAAAGGGTCTGGCTAATTAATTATATGCATGTAATATGTACATATGTATATATTTAGCAATAAAAATGTTAAAACTTAACTTAAATTGTGTTAATTTACACTATGCATCTTTTCAACCCATTTCAGAAATGACACGAATTTGTCATAATATTAATGTCTCATTATTTATATCTAAAACATTGTAAAATGTCTTCGACTGCTAATAATATTTTCAAGTTAATAAAAAATAATTTAATGATATGAAATGTTCATTTAAAACAAAAACATAGAGTTCTGTTGGCATAGCAGAATAAATAATTAAAAACGGTTTTCTGAATCTGAAGTTCATTTATGTTTAGTGAATTCTTAAGAAATAAAGAATGAAGACATTTTAGTCAGAAATTATTTTTTTTTGTATTAGGAGTAATAAATCCATTATATGGTCAATAAATATACAAAAAATTAAATTAATCTGTTAGCTGTAATGTTTAGAGGATTTTAAAACAAAATACCCGATTTTTCACATTATTTTGCATAAAATATCAGAGCAGCTCTTAACTTGTTTTAAAAAATATTTTTAAACCATTTTAGTGTAAGATCTGTGATATATTAATTAAATGGTTCTTAACTTATTTTATGGAGTTTACATCAACGTGCATTTGTTTCATATAATGTTAATTGTGAATAATTTATTATTTGCTTTGACAAAGAAATTTCTTTTCACATTGCATTTCTAAATAAGTATGCATATTATAGGCAAGGACAGTATTAGATTAAATGTTTTTTAAACATATAACGTTTCTTATTACATGCACATTCAAATAATAATAATGCAACACATTGCACGCAGATGATAAACAGACACTCAATATTATGTTAGATTCAATAAAAAATTTATATTACATGATTTAAATACACACAATTATACAAGTTTTTAAGATTTAACAAATAAAAATTAAACAATTAACACGCTTTGTCAACAACACGCTTGAGTAGATTAACACAAACAACAAAAATGTAATTCCACGCGTGTTTGTAGTCATTTATTAGATTTGCACATTAATGGTAAATCATATAGAAAATAAACATTGAACAAATAACATATCTAATGTTTATTAATCAAAGTGACAGGTACATTTACATGTTAATTTTAGAACATGACAGAAACGTTAATAATTATTAAGAAATGTTCAGTCTAACAAAGCGTATCTGTCAATATGGTATCAACTTTGCAATAAGACTAACATATACTTACAGATGGAAAACTTACATAACTTAGCAGACAAATCAACACATTTAATTGAATAACAACATTTATATATCAATGCAATGAAAAAATAGTGCTTAATTTTGCATTGTTTTAAAAGCATTTTGTATAACCTTTGCGAAATATATAACTGCCCTTTTATTTTATAATAATATATTAAATTTTGAATAATATAAGAATTAACTATTTGCTAAATCAAGTGAATGTTCATTGTTTGTGAATGTTGTGTATACTTTATATTGGGTCATTGTGAACACTGTGCATGTGGCCTGATATCGGCAGGGTCATGATCGATCGTTAATTGACTACAGAGTTAATTTAGTTGATGGTATCAATCAAAGACGGTTGATATGCACTTGGCTTATCAAATGTCTGCTAGTGACTGCTGTTTGTGAAGACATTCACGAGCCGTCGTCATGCTTCATTAACAATGCTGCCATTGAATAAAAATTAGCTTCCCCGTATGCCGGGGGAAATATTTGATCGCCGACACAAATATGACTTCTAATCTTACATTAGATACATAAAGGCATAAAAAAATGGTCGTCATCAAGTTATTTGAAAATGGCCACGTAAAAGCAAATCTGTATTTATTTTCCGTAGATAAAACATCATTTGGGGCCTTGCCTTTTTTTTTAACTTTAAACAAGAATAGAAATATGATCAGAGCAACCAACACTAACACACTGTTTGTAAGCGATATTTTAGAATATGTATGTAAAAGAATTTCATTAATAATTTTGTCAATATTATCATTATTAATGACAAAATCATTAATACCTTTACATACATGTACATATTCTAAAAGTCTACAATTGTAAATATCGTGTCAAATAGTTTGATAACGTGCTTCTGAAATTCAATTAGGGTTTCTTTATCCTTTCAGTAAATTAATGGACAGAATGTTAACAATACTTAATTATACAAATTGCCATGTGCATCATGATTACGGTCGTTATTATATAAGTTTGGATAACCACTGTGTTCCAGCTGTTTGCCGTTTCGTGTATATTGTGCACATTTCGTTGCATCTGTCCACGCGTCTGTCATTACAAATTGTATCATCAACTTGCAAACACATAACTAAAGCAACCACGTTTCAGATCAATTATATATCAATTCAGTGAATAAGTTGAATTGCTCTATATTTCTTGGATATATTTAAAACAATACAAATAGACATATCTGATGTACCGACCACAGTAAAATATGTGTTATCGAAAAATGTAATTCATCAGAGAATGGTGTATAAATATAATTAATATCAATATTCATAATCTCTGGCCAACCGTATGTGGTTAAGTATTTTTAGAACGGTATAATGAATAGTTATGTTTTAAGTAGTAATATTTTATTCAAAATGTCATACAAACATTTACTTGCTTGTAATGTTGGTAAAATATTCATTTTGAGTATAGTTCATGGGGAAATATTGATTTTCATTATATATTTAATTTAGATATACAATGTTGACTGTTTTCATAATTTCTGATCATAAAACAATTTTCGGTTCTCTCAGATACACACCTCCACCCTCAAAATGTACTTTTATCTTAACCATTATATGCATGTGTTATTTACGCTTAAAAATCAATGTTTTAAATACTACCAGAAATAGATTATCATAACATGAAATAAAAATACGTGAAATGATATTGGATAAGATTCTAATCGACACATCGTCATGGTCAGTAATTGAACAAATATCCCAAACATTATAACCTCAATATAATTGGCGTAAAAAAGTTATTGACAAAAAAGAAGACTGATTTAAAATGAGTGAATAGTCTGACTTATTTTACATATATATTAAAAACACAACAATTAAGCGTCAAATTTATTGACAAAAAGCAAATTGAAATCCCAGAAAAAGAACAAATATTCTTTCTTGTAACATAATATATCACATTACTACATCATAGTAAATCATTTCACATATATATTACAAACACAACAATTAAGCATCGCATTTATTGACAAAGAGCAAATTGACAGCACAGCTAAAATAAATCTTCTTTTTTGTAACATATACAAAGGATAAATTTTATGTGTTTGTGTGCAAATATGATTATGACATTTGATAATGGTGACGAAAGGAGATATTAAATCAGTACAGATATGTGTAAGTGATATTACATGATACTTTTGACATTTAACACTTTGTATTATGTACTGAACTTGTCATTGACATCTCATGCATGTCTGTATTGTAACACGTGTACCGATAGGCATTTTGGTCTTTTGTATTGAATAAAGTTCTTCTATATATCTCATTGACTATATTAAAGCATCAGTAACGACAAAAAACGACCACAACTTCGTGTGAACTTGCGTTCGTACTTGTTTCTCATGGACCCTTCGTATTGATGTATAGTTTTAACGGTATCATCTTAAGCTGAAAGTAAATCCTGTAAATATACCCACTTCACGTGAAGAATAACGTTACCTGTACGAAGAGGCATTATATTGCCATGTGCCAAGAATTGGCGCCAAATTTCTTTTGCTTCCAGTCATGAATTTAAGATCCGCCCAGCTGTCTGTTATACTTTAGAATTAATGAGTGGGCGGGAATTGGTTTTTCCGTGGAATTCAGAAATTGCTTAGAAATAAATTTTGAGAAGATATTTTGTGAATGTTATAAAAAAATATTTTTTAATTTTGTTTGTATAAACTAATACATATATGCCCAGATGATTCTTGAAAATATTGATATAAACTATTACATGTTATTTTATTAAATTAATTTTTTTATATAAATGAATTTAATTTTAAACATATTTCTCGTTAATTATTCAGTGAACAAAATAACTTTTGACACTGTTTCTGAAAATTATATGTATACCAGACAAACAGTAGAAATTATATAACCAATACGATTCGTAGAGTTCAAAGGGCATAACCACTGAAACAGCATAAACAATTATATAAGGCTTAATTATAGAACTACAATGCATTTTATAAACACATAGATAAATGTCAAAATGGGTCACGCCTTGGAACGGGAATTAGTAAAAGGCGCCACTGTTGAGCTTAAACCTGGTTTACAGATGCACACGACCTCGCTCTTTTTCTAATCACCAATCATTAGACTAGAAAGTATGGATAAAGGTAGTTCCACATGACTATGAAATTAAATGCTCAATTAAAGACCCTTATTGCGTACCTTATTGAGAATTATAAACTTTGATTGGTATTACAGAAAATTCCAAATACATTAATAGATAAATATATTGCATTATATTTTCCAAGACAATTTTGGATTTGGATTTTTTAAATATTTGTTCTTACATTTTCAAAGCTAGCGTTGAAAAAAAATAACAGCGAATCCTTCGTTTCGTTAGTTGTTTTGCCTTTATCACCTACTCTCATCGTGGCACTACGTGAAGGGTTAAGTAATAGTTGAACATATGTAAATGTCTTGCGATACAATTAATTATGCACTTGTTTTGCATGTAGAGAAACAATGAAAACAATACTATTGATTTGATGTCACCATCCTTCGTTTTTGCCAATTCTGTCCATTTGTTCGGTTTATCACTTCGCATCTTTAAACTGTTATATCTTTACTAAACAGTCCTCAATGTCATCTTAACTTAACAGAACTCATACAAATGTTCATAGATACATGACCATTTTCAACAAAACAGTGCGCAGCCGATTTAAACAGTCTTGATTAATTTATGGGCACAAGAATCTTGCTACCGTAATTTGGGGAAGGTGATTGGTAATTGAGGGCTTATTTTAAAATGATGACCATGTTGTTAGTTTCATTTTGCCGAGTTTGTCTTTTAATTTTTAAAGATAGATAAGTTGTGAATTGATTAATACAATTATTATTTATGTTAAGATAACAAAGCATATGTAAAACCGTTTGTATGAGATATTCTTGGCAATACTTTGGGTACCAAACTTTTCAGATATGTTAATGTTAAAAATACTGGTATCATTTCTGTTTACAAAAGCGTTTTTTATGTCACTTTTTAAAAGGTAATAATAGATGTAATCAAATTTGACGTTCTGACTTAATAATCTATCCGTTGCTCAAGTGAAATTTGACCGAAATTAATAAATATCGAATATAATGATACAGTGCTCGTCAAATATACAGGTTGCTTAAGAAGTTATTTGTCGGAAAACATTGACTTGGTATTTTTGAAAAAGCGTGCAGTGGCACCCATTATTATTTTTTGTTTTAAAAATCCTAAAATGCAAATAAATACACGCATCTGTTAAAATCCTACAAAAGTCACACATACCAGTGCTGTCTTATTGCAGTATATGCTATGACAACTTTTGTTCTATGACAACTTTTGTTCTACTTATCTGCAGACATTACAGCCCCTATAAACTATTTACAAATCGAACCAAATTACATAGGATTCTTTTTTAGCCGAAGATTCATGTTACCGTCACAGACAAAGGACACAACTATAGTGAGACGTTTTAAACAGCAAATCCTATGCAATATCATCAGGAAAAGTGCAATATATACATTACAGAATAAGTGACAACAGATATCGAGGCATTGAAACGATTCGCGACAAAACTTGCACTGTGTATCTGACTAAGAAAGTTGATTTTTTTAGATTATTTTTAATCGGGCCTAACACCATTTTCAACACACGAAACGGTTATACATTGCATATCGAGTTTTTATTGGTAGAGGAAGACCTCATAATGAATCTGAATAGAATCACCGTCCTTCAGCAAGTAACGAGAACTCTTTATCGCTTATGTTTTTTTTTAAATCGAGCCGACCTCAAACCAACGACTTCAGCGGTGAGTGCACGTTGTCATAAAACGGCATCGCCTTAGCCCGCTTAGCTTAGCGGAAGCATTCTCTTTTTTTAAATAAATCAAAGAATATATAAGATTATCATATAGAATGTCATGAAAGAGTACTTTTATATTCGTAACAGATTAAGGGCGTGAAGATACGTATGTATCGGGTATCATATGTACTCAATAGACGCCTGTCGTGACCTTCCTTCCCGCATGAAGATATTTGTGTACGGGGTATCATATGAACTCGATAGACGCCTGCCGTGACCTTCTTTCCCGCGTGAAGATATTTGTGTACGGGGTATCATATTAACTCGATAGACGCCTGCTGTGACCTTCCTTCCCGCATGAAGATATTTGTGTTCGGGGTATCATATGTGCTTGATACACGCCTGCCGTGACCTTCCTTCCCGCATGAAGATATTTGTGTACGGGGTATCATATTACCTCGATAGACGCCTGCCGTGACCTTCATTCTCGCATGAAGATATTTGTGTAGGGGTATCATATGAACTCGATAGACGCCTGCCGTGACCTTCATTCTCGCATGAAGATATTTGTGTACGGGGTGTCATATGAACACGATAGACGCCTGCCGTGACCTTCGTTCCCGCATGAAGATATTTGTGTACGGGGTATCATATGAACTCGAGAGACGCCTGCCGTGACCTTCATTCTCGCATGAAGATATTTGTGTTCGGGGTATCATATGTGCTCGATACACGCCTGCCGTGACCATCCTTCCCGCATGAAGATATTTGTGTACGGGGTATCATATGAACTCGATAGACGCTTGCCGTGACCTTCATTCTCGCATGAAAATATTTGTGTTCGGGGTATCATATGTACTCGATAGACGCCTGCCGTGACCTTCGATGCTGGATGAAGATATTTGTGTACGGGGTGACATATGTACTCGATAGACGCCTGCCGTGACCTTCGTTCTCGCATGAAGATATTTGTGTACGGGTTATCATTTGATTCGATAGACGCCTGTCGTGACCTTCGTTCTCACATGAAGATATTTGTGTACGGGGTATCATATGAACTCGATAGACGCTGGTCGTAACCTTCGTTCCTGCATGAAGATATTTGTGTACGGGGTATCATAACTACTCGATAGACGCCTGCCGTGACCTTCCTTCTCGCATGAAGATATTTGTGTACGGGGTATCATATGAACTCGATAGACGCCTGCCTTGACCTTAGTTCTCGCATGAAGATATTTGTGTACGTGGTATCATATGTACTCAATAGACGCCTGCCATGACATTCGCTCCTGCATGAAGATATTTGTGTACGGGGTATCATATGTACTCGATACACGCCTGCCGTGACCTTCCTTCCCGCGTGAAGATATTTGTGTACGGGGTATCATATGTACTCAATAGACGCCTGCCGTGACCTTCGTTCCCGCATGAAGATATTTGTGTTCGGGGTATCATATGTACTCGATACACGTCTGCCGTGACCTTCGTTCTCGCATGAAGATAATTGTGTTCGGGGTATCATATGTGCTCAATACACGCCTGCCGAGACCTTCCTTCCCGCATGAAGATATTTGTGTACGGGGTATCATATGTGCTCGATACACGCCTGCCGTGATCTTCGTTTTCGCATGAAGATATTTGTGTTCGGGGTATCATATGTACTCAATAGACGCCTGCCGTGACCTTCGTTCCCGCATGAAGATATTTGTGTTCGGGGTATCATATGTACTCGATACACGCCTGCCGTGATCTTCGTTCTCGCATGAAGATATTTGTGTTCGGGGTATCATATGTACTCGATAGACGCCTGCCGTGACATTCGTTCTTGCATGAAGATATTTGTGACCGGGGTATCATATGTACTCAATAGACGCCTGCCGTGACCTTCGTTCCCGCATGAAGATATTTGTGTTCGGGGTATCATATGTACTCGATACACGCCTGCCGTGATCTTCGTTCTCGCATGAAGATATTTGTGTTCGGGGTATTATATGTACTCGAAAGACGCCTGCCGTGACCTTCGTTCTCGCATGAAGATATTTGTGTACGGGGTATCATATGTACTCAATAGACGCATTCCGTGACCTTCGTTCCCGCGTCACGTTACAACGCAATGTTGCACTGAATTATATCTTTAATACTCCTCATTTCTTAAATTGAATGATTTGTATACAGTCTGTATCAGACTATAATTTATATTTTCATTATCAGACGTCTGTATCATTAAATGCACTAGAAAGCATTCGTGTGACCTTGATTTATTCTCTTTCTGTAGCCGCTTTATCTAGTTAAATTATTGTATGGAAGTTATGTGTCATATTTTAATCTCAAAAAGGAACATACCATAATTTTTTTGTTTTGAATTGTTGTTTTTGAATTTAAATACAAGTATTTTTTTTTGTATTTTTCAAATAAGATCAATATGAATTTGTTATAAAAGTTTAGACTTATTGTATTTTCTCAAGGTATATTTTAAAATTCATGTATCTGAGTGGTGTGGTTCAATTTTAATGTATAGTTTTCTCTAAATAGAACATAACAAATATGTTTAAAAATGTGTTTAAATTTAGCCATATCGTCTTCTCAAAATTGTTTACAGCAACCGAGATTTGACGTTCTGACTACGAAGTTGTTCAGTTTAAGCTCATTTAGAATATTTTATCTCCTAAATATTACACAGTAACTCTTTTTTTTTTCTTTTTTTTTTTTTAATATAATATGGATAAACAATTATTTTATTTTATAAAATATTACTGAGCGACTATGGTTGATTTACTTCGAAAAGTTGTATAAATTATTTTCCAAATAGTACAAAGCAAATGTTTATTAACTTCGTTTTGTTTAGAAAGTTTGTGTTTTAAACTTAGATGTTCAAAATGATATAAAGTCATATTTAACTCACTGTTGGAAGATAAAATCGTTATTTGTTATTTACACACATCATATCATTTTATAATCATATACAAACATTAATCTCCTCCGAGTATTACTAACTGAAACTTGAATTTTAAGAACGTTTTGACAATTTTAATAATAATTATTTTGACAGTATGGGGTCAGAGTTTATATATTGGCATGATATATTGGAAAAAATGTGTATTTAGCCAATTTTAAAAAGTTTGAAAATTCCTGATAAATTCCCTCTTATCATATGAAAACATTAATTATCCAAGTATTTCTATCTGAAACTTGAATTTTAAGAAATTATTGAGTTTTGATGAAACGAGTGGAGTCATTGTAGTTAAAGATATTTTTTTAAAAAAAAATAAAATAGAAATTAACATTCCTTCAATTCAAACCCATAAAAATGATAAAAACAGAACATCTATTTCACATTTTGTTTTTTGAACACAAATATGCGAAATATGATGCCTTGCAACCATTTACATGCGTTATGTCCCTTTCCAAAAATGACATTAAATCAGACAGGTCAATCTGAGGCATTTTAATTCTGTATTTGCATGGTGTGGATAGGTACATTTCACGATTTTTTTTAAAAAGAGAATTCATAAAAAAATCCTTGTATCTTACAAGATCAGAAGACTACTAAAACATAAAAAAATATATTTTAAAAGTACAGTAAAACACTCTTATTTAGCAGTATTCTTGGAAAAACATGGAATGTTGTTGTTCGGATGTTATAGTATATGTTAATAAAACAATGGACTGAATACAATTGTTTCTATAGGAAGGTAACTAGTATTTTTCGAGAAAAGTTTCACTGTACGTTTGAAATGATTCTATACATCCCTTGCATATACCAGTGAAGTAGTACATGCAACAATCGTGGTTAACGCCGTTTTAAACACATTTCAGGTTATATATGGCGTATCCAATTTTATTTGTGTTGAGGAAGACCTCAGAATGAATCTGAATAGAATAATTCCGCAAGTAACTGGCAAACTTTCTCACATTAAGTTTCTGGAGCGAGCAGGACTCGAAAGTACGACATAAGTGGTGAGCGGTATGTGATCTTAAGACGGCGTCTTGGACCACTCGACCACGAAGGACCAGCACGTTTCTTTCACAAGTAGACACCAAATTAAAGCGGGTACATTAAGTTTATATTTATCATGTCAATTCATTCATTTCTGTTGATAAACCGTCTGCCTGATAAACATAGGTTTATCACGTCAATGCATGTTTATTAGACACATGACGTCATTATGTATAATTATACATTTTGACGGAATATCTACAGGATGGTGCTCGAAGACACCCATCTCCGCAAATACTTGGTAACTTTCAAACTTGAATCAGCGAAGAGAAACAGATGACAATGAGACACAATTATGTAGCATATTAATCATCACCGATATTGTGTGGCCGGGCCGGGCTTCAAACTTCTGACTCCTTACTCGTACACTTTGGCCGAGTGGAGATTCGGGATTACGATTACTTGATTGATAGTTAATGACAAAACCGGTTCCGCAAACCGGCTAGCAATGCTCGTGAAAAACACTCGCAACGTTTTAATCTCGTTCAGCTAGAATATTTGGTAAGATAACATTAAACATTTTATTATACCTCAATATAAGTTTCTATGTTAGATTCTCCATACTTCATCAGTCAATATTTTAATACTACCCGATTATATTGTATTTTGACTTGAAAAACAATAGCACATGCGCTATTTTGATGCGCGTACGGTTCAAACAATAAAATAAATATCACATACAAAACAAATCATGTGAAAATTGTCAGTCTGTGATAAATAATATTGACCATGATATTATTTTTCTCAGGTTGACAATTTTCAATAACGCCCTTACAGGAATGTGATATTTATATAAAAAAACATTATCGAAGGCATTCGTCTTACGAGTTTGTTAATGATTTATATAACAATAACAATAAAACAAGACATTATATTTTAATTACAAATGATATTTTGACGGTTAAAAAACCTTTGGAATACAAAGACAATGTCGTAAAACTGGCTATGACTGTATTAGTCATACAGAACGCCCGAATCGATGGTAAACATGTCGAATAGACGTTTATCCAAATCTAGCAGACACCATCGGTATTTACATGGAACAATAAAACATCTTTGGCAACCAAAACATTTTGTTTTATGTGCCATTTTCTCCCGACATATTCTCAAAGCAAAGCCGAAAGTCAAGCATTCGTAAAAGAATGGCTCATTGGGATGTACATCGAGATAATTTATAGTGACTTTGATAGATTGAAAAACATTAGACACAGTCGTAACGCTGTTATGGCCATGCTGTTCGTGCTTTTCGTGCCTCGCATTCTCGTGTCAAGCGGAGCCCGAGAACTAACCGGAGTTTCATGAGCAAAGAATGGCGGAGCGCTGTGTTTGTTTTTTGTGGTATAAACAGAGAGTACTGATCAAATATGTTGTTTGTTCTTAATGACCTGTACAAACAACAGCACTGATTCAGGCATAGTACCATTATAAGAAAAAGGAAGTGCTTCCGTGGGATAGTCGCATAATGGTGGTTATATCTTCTTCTTTAAGATTGCATTTTCCTTATTTAAATGCTCATTTTTTTTTATTTGAATGGCATAATTGATGTATTTTGAACATTTTGAAAGCATTGTCATGTTTGAATTGTGAATTTAGAAAAAAAAATGATGCTTGGAATTCGGGGTATGAATACATGACTGTCATGAATTCGGAAGTCTACTTTCACTTTGTCAACAGTGTGCATACTGAGCAGAAAAAAATCTCTTATGTGACACATGACCCCTACTTTTCTCATCATATTTTGGTAGTGCAGAGGTTGACAAACAGTAAAATGTAAGTTTCACTTTTTTTCATTAGGGTCTCTCTATGAATGACAAGCCTTCAAATTTTAATTATTTACTACGAATAAAGACAAAACAATCAATGGTGGGGTTTCACCTTCATTGTGTATATGTGCTGATAGGATGATATGTTTGTGTAGAGTCTTGCAATTAAATTAAATAAAAGTGTGCTATAAATACGTAACGCCTTTAAAAAGAAAGTATGGGTTTTGAATCAAATCTAGATATGGCATGAATGTTAAGCTAAGATAAAATTGCCTTACCTTGTTTTTCAATTTTAATTCCCAACAATTCTATCACTTTTAAACACAAATTTAATTAATTTCAATCGACATTGTTGTGTTATCATTGTTTAGTTTATTTGTTTAAGAAAGGGGCTTTGTGTCATTGTCATCACATGACAGGTTCTATGAGGCATTTCCATTTAAATTGATTAAGGAAGACTTCAGAATCAATCATCTGGCAATCTTTCGCACATAAAGTTTTTCGAGTGTCGTCGAACACCCGACCTCAGCAATGAGAGGTAAGTGGTCATTAAACGACACCAGCGCCAGTCTGTAACACAGACCCAGCTCTCCCGATTGGATCCGTTAAATAGCAATGTTGGGAAAGCCGCATTTGAGTACGTTGATTGGTCAATAGTTTGAATGACGCCACTAGTCTTAGGAACGAACCCAGTTCTTCCGATTGGGTCTGTTAACTAGCAATTGTAACGAGCAAGCTGATTGGTCAGTTGCTTCAGGGAAAGTTTGAATGACGTCAAAGTTTAGTTAGCGTTCAATTGCTATGAATTGTGGGACAGGTATAGAATTCCCTGCTTTATTCATTAGACTATGACGCAACAGTTTAGTTAGCGTTCAATTGCTATGAATTGTGGGACATGCAGAGAATGTCCTGCTTTTTCATTGGTGGTTAATAGACCTGATTTGGGAGATATCAGGTTCAGGGATAGCCAAACACAGCGTCTTAGGTCATTCGGTAACGGACGACCCTATAAGTAAATGAATGGTTGTGTGTAAATATAAGGTCAAGTCTTCAAATATATACAGCAGAACTTTAATAGCTCGAAGCCGACGGGACTAGACAAAAAATTCTAGTAAAGGGTTGTTCGAATAGGAATTCGGACGGGACAAGATAAGTGGTTCGAGCTACATAATGGTGTTCCAGCCATCCGCGATGGAGGCGACGAAGTTCTACTGTAATGCCTCGTGTAATCCCCAAGGACTTCAACCAGTATAAATTGCATACAATAAATACCACTATACAAAACATGCATGCCAACAATGGTGTTGCAATAATATTTATATTGGATTGGATGCAAACAATTTACAGTCATCGATGCTTTCAAGTCACTGGTAAAGCAATTTGTACTTCATGGCGGCGAGTGCTCGCCGTTCGGTAACGGAGATGTCAGAAAACATCGAAACTGATATGTAAAGCCATTTATCAAATCTATTACCCATGTACTGCATGTAAAACATGATAATAAACCTTCTAAGATGTAATTAGCATGCACCGCCTGGTGCATGTCATTGTAATTGGTCTTCATGCAAACATTATTGTTTAAATTAAAGCACGTTTTATTGAACGTTAACAGAACTAAATACTACGGTCCGTTTTTGTTTCTTTAAGAACAGTTGTAAACATGTTCTCGACTTTTTATCATCGATACAGGTAAGACAGTTTTAGGTTAGCAGTCATTGTTTGTATTTGGAACGGTAATTGTCCGCTTTGCCTATGCTGTTCAATGGAAGACTTGCCCAGTTATTCACTAAACTAGTATACTATTAGTGACTTAAAAACTAACTTTATATAATCGACGTGGATTAATTCAGATAGCAAAAAATTATGGGAACATGACATGAAAACTTTAACATGCTGCAATCCAACTTGACAGACAGAAACTTTGACATGCTGCAATCCAACTAGACAGATATAAGCCTTGACATGCAGCAATCCAACTTGACAGACAGAAACTTTGACATGCTGCAATCCAACTTGACAAAAAGAAACTTTGATATACTGCAATCCAACTAGACAGAATGTGGCAATCCGATTTGGCATACATAAACTGCATAACGGCATCTTGTAAAGGATAACATGATAATGTTTTAATTTGATACATTGTTTTCAATTAAATTCAGTTTGAGTAAATCATGTATTATAATTTGGTATAAGTGTTGTTCTTGTGGCTTCTGAATCAATCTTTCAAAACCTGATTAAGCAACTGACTAACCAACGTGCTTCAGCTTTCACTGTCCGTCACAGAACAGTAAGAGCTGAATATATTGAACGGATTTTCTTTTAATTTTTAGGTCTACTGGCCAAAGGCCAGAAGTGCTTATGCGATGGGGGTTGTCCGTCGTCCGTCGCCAGTCGTCTGACGTCATTCGTCTGTTAGCATAACTTTCTCTGAAACCACTAGGCCAAATAAACTGAAACTTCACATGGATGTTTCTATTGCACAGGAGACTATACAGATTTTTTTTTTCGATTTGAAATTCAAGATAGCCGCCGTTACTAAAAAATAGTCCGATTATAAAAAATTAAAATTAAAATATATATATAGTCCAAAACTTAAAAAAACTTCTCCTCACTTCTCCTCATGAACGGCCCCACAGAATTTCAAAATGTTTATGTAGTAATGATAACCAACTATAGTTTTGTTAGATTAGTTCAAATCGTGTCCCTAGGGTTAAATATGACCTCGTCCCGAGAGTTTCAATTAGGGGACACATTTTATTATATATATATTGTTTTTTAAATGGAAATGATTTTGCCTATATCTTCACAAAAGCATTGTTTGGTGAAGGAGGTTCAGATTTGTAAAAATGACTGGGTTCCTATGTCTTAAGGGGCCAGGAGGGGCCCCAAAAGGGTAAAAATTGGGAATTACTAAATTTGTTTTCTTAAGAAATGGTATGTCAGATGTGTTCATATTTAGCATAAATTATCCCTATGTGTAGGGGTTTGATTGCAGATAAGAATTTAGGGGCTTAAATTTATAGGGGCCCTGTAGGGGGCTTTTAATTTTACATAGGGATACTATGGGAAAACAGAAAATTCTCTTTTTCTTTCATCTTTTTTGAAACTACTAAGCCAATTAAACTGAAACTTCACATTGATGTTTCTATTACATAGGAGATTATATAGAAGATTTTGTTTTTCGATCTGAAATTCAAGATGGCCGCTGTTACTAAAAATAATCCAAAACTTAAAAAACCGTCTTATCGTGAACGGCTTAACAGATTTTCAAAATGGTTATGTAGTAATGATTTCCAACTATAGTTTTGTAAGATTCGTTCAAATGGTGTCCCTAGGGTTAAAAATTACCCCAGAGAGTTCAATTAGAGGACACATGTCAATATGATATGTATATATTTTTTAAAATGGAAATGATTTTGCCTATATCTTCACAAAAGTAATGTTAGGTGAAGGAGGTTCAGATTTGTAAAAATTTCTGGATTCCTATGTCTTAAGGGGTAGGAGGGGTCCTAAAAGGGTACACATTGATAATTACTAAAATCGTTTTCTTAAGAACCTGTATGTCAGATTTATACATATTTGATATAAATTATCCCTATGTGTAGGGGTTTGATTGCAGATAAGAATTTAGGGGCTTAAATTTAAGGGGCCCTGTAAGGGAACTTAGAATTGTACATAGGGATACTTTGGGAAAACAGAAAATTCTCTTTTTTTCGTTTATTCTGAAACCACTAGGCCAACTAAACGGAAACTTCACATGGATGTCTCTATTGCATAGGAGACTATACAAAATGTTTTTTTTTTATCTAAAATTCAAGATGGCCACTGTTACTAAAATAGTCAAAAACTAAAAAAATCTTCTTCTCATGAACGGCTTAACAGATTTTCAAACTGTTTATATAGTAATGATGACCAACTATAGTTTTGTTAGATTTGTTCAAATGGTGTCCCGAGGGTTAAAAATGACCCCGCCCCGATGTTTCTATTGCAAAGGAGAATTTCAAAAAGTGCTATGGCCATTATGAGTCAGTAAAGAGTCCTCAGGCCCTCTTGGGCCTCTTGTTAATAACAGAAGCCTCCTCCAAAAATCTTCAAAATCATTGTTTTAATGTAGATGTCCCGAAACACACTTCCTTTTAAACACCTGAAACGAAAGCGAAGTTATCAAACGAAAACAACTTCCCGCAGACCATAGCGCGTAAAATATATTTTATATATGCACGAATTTATAAAATAACAAACATAAATAAAAGAAAAATGAAAATTAATATTTATATTACTCATATATAATTTTATAGGAATGTAATACTACGTATCGTTATGTAAGATCCTCGTGGCCGAATGGTCTAAGGCGCCGTCTCAAGATCGTTAACCTCTCACCGCTGAGGTTGAAGGTTCGAGTCCTGCTCGGTCAATAAACTTTATGTGAGAACGGTTACCAGTTACTTGAGGAAAGACGGTGGTTCTTTCCATTATCAGGTATTCAATAAAAATGAATAAGCATATAAAACATAGATATATATCACCAGAAATCTGATGAAATGGCCATAAATCACATTCAAAAATCACATTCAAATATCACACTCAAAAAAAGTATTGCTTCATCAAAAATGCAATGAAAACGTTTTGTCTATATATCAATATGTAAGCAAAACAGAAATAAGCGTTAAATGGCGCAAGCATATGATTGACTTTATAATACAATTAGTCCATTTGTGTTTGATAGTCAGTAGCGCAAAAACAAGACATATCGTGACAGTCATACAGGAAATTCGCGAACACTTGACATCATAAATATGTCATTTTTAAAACTGGCAACAACAACACAACAATCCATGGCATATCACCGTCGTAAGGAGGAATACCGGTGACCTCTTGTTCAATAGGTGGTAGCGTTGCCAAAATAGTACAATTAAAAATATCAATTTGGCATTTCGTTTGTGTTTATTGTGTATATTAGCTGTAATTTCTCCAGTATTATTTACCCCGTGTGCAAATTTAAGGCTTTATTCCCAAAGTTACATGGTATTTTTGTATTTTTTAGGGACTATTTTGTCAGAGTGTAGGATGACAGAGCAAACTTGAATGTACTTCGCGCACCAACTTTTTCATGACAGTTTGGACAGAATGCATATAGTGAAAAAAGGCGATAGTGATGATGGCATTACAGTGGCACAGAAAGACTGTTAAGTTGATCTTCTGCATTGACTAAATTGTGCTTTATGTGTTACATCGTTTTTGAACTTGTGACAGAACTTCAAAACCATAGAATTTTAGTTGAAATATATAAAGACGAAAATTTGACTGCACCGTAATAATGGTCAAAGGGAGATAACCTACTTTCACACACAACATAATATATATCAGCATTACAGCTTGGTACAATATGTATAATCCCGAGACCATGCTGTGTTTACAATAATGTAAAAATTTAATGAGAGAAACTTTAATGAAGTCCTGGTGGTTACACCGTCTACTACAACCGCTGCATGTGGTTTTCACCTGTGTTTAACTGCAGCGCTATACTAAGTGCACCTTCTATGCGCACAACTAATATAATACAGTAATTGAATTTTATCTGCACTGTTCATGGATTATGCATCAGTTCATAAAGTTAAAAGTTATATACTTTATAGGTTTTGTAAGCTTTATTACATAAAGTTGCGTCTATGATAATAACGTCACTACGACAAGCTTGAAGCACAAAATCTATGCACGACATTTTTCGAACGCCCGTTCCTTAAGTTTTATGCATTTGTGTTCAAATGGCTAATGCCAGCTGGTGTAAACGTCCCTATGTCGATATTTGTTTGATCATTGGTTAACAGATCTATGGCAAGCTGATTTCTCTCGAATCAGGTCTATTAACCACCAATGAAAAAGCCGGGAATATTATGCCTGTCCCACAATTCAAAGCAATTGAACGCTTACTAAATAGTGACGTCATCCAAGTTTTTAGTTGAAGCAATTGACCAGTCAACGTGCTCAAAAGGGGCTTTCCTAACATCACTATTTAACAAACCCAATCGGGAAGCTGGGTCTGAACTACAGACAATATATCACTACGTCAATAATACGTTGCACATGTCGCGACCAGCAATAAGGGAGACAATATGCAGAAATGTTTTATATTAAAACATAATTTTCTTACTTGGCTATTTGGTTACAATTTTGGGCCAGCTATTTCAGCAACATCATTAGCACATCACATATGTCTCGACTACCAATCAGGGAGACACGTTGACGAACTGTATTGATTTCAAACAAAATAGTATGGTTACATTTTTGTGTCATCTCTCTCGGCAACATCAGATTTACGTCACTTATATATCTTTTTGAAAGTTGATTTACAAGATCACTTCTAAAAGTCGCACACACTGTTCTCCAACAGCTCTTGTTCATAACATTAAGAGTATTCAGTTCAATTCAAACTCTTTATTTCCTCCTTTTGGCGGTAAGTACATACATAATGATTTACAATCAAAACTAATGTTAACAGCAAAGCATTTGGAATACTAGTTTATACATATCACACACTCACATACACACGCAGGCACGCACGCACGCACGCACGCACGCACGCACGCACACACACACATTCTTCACCATTCCCGAGTTTGCTCGGATTTTCCTTTTATATACATGTATATAATTTAACTCACCATATTATGCGTATAGGTGACCCCAACCGTTGATGTTACCTATGTTATAAACTAACTGACCCCTTATTCGTGAAGTAGAACGTAGTGTAAAGTTAATAGGTTTCCCGTACCGTTAATTACCCTGTCTAGCATGTTAAGTCCGTTATATGGGGTCGTAAACTACAGGGTGTCCCTTTTTCTTCGAGTTACTGGCATATTTATAGCAAATGCTTTCGAAAAGCAAAAAATGAATAAAAAAATAACGATTACGTATTTTTTGTTTTGTTCGACTATCCTTCATTGGCATAGTTTCAATATACCTCGTTCTTAGTTCTCAGTTCTACTTGAAATAATGTTGAGTTTACTTAGAATAGTGATCAGTTCTATTTGGAATAATGATCGTTGAAATTTTCTACTTGGAGTGATAATCAGTTCTAATTGGAATAATTATCTGTTCTACTGGAATATTGATCAGTTCTATTTGAAAAAACTGATCAGTTCTATTTGGAATAATGATTAGTTTTTTTTAATAACGATCATTATAATTATTTGAAATGATCAGTTCTCCTGGAATGATGTTCGTGGAAGACCATCTGTCTAAGGCAATGTCTTTATATCAGTTATATATGTATAAGGTTCAAATCCCAGTGGAAGCAATTGTTGTTGTTTTTTCATGCAGCCGGCTGCTCATCCAGCAGCAGGTTAAATTAAGCCTGAGGTTCGAACCTCAGCTGTCTAAATATGCTTCAAAAATCTAAACAACATACAACAACAGTTTCTGAAAAGATTTTTGAAGCATATTTATGCACGAAGCATATCGCATGCAGAAGGTCGTGGGTTCAATCCCCGGCCGGGTCATACCAAAATACTTTATAAATGGTACAAGAAGCTTCCTCGCTTGACGCTCAGCATTAAGAGGATAGTTCTAGGTCTGGTCGGCCCGGTGTCAGTATAATGTTTCAACAATTTTTCAGTCATATCGCGACGGTGTCTACTTGAGACGGTATTCTAAGCGCTGTCACACTGGAGTATCATGCCACAGACACATGGTATGACTCTCCACCCAGTCACATTATACTTACACCGGGCCGACCAGACCTAGAACTATCCTCTAAATGCTGAGCGACAAGCGAGGAAGCTTCTTGTACCATTTTTAAAGTATTTTGGTATGACCCGGCCGGGGATTGAACCCACGACCTTCCGCATGCGAGGCGGACGCTCTACCACAAAACCATGCCGCGGTCTTTTCAGAAATTGAGAAATTGTAACTGTGGACAGAAATAATTTACAGTATTTTTGGGGAAATATCAAGATAAAACGTTTAATATCAATCAACAATTTAAAACCATAAAAATACTTCATGTTAAAGATTGAAGGTCTTAGCTTTGATGAGAAAAATCAAACAAAAAGTTTACAGTTCACTGAACAAGAATCAAATGTATAAATCATTTGTATGATTCATTTTAAAATATGGTTCTGGAGCTGATGTACAAAATATGAAAAAAAACGACATAATTTTACTATGGTGATTCTGTTTAGAATCCATGACAGGATTTCATGTCATATTTATGTATATGTTTTCGATAAAATCGAGTTTTAAAAAAGAAAATAGCAAAATATTAATAAAACATCAATAAAAAGAGACGATAGAGGCTTATAGATTCATCAATATTAATGAGATATATTGCTACCGCTTACTTCTTTTCCTGTATCCCATTGTTATTCCAGTAATATTTCTAGTTTATTTTTAGATTGGCAACTCTCCATCCGGGTCATTAAAATCCAAGCGGCACGCGTCAGCCCGACGACCGTAAACGCTTTATGGATATATATCATATTTTGTTTATATCTAAAATGCACGTTATTGCAAAGAGGGCGGTAAAATGTTGGCCACACGCTGTCGTTAAGATGTAAAACTATTTTCATGTTCACATTTTATGAATACTTATTAATGGAACATTTGGTAAGCACAGCTCCGTAAAGGAAGCAGGTTAAAACGTATCAAAGAGTCATGTCAATTCCATTACATGTTAGATCATGGAACGCCTAGTCAGTTTAGAGTTTCGGAAATGTATATAAAATAATTTTAAACATAAGTCAAATGGTTAACATACCTTTTTCAAAAGGATGCTACCATCTGGCACTCGGATACTTAAAAGAACGCTCGCCTATAAATGAATAAACACGACGTTATGTGTGCACGACCTAAACCTCATGAAAAATACAAAGTTTTTTATGTGGTTTAAATGAAGCTTATTTCAATAAAATTTCAGACGGAAACCAGATAGTTTCTCAGGCGGTATTACCTCCCTTTCACTGCGAAAAAAATTGTTTATATTTTGATTGGAATTTAATCAGAATTAACTAAATTTAGTATATATACCGTCAAAGCTGTGTAAGCGGTCACCTCTATTAAGCAGCCACTTGTCTTAAGCAGCAATATTTGCTAAGTCCCATTTCTATGTTTTCAGTGCAAATTAAACTGTATTAAGCAACAACCTGTATCAAATGGCCACTTTTGCTTCTTCCCTTGACTGGCTGCTTAAGACAGGTTTGATTGTATATAGCGTATTGATCTTTTTCATTCTCATACCCTGGAGAAGGAATATATATTCCGAAATCGCTCGTGTTTTTTTAAAATAATTTGTAAGAAATTCAGTATTGTTGAGTGTATTGATTTAGTATCTCTCTCTTATATAATTCTGGTCAGTACATTAATGTCTGGTTATTCACAAATAATTATCTCCATATACATTACCAGTATAGTTTTACTTATACCGGACTGTTTTACCTAAAACACGGTATTTTTCACATCAGTTTGGCAGTTTACTCAATACATTTGTGTAGTTTACGTACACGCGTTAAGGCGCACATAATAATTTGAAACGTTTTCAAAATTCAATATTTTTTTTTGTGATTTTATCATACGTCCATGTTGTCGTTATTTGACCTTTCACCTGTAATATAAATTATATTCCGAAAGCGCTCGTTTTTTTTTAAAAATTATTTTAAAGAATTCGGTATTGTTTGGGTGTATTAATTTATTATATACATATATACATGTGAGTACAACCAAACATAATCCTAAGGTATTAAAGCGGCATAACCAGTAATGCAGTAAACATCTGGAATAGTCATATACATTGTGACTATCTTAATCAAATCTGGTGACGACACCGTTGTGTTTAACCAAAAGCATGTATTTAAACTCGCTATTTTCGTCCATATTTGAATTAGACCTGGGTTGTGTTTTACTAAAAAAAAATCGACAAAAATCGCCGTAAACGTAAACCAACAATTATAAATAATAGTTTAAAATCAACCCAAATTTGATTTAAACCATGTAGAAACTCATATATTTTCTGGAAATGCAATCATTTTAATCCTCGATCATAATTTGAACAAACGGCGTAGACATTGTCAAAATGACTCACGGAGAATTTATCGCAAGTTATTTTGTGAAACGCAGTCGTCATAGTTTAGTCTGTCCGGTCTCGGCTATATCCGTAAACGTTCGGGATTACCGTTTGTCGTCAATTTGAATTGGCGAATATCATCGGAAAATCATGATAGATCTTAATTTAAGATTACTCATCAATACTTAAAATACGATGCTATTTATTCACGTGTAAGAGAGGTACCGGCTGTTATAAATCCATGGAATCCGAAAAAAATCACGAAAATATTTGTCATATCAATATATCTTCAGTAATTGGTTCTGTCTGTTTAAGTCTCATTTTACATAGAGTTAGGTTTTACACGACACCTTAGTAATTTTGACTGCCGGTAAGATAACGTTTTAAACAAACAAAAGCATATTAACAAATTCCTAAGTATCGGTGTCATTGAGTGCGTCAAACGTCATTTACACATCTGATAAAGAAATAGGCAGTTTGTACATTGTGTCAATTCTATTTCAATTTCATTTAATTTAATAGTTACTTTCATGGCGACCGTTTCGCTTTTCGTTTTTATTGCTTCGGCATTGGCTGTGAAGTCGTTTCTCATTCCTGATAGTGTACAGCGCGTTCTGACGCAGTATGGAGAAATTGATGGCACTCTTGTGAATGTTGAATTTGACGGGAGGATGTACCAAGTCAAGAAGTTTCTAGGAATACCATATGCGGAACCACCAGTTGGAAAGTTGAGATTTGAAAAAACTGTACCGGTCAAAAATATATCAACGCCGTTCTTGGCAAACACATTTGGTCCAAATTGTCCACAGACAAACCAAGCAGCAGCTAGCATGGGTACAGGACAAATCTCAGAGGATTGTCTTTACTTGAATATCTATGTTCCAGCTCACACGCCAGTTCGAGTATCATCTAAACCGGTGATGATTTATCTTCACGGTGGCGCGTTTGTACTTGGAAATGCTGACATTTACGAAGCTGACGTTTTAAGTACGTACACTGATGTTATAGTCGTGACGATAAATTACCGTTTGGGACCGCTCGGATTTTTCAGCACACATGATCAAAATGCAGCCGGCAATTATGGACTCTGGGATCAACATGTGGCTGTCAAATGGGTGAGGGAAAACATTGCAGCATTTGGAGGTGACACCGCTAATATGACCATATTTGGGCAGTCTGCCGGATCCTCCAGCGTCGTTTATCAAATGATGTACCCTGGAAATAAAGGGCTTTATCAGCGAGCAATCGCGGTCAGTGGAACGATTGCAGCCTGGGCATATACTAATAAAGGTGTGAATTACAATGCGTCTTTGAAATTTGCAGAATCTGTCGGATGTAATGATACTTCTCATGCTAACATAATGTCTTGTTTACGTAACAAGAGAAGTGATGACATAACAAAGGCCGCTGCGAGCTATAATTATTATGGACATAATAATGACTACCCGGAATGGGTACCAGTGTTTGATGGTGATTTCATCATAACCGAACCGGCAGATATTCTTACTGAAATATCAAATAAAAGTTATTTTTCAAAATACGAACATTTCTACGAAACCGATTTGATAATAGGGGCAACAAATCAAGATGGATACACGTTCTTTAGAGGATGGATGGCCGAGCTGAACTTTCCAATGGATCTGATCTCTTATAACCCGTTTGTATTAAACGTCACTGAACACGAATTTAAAGATATACTTGTTCCACGTGCGACACAAGTTTGGTTTAAAGAACTGCCATCTGATTTAGTCAACGCAGCTGTGACGTTTGAGTATACAAACTGGAACGATACCAGCAATAACGCTTTGTCCATACATAACATTATTGATATGTGTACCGACTTTACTCTCAACGCCCCAATCGCAGCTACGGCCCAGGCCCATGCGGAGAAAAACTCAAACACATATGTTTACCAGTTTTCAACTTCCCTCCCTGACAGTAGATTACCTCCACATACAAGCCGACACGCAGAAGACCTGATGTATGAGTTTGGTATGACCCCACCTCTGATGAAAATTTTCAACGTAACCATGGCCGATTTCACAGTGGATGAGATCAAAGTATCGAAAGCTGTAATGACTATGTGGGCGAATTTTGCTAAGTCTGGGTAAATATTTATATTTCTACTTTTTAGCTCACCGGGACGAATGTCCAGGAGAACTACTGCCATGACCCCGGCGTCGTCTGTAGACACCCAGGTTAAACTTTTGCGTTTAGTTTAGTGTTTGCCTCAAATCTCATTCTTCGCATGAGTGGTGAGTTTCATCCCATAGGCGAGCTTTGTTGTTTTCTGACAACTCTTGTTTACTTTTCTAATAATGTTGTATGTTATCACAATATTTCATTAGGGTTTTTATGGAGCTTTACGGCATTTTAACACATTTCAGGTTATATTTGGCATATCTAGTTTTATTGGTCGATGAAGGCCTTGGAATGGATCTAAGTAGAACCACCGTCCTTCCGCAAGAAACTGGTAAACTTTCTTACATAAAGTGTTTGGAGCGAGCGGAACTCAAACCTACGACCCAGATGTTTAGTGACACTTGGGCCAGCACATTTAAGGTTCATTTTTGTATCTTATAAATATTAATGCTGAGTAAAAACTTATTAAATTGCCGCGTGTCCCTTTAAAGCAACAATTAGTCCGATACGCTTAGAGTTAATTGGAGTGCAATGCAATGAATTAAATTAAATTTAATAAGGAAAGTCACGTTTGTTGCGTTATCATAGTTGCTAAGGAATTCCTCCTTCAATATATAACCGTGCATAAGACACGACATGTTGGGTGGTTGCTAAGGATTTAAAATATGTCAGATGCAAGTATCGTACGAGAGGCGAAGTCGAGGTTACTATTAGATGACTTGACAAAGTTGCGAGAGTTTCAGGTAACCGTATGAAATTAGTTTAACAATAAACCGTTTAATATATACCTTTATTTTTTAATACTGTAACACTTTAAATTCGCGTGAACTTTATTTCGCGAATTTGCTCTGATTTATTCTATTTTATTAATTCGCGAAATGTTGAATTCCCGACATTCGGAAAGTGAAACCGCCGGCAATGCATTTATCATTCGGATATTGTAAACATTCGGACAGAAAACATGATTGTAATTTTGGCGAAATCTTAGAATTCGCAAGGGTTGGAACTTAAGAATAATAGCGAAAATAGCGAAAGTTTTCATTAATAAAAAGTGTGTTTTAATAGTATATCTTGTTGTATGGTGTTAGCGTCGCTTTTAATACGTTTTCAGTCATATCACTTGAGACAATATTTTATTAATTTTTTTATTTTTTTTTCAAAAATACATACAACAGAGTAATATATATATAGAACAGAAAAAAAATGTATAAAGAAGACATATTTCATAATAAATTACACTGTATGAAACCAGAAAGAAATACTTTTTTAGCTACCGTAAGGCTACCCGTTTAATACCCAGTAATGAGTCTGCAGGGGTCGGAGCCATCCCGCTGCAAACCGCACAATAATAGCATGTATACAAGTTTAGCAACATTTTGCAAAACATATATAATATTTAAATCAAATTTATTTGTTATTCGTTTTGACTTGCATAGGTGCAAAATATTCTCAAAACAGGATAGTTATACGTTTATTATCCACTATATATATTGGAATACAAACGCTTGCCACAATGAAGTATCATGCCGTAGACACATGGGATGATACCCCACACAGCCATGTACTAACAACGGATCGATTAGATCTAGAACGCTGAGTGCAATAAGTACTGGAATAAAAACGCTCGCCACAACTAAGTATCATGCCGTAGACACATGGGATGATACCCTACCCAGTCATGTACTGACAGCGGGTCGACTAGATCTAGAACGCTGAGTGCAATAAATACTGGAATAAAAACGCTCGCCACACTGAAATATCATGCCGTAGACACATGGGATGATACCCCACACAGTCATGTATTGACAACACTCGCCACAATGGAGTATCATGCCTTAGACACATGGGATAATACCCCACCTAGCCATGTATTGACAACGGGTCGACTATATCCAATAAATACTGGAATAAAAACGCTTGCCACACTGAAATATCATGCCGTAGACACATAGGATGATACCCCACACAGTCATGTATTGACAACACTCGCCACAATGGAGTATCATTCCTTAGACACATGGGATAATACCCCACCCAGTCATGTACTGACAATGGGTCGACTAGATCTAGAACGCTGAGTGCAATAAAAACTGGAATAAAAACGCTCACCACACTGAAGTATCATGCCGTAGACACATGGGATGATACCCAACCCAGTCATGTATTGACAACGGGTCGACTAGATCTAGAACGCTGAGTGCAATAAATACTGGAATCAAAACGCTCGCCACACTGAAATATCATGCCGTAGACACAGGGGATGATACCCCACCCAGTCATGTTCTGACAACGGGTCGACTAGATCTAGAACGCTGAGTGCAATAAATTCTGGAATAAAAACGCTTGCCACACTGACGTATTATGCCGTAGACACATGGGATGATACCCCACCCAGTCATGTACTGACAATGGGTCGACTAGATCTAGAACGCTGAGTGCAATAAATTCTGGAATAAAAACGCTTGCCACAATGAAATATCATGCCGTAGAAACATGGGTTTATACCCTTCCCAGTCATGTACTGACAGCGGGTCGACTAGATCTAGAACGCTGAGTGCAATAAATACTGGAATAAAAACGCTTGCCACAATGAAATATCATGCCGTAGAAACATGGGTTTATACCCTTCCCAGTCATGTACTGACAGCGGGTCGACTAGATCTAGAACGCTGAGTGCAATAAATTCTGGAATAAAAACGCTTGCCACAATGAAATATCATGCCGTAGAAACATGGGTTTATACCCTTCCCAGTCATGTACTGACAGCGGGTCTACTAGATCTAGAACGCTGAGTGCAATAAATACTGGAATAAAAACGCTTGCCACAATGAAATATCATGCCGTAGAAACATGGGTTTATACCCTTCCCAGTCATGTACTGACAGCGGGTCGACTAGATCTAGAACGCTGAGTGCAATAAATTCTGGAATAAAAACGCTTGCCACAATGAAATATCATGCCGTAGAAACATGGGTTTATACCCTTCCCAGTCATGTACTGACATCTGGTCGACTAGATCTAGAACGCTGAGTGCAATAAATACTGGAATAAAAACGCTTGCCACACTGGAGTATCAGGCCGTAGAAACATGGGATGATACTCCACCCAGTCATGTACTGACATCTGGTCGACTAGATCTAGAACGCTGAGTGCAATAAATTCTGGAATAAAAACGGTTGCCACAATGAAATATCATGCCGTAGAAACATGGGTTTATACCCTTCCCAGTCATGTACTGACAGCGGGTCGACTAGATCTAGAACGCTGAGTGCAATAAATACTGGAATAAAAACGCTTGCCACACTGAAGTATCATGCCGTGGACACATGGGAAACATTTAATTCCCTACCTGTTATAAAATATATCATTATTTTCACAGACCATTTGGGGGGGGGGGGGCATATGACACTTACAGTGATGTTTCTTGTTTTGTTTTACATTATTTTATAGCATGGGGTGTTTCAGCAGCTCTTAAAATACTTTATTAATGAGACACCGTCGCGATACATCTGAAATATTTTTGAGAGCTAAACACCATACAAACAGTTTCCCGACATACGTGAACATGCTTTACAATAGAAAACTTAAATCATAATTGTGTCGAGAAAGAAATCGGAAACCAAAACTGTCAAAAACCTTCTTGTACCAAAGAATGAAAAATTGCGTTTCTTTTAAAAAAAATCACCAAATTAAACAATAAAACGAACGCATTTGTTACACTTGCAAAATGTGAACAATGTGACCGTTGTCTTTATCCACGTGTTAAGAACGTAGTTTATGCTTCTGTGAGTCACTTTCGATGAATAAACAGTACCTAGTGTTGTTTTTTTATTGGCCATCAGCTAGAACTTATGATCGATCCGACAACCCCTGCGTTCATTTCTGTTTAGTGCTTTTATTTTCAATTAATTGGTTCCGTATTCTAATTTCTTTCCTTACTTATAAGTAAGCATCTTTAACACATATACAGGCACGCGCGCGCGCGCGCACACACACACACACACACACACACACACACAAATATATATTCAATTAGTGCGAAATCGGCGAGAAAAAATTACTTTTAAAAATTCAGTTATTTTCAAAGAAGAATAATAATTGAAGTCAATGTCAAACGCAAATTTAAGGATATTCATTCTTAAGCAATACTGTTCCTCTTAACATGCTTAATATTTAAACAGACACTCATGGTAATGAAAATTGAACGCTTTTTCCTTATTCCCTATTATAATGTTTTTCAGAAATCCAAACAAACCCAGAAACATACGACCATCGTTCGATGTTGAATGGCACGAATATGGTACCAATCAGAGATATCTGGAAGTGACACCGGAGATGACGCAAGATTCTGTTAAATCAAGACTCCATGCACGCGCTGTTCATATGTGGAACAAGCTTCTACCAGAACTGCAGTCCAAGGCGTCAACCTGCAAGACATGAACTCTGAACTTTGTTTAAATGCTAGATAAGCGCTTTGCAATTTTAAACTATCAATAGATACATATTATCTCTTATAATCTTAGTATATTTGGTTAGATACACACTAAAATGTACATGTATATAACTACCAAACTTGTATGCCCAGTGTGATGAAAGACATCAGATGACTCTTTGACTTGCCGTCATTTCGAATATCAGTGGCATACGTGTTTCTCTTACACATCATGTGCAGGACCTGTATAGGAACATTGGTTAGCAATGTAATCGTCTGGGCCCAATCTTTCATGAGGTAATAATTGTTCCCAAGAGCCGATGTCCTGTATGTACATAAAACTAAAGACAATTAATTGTATAACATTTAAAATAAGTTTTAACTTTGACAGTATTAGAATTGTGTTTAAGATGAACGTATTGCTCTTTGTTTTAAAGATATGCATTTTCATATAGATGATATAAATGCTTGTTTTATATATATAACAATGGTTTATAGCTGTTATACAAACAACAGAAGCCCCCACTAAATAGTTTTTCCTATTAACATGACACATTGAGTGCGACTCAAACAACATAAATATTTAATAGCTGTACGGATGAAATATGCATATATATTTAAAATAGTTTAAAATGTTTTTTACTATTGTACATGTACATGGACGTTATCATTGTGGCAGGGGCCAAAGGGAGACAACTTTGATGCTACTCAAATTCCGTTCACCTGACATAATTACCTCCCTTGGCTTACTACACTAAATAATACGCTACTTCGGGACAATACATCCCGGATAGCAATGACAATAAATAGTTAGGGACTGTTTCAGTCAATATTAATATATAGTTTATATAACTTATGCGTATATGTGGAGGTGAATATTTGTGTATTGGATAATACTTTTATGTACGTTAGCTGTAAGTCTAACCGATAGTCAAGTTACCGATAGTCAAGACACGTGCTCTTTATATCTGGCTCGGGTTTGAATAAGAAAATGACATAGGTATACTAAAATGTGTCGTTAAAATCATCGTATTGGAAATTTAAAAAATGAATCAAACACCTGTCCCTGTCCTACCCTTACCCCTAAATTCACCACATAGAACTCAAAACGATTAATTGTATAACATTTAAAACAATATAAGTTTTTGCTATTACAGTTTTATGATTGATTGATTGATTGATTGAATATTTAGCGTCATTTTTATGCCACCGTGGGCTAACAGACGATCAGTTAACCTAACCACTGTTTCCTGGGATTAACCCCTACTCGAGCACACCTCATCTCCGCAAGTAACTGATAACTTTCCCACTTGAATCAGTGGTGAGAGGAATGATAATGGGACACAATGTCGTATATCAATCATCACGGAGACTGTTGCCGGGCGGGGGATTCGAACTCACGACCCCTGGACTGACAGTCAGACGCGTAACCGACTGCGCTAATCGGGCCCGATGACAGTATTAAAGAATCTATCAAATGGCGTTTAAGATAAACATACTACTCCTTGTTTTAAGGAGATACAATTTCATATGGATAATATAAATGCGTGTTTTACTTATTTGACAATGGTAAATAGCTGCTATACAAACAACAGAAGCCTGTACGAAATAGATCTATTACTATATTTTTCATTTTGTCCAATCTCAAGTTTTATCTATTCAGGATAAACCCATTCATCAATAATTCATGCACCTTTTGTGCTTCAATAAACATGTTATTAAATAAAAGAAAGACGTGTCGGATCATTTTGGGTATTGAATGAATGAGTGGCAATTAAATCTTGCGCACAATAAAGTATACATCTCGTCATATAATTTTCAATAGGAATGCTTATTTTAGTTTAAAATCTGTAGTGTGTGGCTTATGTTAACAGTTTATTTTCATGCCGATTTGTTTGATTATGTTTGAATTTAAATTTATAAAAAAACAAACCAAATGCCTTATACCTGATTTTCGTTTTTTTAAATATATTCTATGAAGTTGTTGTGAATTATTCTATAACACAAATTGAATTGATCCAATAATACAATATGAATGGAATATGATGTATGTAAAAGGATGGACTTGTACACAAGACGATCGCATTCTGTATGTCTGTTTGTCCTGCTGTCTGATTGTCTGGCTGTCTATTTATCGATCCAGCCATCAATCCATCCATCCATCTATATATCCATGCATCCATCCATCCATCCATCCATCCATCCATACATACATACCACATCCATCCATCCATCGATACAACATCCATCCATACATACATACAACATCAATCCATACCTACATACAACATATTTCCATCCATCGATACACCATCCATCCATACAACATCAATCCATACCTACATACAACATCTTTCCATCCATCGATACAACATCCGTCTATCGATACATACAACATCTATCCATCCATACATACAACATTCATCCTTCTATCCATACAACATCCATCCATCCATCCATGCAGCATCAATCCTCCCATCCATCCATTCATACAGCAGCCATCCATCAATCCATCCACCCATACATACATCCATCGATACAGCATCCATTCATAGATATAACTTCTTTTATTTCATACATCCATTCATCCGTCCGTCCGTCCGTCCGTCCGTCCGGCCGTCCGTCTATTCATACATACATAACTTCAAACAACGTCCATCCATACAACATTCATTTATACAACGTCCATCCATACATACAACATTCTTCCATCCATACATCATCCATCGATCCATCTATACAACATCCATCCCTATTTCATCCATATTTTCAGTCATTCATTCGTTCATTTGTTTATTCATTCATCCAAGAATTCATTTATTTTTCTTCCACATGCCTTTACTGTTCATTCCGAGTTATATTTAGTCTCAAATAACAAGTAATGAAACAATAACATATAGTTTTCTCACTTTTTATTTAACATTCAATATATGTACTATTAACGTAAATAAACTTTCGTTGAAATAGGATGACATTTTCTATACTAAAACTACAGTATGTAAATGGTGTAAGGTTTTTTATTGATGTGGTTCGAGTCTATATTTCACAGACAGGGGCACACGTTTTGTATCCTATACATATACTAAACTACAGAACTTTAGGTTTTAAATACTGTGCCATTGCATACCAACTGGGGTATTGAATTATTATAATGAATAGGAATTATATCTAAAGCACAATACGATATAGATGGATGAATGTCTTATACTTTACGAGTTAACATTTATTTTAAAACGATTTTGTTAAGATATCTCTCTTACTCTCTTTCTCTGTCTCCTCACCTCTCTCTCTCTCTCTCTCTCTCTCTCTCTCTCTCTCTCTTCTTGATTTATTGGCAGATTGATTATTGTAAAAGTGTAAAACCTAAATTTCTTTTTTACCTACAAAGGTTTACTAACTATTTCCATTAACCAAATTTTGTTTTCTTGTTGAATTTTAACGTCTTTGCATCTTAACAAAGTGCATTAAAGCGGGCGTATCGTCAGTTAATACAATAAGGAAGATTGTATGTAAAGACTTTCTTTTACTGGATGTCACATAGCTAACTCAAATACGGACGAGGAGCACTTTAATTATAAGGTGATTTGTTTGTATAGCTTGTGCTTCGATGTCAGCTTGTAATGTCCTGGGGTTGTATGTTGTTGTTTTCTTTTGGTTTCATATTTGTTTATTTTTATATTTCATCAAATTATGGACCTACTTTGTCCCGTTAAGTCATTCCAGTGCAACTTTAAAGGTTTAGATGTCTACAGCTGATATTGTATTGAAGCTGAAATTGTATGTTGTATAGTATTCTATACTATGATAGGTTTAGTATCTGAGTTGTCTCAATGTTCTTTTATTGTACAGGTTGCAAAGCTACACAATAGATAATTGTGTACCTTGTGTTATATTTTTAATCTGCTACAAAGTACTTAATATTAATCAAAATTTAGTTTCATAAACTTTAAAAATTGATTATCTGAAGACATTATAATACATAGCCATTATCAGCTTTGTTATTAGCATAACTTCAAGTTGATTGTCCGGCGGAGCAGTCAAATTTTTATCCCCATTGCCAACTGAAATTCAATCGCTCCCTGAATATTCATACCATCTGTGAGTGCGTTTGCTGTTGTTTTTTTTTTTTAATTACCAGTAATATATAACGGAGGTCAGTCGTTTGTAGGCTCTACCATTGCTGACCTAAGTTCATTGTAAACGACCTCCATCTAAATACCACATGTAACTAGTTTAACCCTTTACTTCATATAGACGCCTTTGGACACCTCTAATATAGACGCCTTTGAACACCTAATATAGAAAGCTTTTGAATTACTAGGTGAATTATGTTTATATTAAATGACAGAGTGGAAAACAGTGCAGGAAATGTTCAGATTACTCGTTATGAGCAATCTGAACTCTTCCTGCACTGTTTTCAAAGGCCTTCTGTGAATGGTGATGGAAACACGTATCTATGGAGTAAAGGGTTAATAAGAATAGGATCAACACATGCATAATATATGCGGTGCTATATCCTGTTTATGACGCACGACTGAAAGACGAAGATCTAACACAGATCTTTATGAATAATCGCCGATGACAATAGCATTGCTTGTGGTTGTAGGTTTGAGCTCTCTTTGGTTATTGTATGAAAGGATTATAGTAGCTTTTCTTAAATATGAAACAAACTGGAAACATCAACACATAGAACCATGCACAAGACACACTCACAGGCAAACAATATATAACCAGAGTCAAAAATGCATCACAAACAGTGAATTGGCTTGCAGGTGATAATAAAACCACGTAAGATAATTCCTCCAGAGTATGTACACTTGTAATTTACAACAAGGTGGTATGCAGTGGACAGGGGGCATAACTCTATTTTTTGCATTTTGATCCAATATCTGCTGTTTTTCGTATTTTTGTGATTTTTTTCTCGTATAAAATAACTCAAATAACACAGCCGGTAATCCCTTTAAACATTATACAATTATAATTTACAATAATATGATTCGCAGCACACAAGTGTATAACTCTGAATTATTTTGGACATAATTATTTCCCTTTAATTTGGTATTTCAGCTAGTTTGTCCAGAATGTTGTTTAAAGAATTAAATCGATCGGTACATACCTTCTTCTGTTGTGCGTTGTTAATATTCTTAGAAATACGAAAATGTGTTTCTAATTTCAATTGGAAAACAGTAATTGGATTTCATTTTCTTTTTTTTCGGTTTGTTTTTGATTTGTGATTTGATCTGTTCGGTTTGTTTTCGCTATTATACTTGTGTAAGCAAAACGGGTACTTATTAGATCACCTGAACCGAAAGCTCAAAGGTGAGCTTTTGTGGTCGCCCTTTGTCCGTCATTAGTTCCGTCGTTATCATTTGCTTCAAACGATTCTTTTCTTACAGCGCTTGACACATTTCCCCAGATATTTTCCACAGGCTTACCAGTTTAAGATAGGCAACTATAAACTAAATGTCTTCTTCTTAAGAACAGATCACCTAAATATGTTTATAATTGGCCTAAATTATGCTTATAAGTACGAGTTTCAAATGTATTCGGATGAAGAAGTTATGATTGAGTTGGGTCACGTATAGGAATTTATTTTACCTATTTCTACAATAATTTTATTCAGTTTGAGATCTAATGTATTGACTAATTGTGTCATTTGAGATTGTGTAATTTAGTTTTACGGTTCAGTTGTTTACATCAGCTTTAATAGGGAAACATATCAATAAATGGTAGACATTTTATATATTTTATGTCAATGGTTGCCGTCCAAGTTCAAACTTCAAACACCTTCACCAGTTTAATCCATTCAACATTTAAAACTTATACCTTGTACTGAATTATTCATGTACCTATTGATCACATATCTTTCTCTTGTATGGATTCGGAACCACCGACCACTCAATCAGATATGATTATTCAAGTATAACCTGGACGCGTAGGAAAAGTTAGACAATCCCTTCTCAGTCTATATTTTCTGTATGTAAGAAAGTGGTTATCGAGAAACGATATGACTTTTTCAGTCTGTATCATTGAATGTTTAAGCTCATAGTTATTTTGCAAATAGTAATTATTTCAAATGGAGTAGAAATTAACATAAATTAAAATAAATTTGCACGACTTATGCGAGTTATTGTGGTTTATATCACGATTAGGTACAGTAAAAACGCCATATAATATACGACTTCGTTGGAAAGAGCAGGCAAACGTGTTTTTCAGTGTTACATTCTTAATTTAAATTCGAATTCATGAAAAGACAAGCATGGATTGTCTTACGTAGAACACCATTTCTTTTAATTGCGCTATAACTAAATACATTACATTTTGAAAGTAAAACGTATCTTAAATTATTAATCTAATTGTTGTAACATGATCTTTAGGTTTCTAATTTCACATCTGGATTGGAAACATACATTGATTTCACTGTATTTTCATGATAAAAATATTCGCATTTTAGATTGTGGTCCGGTGCATTATCCAAATACAGTTGTCTCGTACGCGGGTGGTACAACCGAGGGTTCGACTGCCGATGTCGTTTGTCAGACTGGATTCCAGATGAAAAACAATGTAGACACAGTCGCTATGACGTGTCAAACAAGCGGCTATTGGACCTGGGACACGATAGGTAATTTTCTTCGATCAACAACAACTACCTTCGCTCTGCATATTAGGTTGGAGGAAAGCAAAGCTATACATAAAAAATACTATTTTGGCCGGGCTTAATACTAAAAGCATATCCCTGATTCAGTCGTGAAACATCGGATATTTCCGTATCCTCAGTATAATACACCTCGTGTATAGCTCTAGAATACACAAACGCTATTTGCCTGTGTTACAAGTCTGTGTTCATTCGCGCGAAAGTAACAAATTATGTATCCGTGTTTAAGTTGAATATATGGCGTTATTATATCGATTTTTTTTTATTTATACACTCGACACGGGTCATGTTTATTGGGAAATTTAAAATATCAGTCTTGATTAACCAACGTTTATATTTTCAACGTACATGTATATAAGGTGGCATAAGGGGGCCGCCATTTTATTTTATCATGTGACTGAAAGTACACATATAGTTCCAAAATGGCACCTTATTATATCAGAGGCCTATTGCGTAGCATAAAGGCCGAGATGATCAGATTGATCCTTGATTATGTCGCAGTGAGTAAGTTTTGCATTGTTATGTACCGCCAACTATTCATACGCGACATACTACTTTTTATTAATAAAATTGTTGGGTATTTTTTTCGTTATATGTATCCTTACGCAAGCAGCAATATATCGAACAATAAACATTATATTGTATACATTGTATTATGTCATTTTAAAAAAACGTCGCATACCATATTTATATTATTTAAATATTAAGTACTAATATTTGAATTATAAATGTACCTCCAGGTGCAATCCCACCATTGATTTTTTATCTTTATTCTATAGTAAATTATAAAAAGTTGAAGGCTTGTCATTCATAGATAATCCCAAATGAAACAAGTGAAATCTACATTTTACTGTTTGTCAACCTATGCACTATCAAAATATGATGAGAAAAGTAGGGGTCATATGTCATATAAGAGATTTTTTTCTGCTCAGTGTGTCACTGTTGACAAAGTGAAAAAAGAATTCCGAAATCATGTATTCATACCCCAATTTCCAAGCATCAATTTTTTTTTCTAAATTCACAATTCAAACATGACAATGCTATCAAAATGTTCAAAATACATCAATAATGACATTTAAATAAACAAAAGAGCATTAAAATAAGGAAAATGCATTTTAAAAGAAGAAGAAACGAGGATTATTTATAACCGCCATTATGCGGAGGCACTTCCTTTTTCCTCGGATTAGGAGGGAGTATGAATATTAAAGTCCGGCCATCAGTTTTTTTTTTATTTACTCTTAACATCCTCCTCAATTTAATAAAGTAGTAGATTGTATCTAACTGTCTGCATATCATGCCCCTTATATATCTGCTTGTTCATATCTTTAGAACCAGAATGCTGGAAATTAATGTTCCGAGGCACAGCAGAAAATGGTCACGATCCCACAAGCGCTTATCTGGATGGGACGTGAAGTAATGGGGCGGGCAGTAGCGTGACGACTAGTGACCCTGACTGTATGCAGGTGCAGAATAACAGTTGTACCTTACACTACAGACATCCTGACCTTGACCACTGGTCGACGATTGGAGTGCGTAAAGTAAGGACGTTACTGTTGGGTGCAACATATAAACATATATTTTTGGGCTCTTTCTTGTCTATCCGGTTACGCGTCTGACTATTAATCCAGGGGTCGTGAGTTTGAATCCCGCCTGGCAACAGTCTCCGTGATGATTGATATACGACATTGCGTCTCATTATCATTCTTATCTCACCACTGATTCAAGTGGGAAAGTTATCAGTTACTTGCGGAGACGGGCAGTGCTCGAGTACTAGTTAATCCCAGAAAACAGTGGTTAGGTTAACTGATCGTCTGTTAGCCCTCGATGACATAACAATGACGCTCAATATTCAATCAATCAACAATCAATTCTTGTCTATCGCAGTCCCTGATATCTCCATATATTACCTGAAATGTGCTGACAAAGGCGTTAAACCCTATTCAAAAAGAAGTGAAGATGTCAACGATAAATATATAAAAGGTATTCAAACAGTGTGTATCAAGCTGACATAAATATTCATGTCGTCAGCTACGAGAGTTATGTAGTCATTAAGCAGGACTATATCTTTCAAACTATTTTCGAAATCAGTAGTATATTTGGTATATAATGAAACTAGAAGTTATTTTGAATATGGATTTTTTTCTAAGGTTAATATAACATATATTTATGTGTGACGTCGAAAACATGGCCATGTTCGGTCTTTTTGACGTCCCAATTTATAGCAGCAAAATCGCGTATTTTTCGCCCTCAGTTGAGTTGTACCTAATGTACAGAATAGAAACATATATCACGACGTACAAATTTGACGGATGTATAGGTTTAAATATGCAAAAATTTCGACGAACGCCACGGTCAGAGAAGTTGTAGTTGTTGTTGTATGGTGTTTTGCATCGCTTTCAACAGTTTTTCAGTCATATCGCGACGGTGTCTACTTCAGACAGTATTCTGAGCACTGTAACACTCGGGTATCATGCCGCAGACAAATGGTATGATACCCCTCCTAGTAACATTATACTGACACCGGGCCGACCAGACGTAGAACTCTCCTCTAAATGCTGAGCGTCAAGCTAGGAAGCTTCTTGCACGATTTTTAAAGTCTTTGGTATGACCGTGTTTGGGATCGAACCCACAACCTTCTGCATGCGAAGCGGACGCTCTAGATATCACTAGACCACGCTGCGGTCAAGACCAATCGATCACGGAAGAACCGAATATATACTGATATCCAAAAGTTTAGTCGGTATTTTCATGCAAAGAAAGATTTCGGTATTTTTTTTTCATTTTAACTATATTTGTCGAAGTATGTAGAGCAACATCAACATATTTTTGGATTTATTCTATAGTCTGGCTGAAAGTTATTAACCTTTTATGTAAAAGAGCAGTTTGTCAAATAAAACACTTTTAATTTTGTTCAGTTAAACCATTGAAACTGTGTAAATGATGAGTACAGCACAGATTGTAAAACTTGAAAAAGAAATCATATCATGTTATCACTGTACATGAATTCTCTCTTGAAAGTTAAGAAGTCGGTAAATTACCTCCCTTTAAATTAAAATAAGAACGATTTCGGATGACGGATATCACCAGAATGTTTGATTACTTTATTGAATCTCTGATTCTGTTTGTAACAAACCCAAATTCAATTACAAACTGTCTTCAAAATACCATTTACATATCCAGGTATACACCCGGCTTTAAATGTACCATATGGGGGTTTCCCATGTATTTTTGCTGATTAAACCTTTGGTTTTCAGTAGTCTTTTTAAAAAATAAAAATAAGTTAAATACAATTTATTGTGGAAAGCCGAATTTGGGTATATTACTATTTGTACTACTTTAAACCATGTTCTTTATATACAATGATGGTACTGTGGTATCTTATTTCATATGTTGTATATGCTGAAATAATAGTTTTAGCTTCACCTTAAATCTGTAAGGCACCTTTCATCTATTCGCTGTTCGACGTTAAACTTTTGAATCTTCTAATATAAGAGATAACGTGGAGCGGTGGTTTAGTGGATATTTTGTTGGTCGTTAACGCCAGATGTTGCGGGATCGATCCCCAGTTCAAAAATCAACCCTAATTACTGGTTCTGCCTTAAAAACGCAATCAAGAGCGGTTCAATAGGTTTTCTTCGCTTTCAGACTTAAATCAATTAGTATCAACATATATATTATTAAATTTATTTAACATCACATGTAAACAAGTTATAGGCATGTTATGTCAAACTGTAAATCTATTTTTGCCAAATAACAACTTTTCATATGCAACAGTGTAGTTACAATACTGTTACATTATTTGCGGACTATTCTAGGTATTGCAAAGTTTATTTTAAACATATTATCATGGTCTGCAGGTACGATACGAAATGTACAACAATGGCAAGACAGTGATGTCCGTAACAGTGAATGGGACAGATAAAATATAACATGTTTAAATGTCAGTCTGGGACAGTGATGTCTATAACAGTGAATGGGACGGGTAAGATATAACATGTTTAAATGTCAGTTTTGGATAGTGATGTCTATAACAGTGAAAGGAACAGGTAAAATATAACATGTTTAAATGTCAGTCTGGGACAGTGATGTCCATAACAGTGAACGGAACAGGTAAAATATAACATGTTTAAATGTCAGTCTGGGATAGTGATGTCTATAACAGTGAACGGAACAGGTAAGATATAACATGTTTAAATGTCAGTCTGGGACAGTGAAGTCTATAACAGTGAATGGAACAGGTAAGATATAACATGTTTAAAAGTCAGTCTTGGACAGTGATGTCCATAACAGTGAATGGAACAGGTAAGATATAACATGTTTAAATGTCAGTCTGGGACAGTGATGTCCATAACAGTGAACGGAACAGGTAAGATATAACATGTTTAATTGTCAGTCTGGGACAGTGATGTCCATAACAGTGAACGGAACATGTAAGATATAATATGTTTAAATGTCAGTCTGGGACAGTGAAGTCCATAACAGTGAACGGAACAGGTAAAATATAACATGTTTAAATGTCAGTCTGGGATAGTGATGTCTATAACAGTGAACGGAACAGGTAAAATATAACATGTTTAAATGTCAGTCTGGGACAGTGATGTCCATAACAGTGAACGGAACATGTAAAATATAACATGTTTAAATGTCAGTCTGGGACTGTGATGTCCATAACAGTGAACGGAACAGGTAAAATATAACATGTTTAAATGTCAGTCTTGGACAGTGATGTCCATAACAGTGAACGGAACAGGTAAAATATAACATGTTTAAATGTCAGTCTGGGACAGTGATGTCCATAACAGTGAACGGAACAGGTAAAATATAACATGTTTAAATGTCAGTCTGGGATAGTGATGTCCATAACAGTGAATGGAACAGGTGAAATATAACATGTTTAAATGACTGTTTAATGCCATTGTCCTATATTGTACTAAGTCATTACAATTATTGTTATTGTATGGTGTTTGGCGTCGCTTTCAACAGTATATCGCGACGGTGTCTACTTGAGACAGTATTCTGATGGCTGTCACACTAGAGTATCATGCCGCAGACACATGGTATGATACCCCACCCAATCACATTATGATGACACCGAGCCGACCAGACCTAGAACTCTCCTCTAAATGCTGAGCGTCAAACGAGGAAGCTTCTGGTACCATTTTAAAAGTATTTTGTATGATCTGGCCGGGGAATTAATTACAGAACAAATTATGGAAAAAACAAATATGAAATTATACGATGTTACATGATATATATGGCATTTTCAGTCTATATTGGTGGATGAATGGGTTTAACGCCATTTTCAACACATTTCAGGTTATATATGGCATATCCAGTTTTACCGGTGGAGGAAGACCTCAGATTGAGTAGGACCACCGTCCCTTCGTTAGTAACTTGAAACTTTTTCACATAAAAAATTTGGAGGGAGTGGGACTCGAACTTATGACCTTAGCGGTGAGAGGTAAGGGATCTTGAGACGGCACCTTAAACCACTCGGCCACGGAAGACCCTTACTGGTGGATGAAGACATCATAATGATTCTTAGTAGAACAGCCGTCCTTCGTCATGTAACTGGCAATTTTTTTTCCACATAAAGTTTTTAAAGAAAGCGGGACACGAACCACGACGTCCTCTGTTGGTCCGAATATGCAGAAAAAAACTTGGGGTTGACCAGGTTGCTTTTTCACAATTTCGATGGTTTGATGGCACCCCTTCATTTTTGACAATTCTGCCCATTTGTTGCAGTGTATCACTACGCATCTTTAAACTGTTATAGCATCATCAAACAGTTCCCAGGGTCACCCAAACTTTGCAGAAATCATGAAAATGTTCCAATGTTCCCATATGCACAAAGAAATGATATTTTATGCATTTTTAAAAAAAAAACACAGCTCTAATTTCTTGGGCGTAATAATCTTGCTACCGTCATGTAAGGGAGGTAATTGTTCAGTGAGACCTAGAAGACATAGATGACATTCTTAAAGCATTGAAATCGGATGACATTTTCTGCACAAAAGTTACCTATCTGTAAGTGTGCGTTTTCAAATTCCCTGTGTGTATTGCAACAAAATCAGATCGTGTGTCAATTTAAACATATCTAATTGCAGCATGGAATGGAGCGGGGCCACACGTTCTTTGTGTGCCGATAAGAAGGAAATATATCATGCACATATATGTTGTTAGCACATACAGTCAAACCTGTATTAAGCAGTCAGTCAAGGGAAGGGGCAAAAGTGACCTTTTAAGACAGGTTAATTTGCTCTAAAAGTATAGAAAATGAAAATAACAAATGTGACTGTTTAAGACAAGTGGGTGCTTAATAGAGGTTACCGCTTACACAGGTTTGACTGTACATGTATATGTAGATATATTTTGCTAGATAGCATGTAATCGGGTTGCTATATCATGTACCATATTTTTAATAGGTTCTTCAATTGGAGATTGGTTATGGTACGCTGATACAAGACCATGGAGACTGCTCGACTGGCCCTGGACAGACCTGACTTCTACGTCAGGTAGCTCGATGGCCATACTAGGCTGGTAAGAAGACAAATATAATAATCTTACGTGGGTTAGAAGTTCGGATAGAAAATTCCGTTCCGTCCGATAACTGTTTTGGCGGTAACGAGGCTCTGTACATTTTTCGTAGGGTATTATTTATGGAAATTCAACCACGAAATGGTGATGCTTCATTTATACTTAAGACACATACCACCCCAGATAAAATCACCATTTTGCGTTTATGAACTTTTTAATTTCCTGAGTTTTATATTCGTATCAGCGTATTATCAAAATAGAACTTTCTGTGTTTTGGTTTTATTTAAGTGGACCCCATTACAGCCATATTAGCGTCAGCACAGTCAGGGACTTTGAAAATGCACCACTTACATACATGTATATTTTGTGCAGAAAATGTCATCCGATTTCAAAGAAAGTTTTTACACGTGAACAGTGACATCTCTGTCTTCTACTGTCAAAAGTACATGGCTGAGACTTATTGGTGCATTTTTACCATTTTTCGAAGCTACTGACAGAAGTGAAAAATCACAGGCGCCAATACCGACTGTATTATCAATTCGCCTGTATAGGTCTCACTACACAGTTGAATTTAGTTCTTTGTTTTATGTAAAATAAGGTCTAGGATTTAAATGGTAGAAAAAAAGATTTCCACATAGAATTTTTTTAAGTATTTGTTTCCATAGCAGGAATGTATACCCACATAAAAATGCACAATAACTGGTTGGTTGACCACGTTGTTTTTTTTTCTAAAGAGGGTGCAGTGACACCTTGAGATTTTTTAAAAAAGAAGTCCTCAAATGCTCATAAATACATGCATATGTTAAATCCTATAAAAGTCACTTTTTAACACCAGTGATGTTTTATTGCAGTTTATGCTATGACAACTTTTAATCTATTACTCATCTGCAGCAAAAAATCACAGCGACTATGAACCATTTTGAAAATATTTAAAAACCAAATTACATAGGACTATTTTTCAAGCATAAGAATTAGTGTGTGAAGAAAGGGGCGTAACTGTGTAGTGAGAGACGTATACCTGCATTTGTTATTAATGCCTGTGACTTTTCACTTTCGGAAGTAGCTTCGAAAAGTGGAAAATAATTATAAAAGACCGAAATGACATTCTTAACTAGTAGAAACTTACTAAAATTACCCGTATGTAAGTGGTGCATTTTCAAAGTTTCTGAGTGTATAATAGAATGTTAAGCTACATTTAATCACACAGGGATCACTCGCTCGGTCGATCATTTAGAATGATAAAAAGCTACGGCGGATGCAACAAGGACTACTACTACACCGTTGTGATGCACGATGGAAGAGCAGGAGTGTGTACATATGAGGATCACACATTATGGCCACAATTCTTTTATGCACGGGGAGATACAGGTGCACGATTTGAAATTGAAGGTACTGTGTATAGGCCATTATAAATTTATTGCTAGATAATCATCCATTTTCTTAAAAAGGGAAAAGGGAGGATGTTACTTTTTTTTCTTTTTTTTTTATGAAAATAAAAAGGGTCTGGGCGGCATGAAAATTAAGGGAAGGGGTGTGTGTGTGTGGTGGGGTGGGGGGGGGGGGGGAGGGGTAATCTAGCAATTAATTTATTATGGTCTTAGAGATGGTTTTGTAGATTGTTATAAATGATCTTCATTGTAATTCTACTACCGGTGATTATTTTCAATACGTATAGTTCAGTTTAGTTTAAACTTATTTATTTTTCTTTCATCGTGAAGCAATTTATACAAATCACGCTTGAAGTCCTCTTGACTAGAAACAGTACAAACCATAGGCGGAAAAGGCGTCTTGTTCAAGGACACCACACATAGCTGAGGGTTTGATGACCGACTGGGTCATGCGCTCCACAAATAATTGCAGTCAAACCTGTGTTAACCAGTACTCAAGAACACCCCATCTCGGCAAGTAACTAATAACTTTCCCACTTGAATCTGCAGTAAAAGACGAATGAAAATGAGACGCAATGTCGTATATCAACTTTCACATAGATTGTGACCTGGCGGGGATTCGAACTCGCGACCCCTGGATTAATAGGCAGACGCGCTACCGACTGAGCTCATCTGGCCCGGATTCATTATCAATATTTCTTTAGAAGTGTGAAAATAATTAAAAAGTATCTAGGGTAGAAAACGACACATCTACATTCCCGTATGTTTTTACATTTAGTTCCAAATATAACTTGCACATGGTACTATTTTCATGAAATACTAAAAACCAGTCAATGGATAAAATAAACACACAGAGGATAAACCAGTCCACACGGAAACAAAATTTAAAAACAAATTATGAGCGCTATTTTATTTTATTAATGGAATATAGAAGAGTTGACATGTTCATTTTATAATGTATTGTACTGCATGTTTTAGTGTTTGAGGCTGTTAAAATATGCATTTATTACGTTTTGTTATTGTGTTGTAACATCCATAAAACAACTTTGCATAGGGCTAATGTATAAACGTATATGAAATATTGGCGCATAGTTAAGTACTTATGTATACGCGCTTATTGACAATAGCCGCATAAAGTGTCCCTAATAGTAATATAAGTGCATAATTTTTATGTATTTAGCTGTTATTCTGGGGCGGTTATTTGCACGGCTTACGTATTTTCTCCGTAGATTATTGTACCATTCAGTTCTACTATACACGTTTTTCTGAATAATTAAGATCTATTTTATAATTAAATTTATCTACGTAGTTAATTGGAAAATGAACATTATTTTCAATAGTTTTACCACAAAAGTGACACTTGGTTCTTTCTTTTTTTGTATATTTTTTTTATTTTGTTCTCCAATACATTGCAATACATTGCAATACATTACAATACATTTCATCATTGCAATTTCATTTTGCAGAACATATAGCATTTACACAAATGTCATTCTTTAAATGTAATTTGATGATTACATTTTTTTCTCTATAAGAAATGGCATGTTTTATATACAGTCAAAATTGTATAAGTGGTCACCTCTATTGAGCAGCCACTTGTCTTAAGCAGCCACATTTGCTATTCCCCATATCTATGCTTTCAGAGCAAATTAACCTGTGTTCACACATTTTTTGGGTGAGTAATGTTCACTCGGATATGTTCACATCCTTTTTTTAGTAAGTGATGTTCACTAGGATGTGCTCACACCTTTTTTAGTGAGTAATGTTCACTCGGATGTGTTCACACCTTTTTTTAGTGAGTGATGTTCACTCGGATGTTTTCACACATTTTTTTTTTGGTGAGTAATGTTCACTCGGATGTGTTCACACCTTATTACGTTCAATCGGATGTGTTCAAACCATTTTTTTGGTGAGTAATGTTCACTCGGATGTGTTCACACCTTATTTTGGTGAGTAATGTTCATTCGGATGTGTTTACACCTTTTTTGGTCAGTAATGTTCATTCGGATGTGTTCACCTTTTTTGGGGTGAGTGATGTTCACTAGGATGTGCTCACACCTTTTTTAGTGAGTAATGTTCACTGGGATGTTTTCACACATTTTTTGGGGCGAATAATGTTCACTCGGATGTGTTCACACCTTATTACGTTCAATAGGATGTGTTGACACCTTTTTTTTTGTTTTTTTTACCTGATTTTGGTGAGTTATGTCCATTTGGATGTGTTCACACCTTTTTTGAGTGAGTTTTGTTCACTCGGATATGTTTACATCCTTTTTTTAGTGAGTGATGTTCACTAGGATGTGTTCACACCATTTATTGTGAGTAATGTCACTCGGATGTGTTCACACCTTTTTTTGGTGAGTTATGTTTACTCGGATGAGTTCACACCTTTTTTTTAGTGAGTGATTTTTATTAAATACATTTGTGTAGTTTACGTACACGCGTTAAGGCGCACATAATAATTTGAGAACGTTTTCAAAATTCAATATATTTTTTTTTTTTGTGATTTTATCATACGTTCATGTTGTCTTATTTGACCTTTCACCTGTAATATAAATTATATTCCGAAAGCGCTCGTTTTGTTTTAAAATAATTATTTTAAAGAATTTGGTAGTGTTTGGGTGTATAATTTATTATATACATATATACATGTGAGTACAACCAAACATAATCCTAAGTTATTAAAGCGGCATAACCAGTAATGCAGTAAACATCTGGAATAATCATATACATTGTGGCTATCTTGATCAAATCTGGTGACGACACCGTTGTGTTTAACCAAAAGAATGTATTTAAACTCGTTATTTTCGTCCATATTTGAATTAGACCTGGGTTGTGTTTACCAAAATAAATCGACAAAAATGCCGTAAACGTAAATCAACAATTATAAATAATAGTTTTAAATCAACCCAAATTTGATTTAAACCATGTAGAAACTCATATATTTTTTGGAAATGCAATCATTTTAAACTTCAATCATAATTTGAACAAACGGCGTAGACATTGTCAAAATGACTCACGGAGATTTTTATCGCAAGTTTATTTGTGAAACGCAGTCGTCATAGTTTAGTCTGTCCGGTCTCGGCTATATCCGTAAACGTTCGGGATAACCGGGTGTCGTCAATTTGAATTGGCGAATATCATCGGAAAATCATGATAGATTTTAATTTAAGATTACTCATCAATACTTAAAATACGAGGCTTTTTATTCACGTGTAAGAGAGGTATCGGCTGTTATAAATCTATGGAAGTTGAAAAGAAATCACGAAAATATTTGTCATATCAATATATCTTCAGTTATTGGTTCTGTTTGTTTAAATCTCTGTTTACATAGAGTTAGGTTTAACACGACACTTAAGTATATTGACTGCCGGTAAGATAAAGTTTTAAACAAACAAAAGCATTTTAACAAAATCGTAAGTATCGGTGTCATTGAGTGCGTCAAACATCATTTACACATATGATAAAGAAAAGGCAGTTTGTACATTGTGTCAGTTCTATTTCAATTTCATTCAATGTAATAGTTACTTTCATGGCGACCGTTTCGATTTTCGTTTTGATTGCTTCGGCATTGGCCGTGAAGTCGTTTCTCATTTCTGATAGTGTACAGCGCGTTCAGACGCAGTATGGAGAAATTGATGGCACTCTTGTGAATGTTGAATTTGACGGGAGGATGTACCAAGTCAAGAAGTTTCTTGGAATACCATATGCGGAACCACCAGTTGAAAAGTTGAGATTTGAAAAAACTGTACCGGTCAAAAATATATCAACGCCGTTCTTGGCAAACACATTTGGTCCAAACTGTCCACAGACAAGTGAAACACCAGGTGCTGGACGAATGTCAGAAGATTGTCTTTACTTGAATATCTTTGTTCCAGCCAACAAGCAAGTAGGGATGTCATCAAAACCTGTGATGGTTTATTTTCATGGTGGTGGGTTTGTACTTGGAAGTGCGGACATCTATGAAGCTGACGTTTTAAGTACGTACACTGACGTCATAATAGTAACGATAAATTACCGTCTGGGACCGCTCGGATTTTTCAGCACGCATGATCAAAATGCAGCCGGCAATTATGGACTTTGGGATCAACATGTGGCTGTCAAATGGGTGAGGGAAAACATTGCAGCATTTGGAGGTGACACCGCTAATATGACCATATTTGGCCAGTCTGCCGGATCCTCCAGCGTCGTTTATCAAATGATGTACCCTGGAAATAAAGGGCTTTATCAGCGCGCAATCGCGGTCAGTGGAACGATTGCAGCGTGGGCATATAATAATAAAGGTGTGAATTACAATGCGTCTTTGAAATTTGCAGAATCTGTCGGATGTAATGATACTTCTCATGCCAACATAATGTCTTGCTTACGTAGCAAGGGAAGTGATGACATAACAAAGGCCGCTGCGAGCTATGACTATTATGGATATAATATTGACAACCCGGAATGGGTACCAGTGTTTGATGGTGATTTCATCATAACCGAACCAGCAGATATTCTTACTGAAATATCAAATACAAGTTATTTTTCAAAATACGAACATTTCTACGAAACCGATTTGATAATAGGGGCAACAAATCAAGATGGATACACGTTCTTTAGAGGATGGATGGCCGAGCTGAACTTTCCAATGGATCTGATCTCTTATAACCCGTTTGTATTAAACGTCACTGAACACGAATTTAAAGATATATTCGTTCCACGTGCGACACAAGTTTGGTTTAAAGAACCACCATCTGATTCAGTTAACGCAGTTGTGGAGTTTGAGTACACAAACTTGAACGATCCCAGCAACAACGCTTTGTCCATTCATAACATTATTGATATGTGCACTGACTTTACTCTCAACGCCCCAATAGCAGCTACGGCCCAGGCTCATGTGGAGAAAAACTCAAACACATATGTTTACCAGTTTTCAACTTCTCTCCCTGACAGTAGGTTACCTCCACATACAAGCCGACACGCAGAAGACCTGGTGTACGCGTTTGGAATGACCCCGCCTCTGATGAGGATTTTCAACGTAACCATGGCCGATTTCACAGCGGATGAGATCAAAGTATCGAAAGCTGTAATGACTATGTGGACGAACTTTGCTAAATCTGGGTATATATTTATATTTTAACTTTTTTATTTTTCTAAAAAGGTTATAATCCTATCACAATATTTCATTAAGTTTTTTATGGGGTTTCACGGCATTTTAACACATTTCAGGTTATATTTGGCATATCTAGTTTTATTTGTCGAGAAATACCTTGGAATGAATCTAAGTAAAGCCATGGTCTTTCCGCAAGAAACTGGTAAACTTTCTTACATAAAGTGTTTGGAGCGAGCGGAACTCAAACCTACGACCCAGCTGTTTAGAGAAACTGGGTCCAGCACATGTAATGTTCATTTTTGTAAATATTTTAAATATTAATGTTGAGTAAAAACTTATTATGTTTTTTAATACTGTAACACTTTAAATTCGCGTGAACTTTATTTCGCGAATTTGCTCTGGTTTATCCTATTTTATTAATTCGCGAAATGTTGAATTTCCGACGTTCGGAAAGTGAAAACGCCGGCAATACATTTATCATTCGGATATTGTAAACATTCGGACAAAAAACATAATTGTAATTTTACCGAAGTCTTAGAATTCGCGAGGGTTGGAACTTAAGAACGGTGTCTACTTGAGACAATATTATAAACGCTCACCACACTAGCCGTAGACACATGTACGATACCCTACTCAGTCATGTACTAACAACGGGTCGACTAGAACTACCCTTTAAACGCTGAGTGCGAGAAAACTATATCATCGTTCTTAAGCCTTTTGAATGGCCCGGCCGAGGATTGAACTCAAAACCTTCCGCATGCGGGACGGACACTCTTCCACTAAACCACGCTACGATCTAGTAAAGTCGTTTTAAACAATAACATTGTTAAATATAATTATGATTTAATTATTTTTCAGTAGCCTTCTAGTTTTATTTTACGCCTATTTATTTTAGCTCAATTGCTAATAAAAATTAAAAACAAGTTAGAACTCATTTTCAATAAACGCGTCTTTTTCTTCAAATAATTCGAACTCATTTTTCATATTACCTGTGATTGTTTTGTTTTACACCATTTTATAGTATGCGACTGTGTCAGCAGCTCTTAGAATAGGTCTCACTTTACAGTCAGATCCCACAATATAATCTATATAAAACAGTGTGTGTCTGTTTTACCATAACTTTTGTTCTATAACTTTTGTTTCCTGGTTTGTTTCCAGGGAACGAATGTATTTCTATCTAAAAATGCACATTAACTAGCATGTTGACCACGTTGTTTTTTTTTAAATGCAGTGGAGTCTGTCACTTCAGTTTTTATTAAAAAGCATTCCATGCATGTCTTAAAATTCACCCGCCTCTTCAAATCAAATAAAATTCAGTTCCTGTGGTGGATCCAGTGGAGTCTCATCTCTGTATATTTAAGCCAAGACTTTGTTTTGCACATCTGAAAAAAAATAATCATAATTTCTTTGAACTACTTTCAAAATATACCAAACCGAATAACGCAGTAATTTTTTTAGTGTAAGAAATCGCAAACCCAAACTGTCTAAAACTTTCTTGTACCAAAGATTGAAAAATGCGTTTCTCTTAAAAATCACCAAAATAAAAACAACAAAACGAACGCATTTGTTACATTTGCAAAATGTGAAGAATGTGACCGTTTTCTTCATCCACGTGTGAAGAAAGTAGTTTATACTTCTGTGAATCACTTCCGAGGAATAAACATTGATGAGAGTTGTTTTTTATTGGCCATCGGCTAGAACTTATGATCGATCTCACAACCCCTGGCGTACATTTCTGTTTAGTGTTTTTATTTCAAATTTATTAGTTCCGTATTAAAATTTCTTTCCTTACTTATAAGTAAGTATCTTTAACACATATACAGGCACGCGCGCACACACACACACACACACACACACACACACACACACATAGACACACACACACACACAAACACACAGACACACACACACATAGACACAGACACACACACACACACACACACACACACACACACACAGACACACACACACACAGAAACACAGACACACACACACACAACCACACACACATACAGACACACAGACACAGACACACACACACACACACAAACACACACACACACAGACACACGTAGACACACACAGACACATGTACAGACAAAGACACACTCACACAGACACACACAGACACATACAAAGACACACACACACACACACACACACAAACACACACAAACACAGACAGACAGACAGACAGACAGACAGTCAGACAGACAGACAGACAGACAGACACGCACGCACGCACGCACGCACGCATACACACACACACACACACACACACACACACACACACACACATATATATATATATACAATTAACGCAAAGTCGGAGAGAAAAAAATCAGTTATTTTCAATGTAGAATAATAAATTTAAATCAATGTCAGCCGCAAATTTAAGGATATTCATTCTTAAGCAATACTGTTTCTCTTAACATGCTTAATATTTAAACAGACACTCATGGTAATGAAAATTGAAAGCTTTTTCCTTATTCCCTATTATAATGTTT